>OZ024699.1:15794134-16272032 GCA_964016905.1 Perithous albicinctus
AGGTGGAGACGAAAGACGGCGGGGAAAAAGCGAGACCGGGCCGCGGGTGAAACGGCTGCGGCGTCGGCGTCCCGGTGCGCCATGAACTTCAGTGGCTATATCGATTACAAGGACCAGGCGTGTGGTCGTGCCGGCTGCTAGGGTAGTTGCCGCTGCTGCTGCTGCTGCTGCTGCTGCTGCTGCTGCTATGCTGCTGAAGCACCTACCAGAACGATAGAGACCGCGGGCGACCTCCGCAAATTCTACGCCAACCCCCGGCGCCTTATGGTCTGTCGCCCTTGACTCCCTGGTATGCCCCAGACGACGTCGACGACGTCGTCAACGCCGGGATTGCGCGGGTTTACAGCTGATCCGTGATCGACACGATTACTTCCGTTTCCTCTCAAAAGATCCATCAATCCGTCTCCATTTAATTCACCTCGTCAATCGACTTTGTGTGCATGGTCAATAAAATATGCATTGAAGCTGAAGGAATATAACAAAAAAAAAAAAAAAAAGAAAAACACGACTGTACAAAATTACTGATATTGAAGCAACAATGAATTGTTAAATTTCGTGATTTCAAATTGCACTGCGGAATGATTACAACTCTCCACTGTTGCTCAATATAAAAATAAATATTTATTCGAATATTACCGATCACCGGGATGGAACAACCGAGAAGGGCTTCCATTGGAAGGCCAAAGTTATATAGACGAGGCAGAGATCATCGTAAATCCGGTCGTAATTCAAAGTTCTCTTCTTACCCTCAATGAGAGTATGACCGAACGAGAGACAGGTTCGAGATCGGAGTCATACTTCGAAGGAGCTAGAGGCCTGCGGATTGATGTGTTTTCTCTGTGAACCATCAAAGGGAACCCAAAGGGAAGCTTTACAGCCGGCAGTAACACAGATGCGCGCAATCCCATATGAGCTCACGAGTTCCTATTGCTGCACATATATATATATATGAGGCATTCTCCTCCAACTCAGCCACTTTTCTTTTTTACCCTCTCGGATCTGTTCCATAATTGGCCATATAGTAGTACTACTTAATGATACTCTCCGTGAATTTTTTCATATTTTTTAAATTCAGTTTGAAAATGGGGGGTTTTTTTTTTTAAACCCCTATATCATGGAAGATTGAGGTCGGGATAAAAAATCTAAAAAAAACAAAAGAGTTATGTTTTTCCATGAACTATTCAATGAATATGGCACATTTTTCATGGTATCAAATTATAAGATACATTCCATTAAAATAGCTCATAGAAAAATATACAATTTTTTCAATCTTCTATGATGTACAGGTTTGAAAAAAAAAAAAAATGTATTTCTGAAACGAGAGAATTAGAAAATCGGAAAAAATTCACATTGAGTACCTTTAAGCAGTACTAGTATATGGCCAATTATGGAACAGATCCGAGAGGCTAATAAAAAATTGTGGCCGAGTTGGTGAAGAACGCCTCGTATAGTAGTTATAGGTATATATAGCATCAGCATCGCTTGTACTCCACGCGTGCACAGTATGGTACTCGTTTACGATTGCAAAGCAATGAGCACGCAAAATCTTTCTCTCTCTCTCTCTCTCTCTCTCTTTCTCTTCCAGTTATACATCTCGCAGAATTTGAACACGACGCAGAGGATATACCATGTACAGAATATACAGCAGGAATGTCGAGTCCTAAACGCACACAGAGTCGTACAGAGTGAACTATGATTAAGAAGCACATCATCTTCGATAATAACTATGCATTGAGATATTCCATGCCAGTTCACGAGCTCTCAAATTTGGCCCTCTTTTATGTAATTCGTTACGATTATTTTACTAATATATCTGATTATCAATGAATGGATTGTGGTCAATTAAAAAAAAAAATAGAATTCCATCGTCCTTACATTTTCTAGGATATAAGTTGTATCCGAAAAATACTGACTCGTGGAAATTGTTTCCCCAGAATACAAAGAAAAATCGTAGGTCATTTAAAGATGATGATCCATTTTTTTTTTTTTTTTTAAGTAATCAAAATTTCGTCACTCGGCTGAATACTCAAAAAAAATAATGAATCACATTGAAGAAGGCCAGTCTCGAAGTCTGGCGAATTGGCATAAAATACCTGATACACAAGAGGTTCAATATATATATGCTGTCGTGCTGCCTTGAGCTTTTTCTATCCCAAGGACGAGATATAATCCCAGCAGACAAACTCTGTCTCAACACATAACTATACGCTGTTACCATCACTGGAAACCGAACCGGAATGTTCATGTCCGAACCACGCCGCTCTTGATTACTATTCTCACGTTCAACGACAGCTGTTCCTGTATATATGTATAGGGGAGAACGAACGTGAAACACGATTGAGAATAAGAAAAATTAAATTGAAATACAACACGAGAGTCTGTAAAGGAAAAAAACTGCCGGATCAATCATTTCATTTTCGACTAATTTACAATTCGAAACTCTTCTCTGATGTCAATTTTAATAAGACATATTACTTAAAAAAAAAAAAAAAAAACAAAAAAATGAATCGCCTCAGCGAATTCGCCAATAAGTCGTTCCGTCAGGATCGCACTGAGAGCAGATCAATGCAGAGAGCTATTTTTACAACCCAAACCAGTCAGGACCGCAATAAGTCCACAGTACAACAATATACATCAACTCTATACAGTTTTGCGGCGAACAATAAGCTTGTCGAGCGAAACACCAGAAGGCTCGTTCGCTCTGCCAACTATCTGAAATGTCGAAACGAAAAAAAAAATACATATATATATATATATGTATATATATTTATTTCAGAGCTGCAGTTCGACTCGTTCGCCCGATTCTTTCGAGGA
Organism: Perithous albicinctus; assembly: GCA_964016905.1. Taxonomy (NCBI): domain Eukaryota; kingdom Metazoa; phylum Arthropoda; class Insecta; order Hymenoptera; family Ichneumonidae; genus Perithous; species Perithous albicinctus. Next base: position 15,796,949 of record OZ024699.1, read on the forward strand.
GTTCTCATTTATTTCTAGCGTTTCATCGGTTTTTCACGTTTCAGCGAGGCGAGCAGACGAATCTGAACGTGAAATTGACGAGTCGTGATATATTGCTATTCGCGGGGGGTGCGGGGGGGGGGGGGGGGGGGGGGGGGGGCAACGTGTGCTATGGCCAGGAACATATAGTTCTCGTTCTCTATGCTATATTGACGTGTAGGTGGATGGACGTATATACCATGGAAATACGTATCCAGCTGGCCACAGTATATTTTGTTTTTGCATGTTGCTTTCACTCTCTCTCTCTCCCTCTGTATTTTGCCCTTTTACAAAGAGTTTGAGATTGCATTCGCGCGATCGAGCGTGATCGATTTGACAATACGGTGGGTGACATAGGTCATTGGAAAAACCGGTTGACCGTTCCGAAGAATTGATATACATAAAGCGCAGCATCCTGTCCCAGTTCCACAATTTTGCTTCCACTGACAGAGTTTAAATTGTTTTCATCGAGAAAGATAGTAAAATAAGTATATTTTTCGAGATATAATAATTGGACTTGAAGATTATTAAGGTGTTACAAACACCCTGATGGTCGGAAACATCGGTTAACATTTTTTTTTCTGACGCAGATATGAAATTTATAAAAAAAAACTTTTATTTCACATAAAGTACATATTTAAGAAGAATTTCCAAAAAAAAAATTGGAATTAGCCCCCCCTTTTCAAGATCCTCGTTGATGGTGTACAAGATTTCTCAATCGGGCATCTTCAGAAAAGTACAAACATTTTTTTTTCTTTTTTAAGAAGGTAGTAGCTATGGCGCTACGTTGGGAGATTTTTTGAAAATTTTATTTGCAAAAATGGCAGTAGTTTGAAAAATTTTTAGTTAATTAAATTTATAACTTAAAAACAGGACATCGAATAAAAAAATCCATAAGCAGCGCTGTGAACAATGTTAGAAAGAATTTGGTAAAATGTTAGAAAAAATGTTGGTAAAAAAGGAAAAGAACCCAAAGGAACCTAAAAAAGGTCCGAGAGCTACCTGAGTTTCGGCGCCCTTCTGCCACTCCCACTTCTAGCTACTGTAACTCCTGAAGTACTTTGAATTTCGGAATGGGGAAGCGCTTAAAATACTCTCAAAAGTATGTCGAATTTTTTTAATCGAAAAAAAGAAATCGATTTTTTTTTTCAGTCTCGTGTAACCCCTTAAGAAGATCGAAGCTGTTCGCAATGTCGTCAAATACGTGTCAACATTTTTTGAAAAATCGTTTTTACGTATTAAAAGCACAAATAGAAACGCTAATCTTTTTAATCTCTTCCATGTCCTATCAATCTACCAGTTACGTTAAAATACGTAGAGTCAAATAGAAGTGCCAGGGAGAGCTGTGTGATAGCATGAGAGCAGAATAGCTCGAGCACGATGGAGCCCCCAACGCGTTCACCTTTTCCGCGGTGGCTGTGTGCATAAATGCCGCGAGTCCTCGAGAATCGGAGAGTCTCTCCGAGAGACTGGGCGCGAGGACGCTGAAGAGAACGTGTTCCCTTGTGGTACTAATGTCGCACGGAGACCAACCGAGAGTGAGGGAATTTGTGCGCACCACGCGAGAGCACATATAACACGAGACGAAGAAACGAGAAGAGAGGAGGTCAGCAGCGTGTGTGCGGAGATAGGAAAGAGGGAATAAGATAAATGAGAGTAACGAGAGACTCAATGCTGCCTGCAGAGCTTTTGCACGAGTGTTGGGGACGCAATGCAGTAAAAAAAAAAAGAAAAAAAGAAATAGGAAAAAAAAAGAAAACCTGAGAAACTGAATAAAGAAAAGCCAGAGGGGGATCCAAGAAGGAATAAAAGATATATTTAAAGAAAGAAGAAGAAGAAGAAGGAAAGGAAGAACGAGACTCCCCCAAGCTAAGGCAAAACCATTGGCTTTGGTGTGTATGTGTGTCTACCTCACGATTAATTATGCGAGAAGCTACGTGATTCGATCTTTCGGCCGTATATGCATATATGTACGTGCTTCGGAGCCTCTTGTAGATATAGCAACGTGCACTCTGACTACACGAGCTTTATATACTCTCTCTCTCTGCTTTTCTCTGTCTCAGGTTTTTTTTTAAGGCTTTTTTACCTTAAACTTTGTGGAGCTTTTGAAGGAGATCGGAGCGATTCACATTCCCTAATTTAGTGCTAAATTTTTGTGGTTCTGTGCACGATTTTATAATTTTATTTATTTACATTAAATAATAGTAATAAAAGGGAATTTGTATTGCAGCATATGAACGAAGAATCTTTTTTATCGTGCTAATAAAATTGTCATTGTCTTAAAAATTATCGCACCACCGCAATAAAGTCTTGTGCCAATTTTCAGCCCGACAGCTGGAAATTTGTTCGAGCTAGAATGTTCACATTTTTGAAAATCTTAAAAATTTCATAAAATCGAAATGCTTCAATCGATTTTTATAAAATGTATACCAATGAGACACTTGACTGTACTGTATATGGCACAAAAATTTGAGATCATTCGGTTGAGTAGTTCCCAAATTATGGCAATATGAATTTTAGCCCCTCTGTCACATACACACATACGGACATTTTTTCTAAACCACTTTTCTCGACACTTTGAGCCATTCTGAGTATGCAGACATTCCCAAAAAAAAATTCTCTATGAGAAAGCAAAATTGTGGATGAAATCCAAAAGCTCGAGGTTCAGACTCAATTCGAATCGGTATGGAATGCCCCATATATAAAAAAAATAGTCGCATGAATTAACATTCAATAATCGCCACTTAAAAATACTTCACCGAACGACTAAGATTACTATTTAAAACCAGCAACAAAATGAAAAAAAATAAATTAAAAAAAAAAAACGAAGAAAAAAAACAGAAGCATGCTTGAATAATTATTTATAAGCGTCAGGAAGAATAATTGCTTGTTATTTCAGACAGCGATGAGAGTACAAAAATAGAGAATTTGTGGTAGGTGGTATAAAGCCAACAGTGTATTATAATACGTAGTGAAAGTTTGTTGTAATATGTCCCACTGTACGTTTTATACACTATATAAGATACATGATAATCGTGGGATTCCCATATAGCTCGATGGCAAAGTCAAAGACGGGGGGCGCGCATGCGGCAAACATTGCCCGCATGCGTTTGTGAACGCGCAAAAGCGGGAGATTCTGCGCGTGGGGCTCTCGAAAGCAGTCCCGGAGAGCGCGCGTGCGCGCGCGCGAGCGTTCTCTTTGTTCGAGTGCGAGAGGCGCGAATGGAAAAGAATAATGGGTAGAGGAGAACGCGAAGTGAGCAACCAGCGCGCTGGCAAAAGCATCTCTCGAACCTCAAAGGTCGCAGCAATATACTTCAAGAGCCAACTCCCGAGGTTGCCCTCTGCAGTCTCTTTCTCTCTCTCTCTCTTTGTCTCTCTCTCTCTCTCTGTTTCTTTTGTCAACTGTTTATTTTTTTCATTCTTCTAGGCTGTTAAGGTAGTCCTTGCGGTACAGTCAAGTGAATCGGGTATTATGATTCACAAAAATGTTTTATTTACACGGTTTTAAAAGAAGAAACTAGTGTGAATACGAGAGTTGCAATACTTAAGATATTCCAGGCGTAAATAAATCCGTAGTCTTAAGCAATTAATCTTTTTTTTTTGTTATACTGTAATTTCGTTACGTAAGATTGTGTTTAAAAAAAATCTGAGACTCTGTTAATGAGCTTTTAACGAATAATTGTCATGTAAAAAAAAAAGATATATTGGAAGACTGATACGGAAAAATGCTCGGGTTTGAATTTCGATTCTAGATTTATTCTCGTGTTAGTAATCCTGAGATCAACTGAAAGGTTAAAAAATCGCCAAAAGATTCGTCGAATTTTTCAGAGATTAATTTTATTGCGCCCAAAGAGCGGATATTACCGAAGGGTTTCGCGAGAAACATAAAGCAGCGATAATAAAAATCAGATTTTTTTTCTTTTTTTTTTTTTTTGGTCGGTAATTTAACCCTTTAACGACCAGTGAGGGTCGTTAAAGTCATAACTTCTACAAAGATTTACCAATTCGAGCGGATGTTTGGGCTCATTTTTAGAGATGAAGGTATATTTTATTTGCAAAAAAATTGCATTATCTGATGTCGGACGCTTAACCGGTGACGATGTAAAAAAATCTAAAATTGAGTTGCAAAAAAAAAATACAACTTCAATATGTATTTTTTTTTGCAAATTTTTATTTCGCTTTATTGCCATCAGTTACCGACGAAACTTTTGGGGGGAAAGATTGAGTTGACGAAAAGTAAAATACGTAAAATAACTGAAAATTAAATTACAAGTTTTTACTTTTTAGGGATTTTTTATAACCCTTATCAAACCCTGTAAAGGATCCACGTTTTTTTTTTACATCGAACCTGCGTATTCCGAAACACTTATTCTTCAATTTAGAGCAGGATAAAATAACAGGAATTGAGATTACAGTTTTTTAAATGCTTTAGGGGTACTTTTTTCATCTAGGGGTAGTTTAAAAGGGTACAAAAATGCTGTTAAAGGGTTCATATAGCTGTACAAAAGTCGATATGGATACGTATAATTTTACGGCCAATTGAAATGGGCATTTTTTTTTTGTAATAAAGAGCACCGCAATGCAGTAAACCGAAAAATGGGTTACAAGAATTCTTCTGTTTCGATTTTTTTTTAATATAGGTATCGAAAGACAACGCACTCGCGTAAAGGGCGCTGAAAGAGAGCGGGGAAATGGAGTTGTGGAGGCTTTAACGAGCGTTTTGTAATTTCGGCGATCGTTATATAGAGCCACGAGTGCCGTTTCCACGTGCGCACACACCGCATCACCGCAGTGGCTCTTTCTATTCGACCACTGCAGATATCCTGAAGCTCAGTGGTCGCGGGTCTCGGCGATTCGTTTGAGCATGTGTCCGTATAAAAATCGAGCGAGCAAAAGTGGTCGCAGGTGTTGGACTGGAGTGTATAAAAATTAGGAATTTGCGGAAGTTCGGGAATATCGATTTATTCAACCTTGAATCGAATCGAATAAATGAATTTGAAGTTCGAATCGAATAAATCGATTTCAAATTCGAATCGAATAAATCGATTTCACATTCGTATCGAATAAATCGGTTTGAAGTTCGATTCGAATAAATCGGTTCGAATCGAATAAATCGATTTGAAGTTCGATTCGAATAAATCGGTTCGAATCGAATAAATCGGTTCGATTCGAATAAATCGATTTGAAGTTCGATTCGAATAAATCGGTTCGAATCGAATAAATCGATTTGAAGTTCGATTCGAATAAATCGGTTTGAAGTTGGTATCGAATAAATCGGTTTGAAGTTCGATTCGAATAAATCGGGTTGAAGTTCGAATCGAATAAATCGGTTTGAAGTTGGTATCGAATAAATCGGTTTGAAGTTCGATTTGAATAAATCGGTTTGAAGTTCGATTCGAATAAATCGGTTTGAAGTTCGAATCGAATAAATCAATTTGAAGTTCGAATCGAATAAATCGATTTGAAGTTCGAATCGAATAAATCGATTTGAAGTTCGAATCGAAGAAATCGGTTCGAAATTCAAATCGAACAAATCGGTTTGAAATTCGAATCGAACAAATCGATTTTTAATACAATTTTTTTGCATTGATTTTTCAGTACAATTATTTACGACAGTGCCTTGATGTTTATTGATCCACCCGGTTTGTTAATATTCGCACGCTGTGTATTATACTTGGAAGAATAAATGTGTGCCCGCGAGTCTGCACAATTTTGACTGCCTGGGTAACGCCACAAGCGTGAGAGGTAAAATACGCTATTATAAGAAGAAAGAAAGGGGGAAATGAGAAGCAAAAGATAATCCCACTGCGAGAGGCTTCACTCGAACGGAGGTTCTCATCTTCAAGAATGATTTTAAACCCGGCAAGCGGGGTTAACTTCGTCCAACGCGTTTTATTTAAAACAGCCGGGTTGATCCCTAACGCACATCACGCTCGAGCTGATCCTTATTTAACGGAAATTAATTTCTTATTGGCGCCACAGCCAGCGAATCTCCACAGAGAATTAAAGTTTATAATCTCGGATTTATTGTAATTAATTAAATAGGGTCGAGTAATGCGCTGTTAATGATGTTCAATAATATATAGTGAAACAATGAGAGAGAAAGGTCGGGGAAATTAAATTTTAAGGCAAAACATATAGCGTGGGAATAATTTTAATGAGATACGAGAGCACATTTCGGTGTTTTCTCAGTCGAAGCATCAGGAATATGAGAAACTCCTTATTACGATTATTAGATACTGAAATAATTATTATAAAAATTATAATAAAAGCCTGCGAAGTAAAATCTTGCAAATTTGTTTCACATTACTTTGCATCTTTGACGAGGAAGTATGTTGATCAATTTTCGGCTTCCTCATTACAAATTTAATTGCTCATTTTGATACTATTCATGATCCAAAACTTATGAATATGAAAACAAAAATTTGGGAATAAAATTTTTTTTTTTTTAATTTCGAACGGTTGTTTTATTACATGCAGTATAAAATATGCATGTCTACGATTATAGGATGAATGTGACATTGATCGTCAATATTAATGAAGTTTTTAATAAAATGTCATAACCTCAGAAATATATTAAAGTAAAATTATGGAATTTCGTTAATTTATATTTCAGCAATAATGTTTTTCTTTTTTTTTTCTTCAGTCTATAAAAATCCATCGTACTTTGATCAGCAATTAAAAAAAAGTTTCACATCCAAAATCCTTATAAAATCGCGTTCATGGCTCAATCGTACCGTTATATATTTCGCACTTTTGCACGAAATGGATTTAGGCGTCACATTGATAGTCTCTTCGAGAATGGCTGGTAGCCTCGGTGGTCTCACGCGCCCCGACTGAAAGACGAGGAAAAAAAAGAAGCTATAAAAGTATGGTTGAATAAAAATGAAGATAAAATAAAAAAGAAGACAAAACGGACGAGAAGACGCGAAAGAATAAGGTTGGTGCTCTCGCGCTCGTACGCCGATTGATCTTGCCGAAACGCGTTCGCTGAAAGGCTGTTGCGAGAGACCTAATCTCTCCCGGCTCCTGCCAACTTTTGGCTTGCCTTGTGCCCACGAAACCTCTTCTTCTCTATATAGCCCCGAGCCCTCCCAACCTGATTTTCTACATATGCCTTTTTGCCGATCCCTCTCGTTCACTCGCTCATGTTCGCGAGACAAGAAAAAAAAAAAAAATATCAGTTCGTAGATCATTCAGGCTGAATCATAGAGGATCGATGTCAATTTTTTTTTTAAAGTCACTTTTATAAAATAAAGTAGAACCTTGCAAATTGCTTCCTCATTATTTTGGATCTTTGACAAAGCTATCTATACGAGGAAGCACTTTGATCAATTTTGGCTTTCTTATTAGAAGAAGCTTTAGCAATTTTCGCGACATTTTCTACCATTTTGAGGGTCCTGAAAACCTGGAATTTTTTTTTTCGTGAAAACAAAGCTTCCTGCATGAGAAAGCAAAAAAAAAAGCTTAAGAAAAAACTATTAACGTCGCGAATTTCGCTATCGAACTTGGACATTTTTTTTTTTAACTTACAAACTTTGAATTAAATGATAGAAAATAATTTTTTTTTTTCTGTTATCTTATTGATTTGATAATGAATTAATTATCGTTATTCATTATTTGGTAAAAATAGACAATTAAAATGAATGAATTATCTAAAAAAGGAGGTAGAAATTTTGATAATTAATTGATTACTGGAAAAAATTTGTAATTTTTCCATGAACATTGTGAAAAACCTCCGGTTTATTGGTAACAAAAAATAACGTTTGCTTTTTGTTCAATTAATTATTTAGGTAATTGATAAATTAATGAAAAAAGAAATTTTTAAAATTTGGCATTTTGTTAAATTTTTTTTTCAAATTAATTAATTACCCTAATGATTTAACTTAACCACAGCGTCCATTGAGCCTTTCTGTACAAGTGCCATAATATTTGCATACTCGCTATGGCGACTGCGATATCAATATACCTATATATATATTTACGCCGGACGGATGTGGTGCTGAGTAGTCACGCGTTCGACACGGATATACGTAACTTCCGGCATTGTCAGGATTTCCCCACGCATGGGATAACCCCTCTCCTTCGATACTGCGGTGTCTCTGATAGTACGTTCCCGTCTACAATGTGAAAACTTGAACGACGCATATATGCATAAGGCATTCCGTGCCAAGACGGCCACCGCTGCTTCCAGATGTTACAAAAAAATCTCATAATTCGTTTAAGTGTGATTCAGAATATCTAGAATATATATAAATTATTTTTGATTTTTTAAACTTATATTTCACCCAAAAATCAGTACCAAAAAAAAAAGTTCAATCTTAAAATTTAAATATTTTTAAAAACAAATATTTAAATTTTAAGATTGATTTTTTACAGACGATTTTGCTTTTATTTAATTGGCACGAATCTTTGAAAAAAATGTATTAAAAAATTGGATAAATATTTATTTGTTTTTTTAACGACATTTATTGTTGAATTTTCGTTAATTTATGAAACACTCTATTGCATAGATAATAAACAAAAAAATTTGTTCAGAGAATGTTCTCACTTTAATCCTCTAAAAAATGTATAACTTTTATTCTGCACAGTTTTTATATACAGGAAATTAAAAAAAACACAAAAATAAAAAATATAATTCAAATAAAATTAAGCTGAAATAATTTGTAAATATTCCAGACACTTTTAACACCTCTCAAAAAAACAAACAAATAATTCAATCCTTCTGTGACATTTCGAAATAGTTATTGGCCCACTTCGTGTGGAATGCCACATGTGTTGCCTTGATCCAGCAACCGTTTGCAAGGTGACGTTGCTAAGTAAGGCGTTTGCCACAACATCGGAACAGAGTGCACCGGCCACAACGCCGGTTGCACATACTTTACAACCGGCATGCCAGATCCTCTTCATGATTAGCCGCTCGCTATCAATTTCCATTTAAAAGGGAGAACACATCGTCACTTGTGACAATATTTTTTCAAATATTCACTAGGACACCAAAATGTATGGCATTGAAAAAAATGGGTAAAAATGTTTTTTCTTCGATTTTCATAAAATACAATATTTCAGAAAATAAAAAATAAATCAGAAATCGAAGTGTAAGGAAGTTTCAAAAATCCACTAGACTCCCACCTGACAAAAAAAAACCTTGTTTTATTTTATTTATTCTTTCGACAAAAAAAAATCTTACAATAAATTATTAGCAACACTGTTCTTCTGATGTAAAAAAAATTCCATGATCCGAACATAAGAAAGTGTAGAAAAAGTTTTCACTTCAGAATATCATTTAATTTATGTTCCATTTTTTTTTAAAATGGAGATTCAATTTTTTAATATTCAAAATGGGGATTTAAAAAAAAATGTTCATCATTCAAAACACTGTTACGAATAATCAACTGGCCAGAATTTGTCATAAGACTTTTTGTACCCTTAAAAAATTTGGGTACACTTTTTAGCATGAAATTAATGGAGTATCAGCTAAAAATTTATTCTGAAATTGATGAAATATTTTATGGAAATAATGATGAATGTGACAATAGTGGCATTGACGTCGGGCGTGGCAATTGGATATGCGCTGCAGTTTTGTTCAGAGAGAGAATGTACGCGAGGTCATTGGAAATCAGAGCGTCCGACTGCTCTCTGAACAACTGTAGCAAACAAACCAATTTGCAACGGGAGACTAGATAGACGGTTTCACCTGTCGAAATTGCGAATTGATTTAGCGCATCGTTCGTTCTACCTCAATTTCTCGGTGACGTACGATAGACATATTGGCGATTAGAGGTGTGTGTATATATATATATATATATATATATATATATATATGTATATATATCTATGAAAACAGGCGCAGTGATTTAGAGCTATTCGGCAATAACGACCGCACACAACTATATGCTATTCGCATTTGCGAATATAAATAAAGAGGCTATAAAAAATCCGGTCAATCGGATTGTCAGAGAAACGCAGGATTTAATTGAAGCTTCAACAGTGGAAAATCCGCTTAGTCTGGCGGTTCACAAATAGAAGAAAAAAAAATGAGAGTGTACGAGACTGAAGTGCAATTTTTTCGACTCCATTTCTTTTTTCAAATCTTTTTTTTTTGTAGTTAGACTCATAAGCTGTAAAAACTTTTGATTTTTCCACCCTTGTGAAGCAATTTTCTCTAAAATTGTATGTTGAAGAGAAATATTATTGCTGTTTAAAAAAAATGTCGACCTCCAAATTTTTATGGAATCAACACATTCATTTCTGTCTGTCTATCTGTCTGTGCTGTCCGAAAGCAACAATTATTTTTGAATGAAACTGCAGATTGAAAAAAAAATTAATTGTGTATCCTCTGTTTATTAACTGTAATTTTGGTATTGAAATTCAGTACAGCCTTCTTTATCTTAATTATCATTCAAAAGAGATGAAAAGAATAATCCTTGTATAGGAAAAAAAATAGGCTATGTGTGCTAATATTATTTAAAAAATCCCATTCGACTGATTGCACAAATGGAACAAATTGAGCTCTTAAAAAAAAGTAATTGGCATCTTATTTACAATTTTTTAAGTAATAAAAATAATAAAACACTTAAACTCTCAACTCCACAAGATTAGTCAAGAATATCTGAATTACTCGAGAAGAATTACACCGCCTGGATTACTTTTAATACTGCTAATTACAAACCAGTAATTTTTCGAAATGCATGCTCTCTCTCTCTGAAGTTTCTCATCGTCAATTTATTTTCATAAGAAATAACGTTGCCCATTAACTAGAAATCCTTTACTTGTCTTGTTTCAATCACGCCCACAACCTCTATTATTCCCTTTTTCCCAGTCTTCCAATATATTTCCTCTAAGTTTCCTCTCGACGTTTATTATTCTAGCCCACCTGCGTGCATATTTCATTGCATATTAGCAGTATGCATCAATGGTTGCTCATTGCCACCAGCCTTTCTTTCTAATAAATTCCTTCTTTCACCATTTATCGCCAGAAACATATACTGGTTAAAATGTGTTGTAAAACTTGTTATTTTCTTTATTCCTCGCACAATGTTATTTATTTAAAAATCAATTAATTTTATTAGACTAATAAGAGACAATGGTTTTTTAGTTCTCGACGAGATTTCAATGTGAACCAGTGAATGAAATTTTCTGTAGCGTTAATAAAATCTGCAAAGCAACAGCAAGTAAAACTGTGTCTAAAGGCATCGGATACGAAATATCATGGAATTAATAGAGCGAGAAGCACGGCGAAAGATCGGCGAGAGAAAATTTTTCAACGGCATTGTCATCTCTCCCACGATCGGGGAAACAAGAGACAACATCATCGACATAAATTCTTCATTCGAGTGAATCGGTGATGATCCGCGCATTGAAAATATATAGAATCAATTTAATTTACAGAGAAACTTCAACGAACAAACAATCGGACAAGCGCGCATGTTTTCCGCTTCTTGAAATTGGCGGAATCTCGGCTCTTGCAAAGAAAATAATTCGCCGCAGAACCTTCCTCGCTCTTCGTGTCATATCTCATCGCATAAATATTTATTCTTCCTACACACGAATAGTTTGAGTGATTCCGGTACACCGAGAGAGTCCCAAAGGCTTGTTTCTCGCGATGCTGTATAGAGGCTAAACTGCACAGAGCTCTGTAGGAGCAGTCGTGTCAGGTTGAATTATTCAGAAGAAAGTTTACCAATTTCTCGAGGATACAAGCTACGGAACAATAGCTTCAGCATCGATATCGCCCGCTTCGCTCTCTCATCATCGCAGCATCCAAAATTAATTCGCACGCACCTGTTCGTTTAATGAGACTTCATAATTGTGATTTTCGATTGGAGATTGTCGAAGGAATCAAGAAGTAAGCTACAAAGGTATGAAGAAAAAAAATTATTTTCAAGTTTGGGTCGTTGGATTGCAATGAAGTGGAGAGAAAAAATTAATTTTAATCAAACCAAATGATTGTAGAAGGTACATAAAAATGTATCATATCGATTAAGGACATGAACAAAAAAAATATTGCACCTGCATTACAGAATACTTAACAGGGGTTGAAATCTTGGGGATTCAATATTTTTTTTATTTTTTTCCATTTCAAGGATGTGAACTTCAACGTGTTGAAAAAATGATGTCGAAGTTTGGATCGTTGGAATGCAGCAGTCGAATATTTAAAAAATAGCTTAAGCTTCGACTATTAATTCTCAGTTCATTCGACCTTTTTTTATATTTGCATTAATTGTCCACGTCTATTGTTACCCTAACTGCCATTAATTTCTATCACCTACTGTAATTACAGCTACTTAACATGTAACAATAGAAAAAGTTAGTGCAAATATATTTTTTTGAAATAGTTGCATGAACTGATAATTAATAAAAATGAGGCTTACAATAATTGCCAGTCAAACCGCGATTTCTCTTAGCGTACTTTTAAGTCAAAGGGTACAAAAAAAAAAAAAAAAAAAAAAAACGTCTGTGCAGAAAAAAAGAAGATAATTTGTGATTTCTTATGAAAAGTGGGCCACTTGTTCAGCATTCGGCAGGATATCTCATATATCGCTACCTCTTTCCCGTGAATTATTAGCCCATACTTCGTATGCACACTGCTTTTTAATTAGAGGTCGCTCTCAGTTAATTGAGCGCGTCGCCCGCTGTTTCTTTGTTAAAACCGGCGAGGCTTTCGTTCGCACAGTACAAAAGCACATATACAAGCAGTCTCTCTACGTTATACGAACCACACCGTGCCACCGAACTCCCGCAGACTTGGCGCAATTTTCTCTCGGCATCGCCATTCAGAATACAGCCAACACCGGCTACCGGTGTTGCGTATATACAAACTGCCCCAAGAAGTCGTCAGCAACTCGGAGGCGTCGGGAATCTACCGTCAAGTTAAATTCTCTCAAATTAATTAAATCCCAGCAGCAAACACTCGCCAGAGACCCACCGGACGTGTGTTATAGTGTAATATGCAACAATCTTTGCTTCTCGTTCCTCTTTCTCGGCCGGCACGTCGTTTAGCACATGGAATTCATAGTAGAGTATTTGTGAGGCAAACAACACGTCCAGCCCAATTTTTCGTGTCAACAGAACGTCCTCAAATTTATTCAGGATGTTGGTCTGGTCGACGAAAAAACGTAGGAATTTTTTCAAATTTTTTATTGCGTATTGCAGCTATTCTAAATTTCTGGAAATAATCATTGTCTATTTTTTAACGCCAATACTGAGGCTCACAGAAAAAAAATCATAAGAACATAAAATGTTGGATTTTTAGCGTACTTTGTAGCAATATTTTTTGCGAATTTCTTCGATTTTATTCCAAACGTGAAAATTTCAGACAAATCGGAAATGCAGTTTCGAAGAGAAAAAAAAGTGGCAACTTTGTTTAATTGAAAAACAGCATAAAATGAAATCGGAGAATTACAAAAAAAATATTGTTGGAAAGTACGCTGAAAATCCGAAGTTCCATGTTCTTATGATTTTTTTTGTGTGAGCGTTAGAATTGGCGTTAAAAAATAAACAATGATTGTTTTCGTCGTTTTTGTCTGGAATATGCAATAAAAAAATCAGAAAAAATTCCTACGTTTTTTCTTCAACTAGACCAACATGCTGAAGAATAAAAATGAGGACGTTTTCTTGACATGAAAAATTGGGGTGGTCGACTTGACGTGTTTCGCCCCATATATGCTACTGTCCGATTGAATAAACAAACAAGTGATAATAGCGTGTGCAAATATTTGTTGTCCCTCTCCCTTTTCTATTATTTTCATAAAAAAATATGAAATAAAATGATCTGAAAGCGGTATTTTAAGCTGACGTATACATATATAGCATTAAGGCAAAGTTACAGGTGGCCAGTATTGTTCTGACGAGTCATTGTGCAGACGTGGAAGAGCCTTTTTGTTTTAAAAAAGCTTCTGTTACCGTCCCCGGATAACCACTGGCACAACGGCTTTTCTCTCTGCAGAATGAGATAGCCGAACGGGGGTTGTGAGAAGCTCCCTCTCTCTCTCTCTCTCTCTCTCTCTCTCAAATTAATTAAATTGCCTTGAGCGCGCGACCGTTCTGCGGTGGAGTTCTCGTCGTCGAGTTGCTAGGTCGCAGTCTCCGTGTGTACCTAACTCTAATGGTTTGCCAGAGTAGCTGTTACGATTCTTTTGTAGATTAAACAAAAAAAAAATATATTATTTTTTTTAAACCGCTTTTGTCGACGTTTTTGAATCACCCTGAGTGTCTCATAAAAATTATCCATTAAAACAAATCTTTCTCTATAAAGCAGCAAAAAAAAATATTATTTTTTTTGCTGCTTTTTTGATGCAGCAAAAAAAAATTATATTTTTTTTGCTGCTTTATAGAGAAAGATTTGTTTTTATGGATAATTTTTATAATAATATTTTTTTTTGCTGCTTTTTTGATGCAGCAAAAAAAAATTATATTTTTTTTTTGCTGCTTTATAGAGAAAGATTTGTTTTTATGGATAATTTTTATAATAATATTTTTTTTTGCTGCTTTTTTGCTGCAGCAAAATAAAATATATTTTTCTTGCTGTTTTAGCAAAAAAAAGAAAATTATAAATATAAAGCAGCAAAAAAAAAATTATTTGTTTAAATGGATAATTTTTATGAGACACTGTGAGTGTTCCAAAAACGTCGACAGAAGTGGTTCAAAAAAAAAATATTGTGCGCAGGTCGTGAGTATAATGTCGCAAATCAACTTCTCGAAATTGTGATGAAATTTAACCGGATGTATATTATATAGAGAGTATACCGAGTGTCTCGCTGTATAGAATAATCCAAGCACGCGCGAGCTAGTTAAAGAGCCTCGAGTGTTAGTTGTCGTTTGCTTCAATAGCTCTGTTACACTGACTCTTTCTTTCTGCGATTCTGAGCCGATTACGAAAGAAACGATGACGAGAGTGGTGTGTTGTCTGTATCTCCTCATCACGTACGTACTTCAGGCCTCGGTCGTTTATGTTGCGCACGAGCGGCCAACAGAATTCTAATTGAATTTCGATGGAGCCTGAATGCGTACCTACGCTATAAATAAAATGAAAAATATTGAGAGAAATGACAATTTGGAGAATCGCAACCAAAGTTCTCTCTGATATTTTATGCTTTTACAGACGAATAAAAAAAAATTAAAATAAGGTATTTTATTTGACTATTATTTTCATAATAATAGTCAAACAAAATAGTAATTTAAAAAATTTGACTATTATTTTCATAATAATAGTCAAATAAAATAGTAATTTAAAAAATTTGACTATTATTTTCATAATAATAGTCAAATAAAATAGTAATTTAAAAAATTTGACTATTATTTTCATAATAATAGTCAAATAAAATAGTCAATAAAAAATTTGACTATTATTTTTATAATAATAGTCAAATAAAATATAGACAAAAAAAGTTGGAAATCTTAGAAAAATTATTGACAATAAAAATATTTTAATTAATGAAAAGACACAGTGGAATTTGAAACAAGTCGATAATACTTATTTCAGAGTACGCTGTATATTCTTGTTGACACTACTAGAAGTGTTTTGCCCCATTCGAATTGTCGTGTACAATAGCGTACAGGTGGCTTGTGTTTCTATTGTTGTATAGAACAAATAGAGGAGCATAATTCTCTTTTTCCATCGACCTTGCCTCAGTTGTCCGCCGTAAAGTCACTCACTCGCTATGCGAGAGGAATAAAGAGTCGTAAAAGTACACTATAGTCACTCCCACCCAGCCAACAGCTTTTCGGTGAGAACACCAGCTGTGCAGCTTAGCGACATCGACTAAACGTCACGTAAATTTACATCTGAATTCGTGTCGCGCAGGTGGCGGACGAAAGAGGAACGCGCAAGGTACACCGTGCTATTCGAGATCGTCGATTGTCGATGTTCTGAAGTATTATTAAGGGCATTTTATGTCTATCGACAGGCTAGTCATTATTAATTCACTGATATAACACTCTGACGTCACGGAAAACAAACTTACATAAGCAAAAATATTTTATATGAACACATAATTAATTTCTCTATTTTTAAAAATCCAGAACAATTACATTTTGTTTGATTGATCTGGATTTGTATTTCGCGCAGCCCCTGGAGAGGTACGGGGGCGAAGCCCCCCGTCGGGATATTGTGGGGGTGAAGCCCCCGTGTCGGTAAGTTGACGGGGGCGAAGCCCCCTGTCGTCAGGTTGGCGGGGGCGAAGCCCCCGTCGTTGGGTTGGCAAAGGCGAAGCCTCCCGTCGTTAGGTTGGCAATGGCGAAGCCCCCCGTCGTTAAGATGACTGGGGCGAAGCCCCCCCGTCTACAACACAACTTTTTTGCAATATAATTTATAGAAAATTATATATTTGTTTTATACATCCACCTGTAAATACTTCATAACGCGATACAGTTATAATAATGAAGTACTTATTAAAAACATTTTTATATTTCTTATCCAGTCGCTTTATTTCCATCAACCTTTTTTTTTCATAGATTCTACTTGACTAGCTCATAGCATATTGACTACCTAAAATCCCTCTTCAAACTCAACTAAGCTGAGAATAGAATAGAGAAAGAGAAATACTAAAATCTGGAGATACGAGACAGCGATGATACGTCTCAAAGATGACAACAAAGTCAGGTGAGAGAATAAGAGAGAATGCGTGAGACACAATCGTCTCTGTACAAGCTCCCGTTTCATCTTCTTACTATTCTTAAAATATAGCTTGTCGACACGCTCCGTGACTTCTCGCCGAGAACGTGCCGTTTCGTTAAATTCGTTAACACAACGTTTATTACGTCCCTAACAGGGGCTTTATACCGGCGATACGCTCCACACTTGTCGCTCACGCGCCTGCAGAGAAGTGAGAGCAGAAGAGCAGCAGCAACAACAGCAGGGGAGCACCGGTAGTGGCTCTGTGCCCAAGCATGGGTGCCCGCGTGTTCCCGCACCCACCGTTTATTCGTATCTTCTTCTTCTTCTTTTTTTTTTTCTTCTTCTGCTTCTTCTTCTTCTTCTTCTTCTTTTCATTTCTTCTTTTCTTCTTCTTTTTCCCGTAGTCTACTTATATACGCATACTGTATACCTGCAGTATTACAACGGCGGCGGGGAACCGACGCCCCGGTAGTAGTGGGTCAACGTCCATTACACGTAACTGTGCATACTATTATTGTTAACTGTATCACCGGTATACAAGCACCCCGTGCCCCACTCTCGACAAGCTTCGCGTTTTTATTTTCTCTTCCCATTGTTTTCGTCCATGCAATATCGTGACATATTGCCTCTCTGGTACTTAAAGATTATTCCATAAATAAGTCATTCGAAACTGTTGCAAATGAAAGTCGCAGAGATAGTGTTAAAAAAAAATGTATAAGCATTTTTTTTTTTATTAATATTTGCCCAAATGGATTGTGAGATATATGAGCGCCCTTAACCCTTTATTTATTTTCAGCACTACGTGCAGAACTGAAAAATTTCGTTCAACACTCATGAGAATTTTTTTTCAGCTCCTATGACTCGCTGCGAAAACCCTACATCTACATTTGTTGTTCATTCCGACGCATAAACAATGAAAAAATACTTCTATTATCGGACTATGAGACACCGCCATTTTATCGCACTTGAATTCCTAGAAATTGTATCTATAAGTCGCAATTAATATATCAATATCGTCGCGATAAAAAAAAAATAAAAAAAAAAACACCAAAATCTTACCTCAACGCTCTCTGTGTAGTCTTCATCTCTGCGTAATCTTCTGACACATGAAAAATCTTCTTCAATTATCCATCGATCGGCCACAGACGTTTACAATATTTTTCTTCAAGAAAATCACTGAAAACGATTTTATCGTAGATTATTCTTACTCTTATTATTACTATTATTATTATTTATTATTATTATTATTATTATTATTATTATTATAAAGCACTGACACTTTGCACTTGATATTTCCTCAAAATCACCGCACAAAAATCCGACGATATTTTCGCAAAGGCCACACGAGAAGTTGACGCTAGTGAATCGGCGGCAAAACTGATTTCACTGTATCGACCGAAATGTTCCGAGAGAGCCACAAAGTCACCAAAACACGAAGATAAGCGCGTTCCCGAACGTGCTGTAAGGTATATTATAAACTCTCTCTCTCTCTCTCTCTCGCACCTTTGAATATTAGTCACCTCGGAAGCACGGTCGTAACAATAAACCGAGAGAGACACGTAGTGCTCACCCTGAATGTTAGTTCAATTAGAGACAACTTAGTTAATCTCTGTCGTTGATCTTTGCAACAACATACGGGCATTACTAATCGCAAATATTATCGTTATTCCGTCTATTATTATCGAACGAAATGCGATAAAGCTTCATATACCATATGCACATATATATGTATATATATATATATAGTTTATATGAACCAAGTTCACGAGCGCGAGTCACGCTCCGGGTCTCTCGTTATTTATTTCCCTTGTTCTATAAATACGAAATATCCGTTACACTCTTTGAGCTCGATGACAAAGGGCATGAAAATGTCTCACGAGTTTCTAGTTCTTCCCTCTTCCCGTCATTATATATAATACCTCCAAAAGCATTCAAGTCTTCCTCAACGATCTCACCAAACGAATGTACCTCTTCGTCCCTGAATCCTTGTTTACCAGATTATCGTACATTTTTCTTCTATCACCGCAGATTAATATTTCCCTTTCTATTGTTCTCGGGCATCGATTCATCTGCCTTTTCGATGCCTCTGCTGGCAGGTGCGAGGGAGAGGCCACCCCCTCTTCTTGCTTTTTTTTTTCTTTTTTTTCTTCTTTCTTTACACACGAGCCTCGTGGCGCCGATTGCAAGAGCTACTTTCCAGCGGTAAGCCCGGAGTTTGGACAAATGTTGGGGAAGGAAAGTTGTATAGGTGCTTGATCGTGTGTCTGTGTATTGTGGCTGCGGTTAAAAAGAGACAACCGGCTTATGCACACGCGCAGAAAAACATATATACGTACATACGTCTATATATATATATATATATATAAATGTGTATATATGACTGAAAGACCAGCCAGACTACTTTGACCACGAGGAGAGACCAAGCGAGTGCATGTAAACGAGACAGCAAAGAGAAAAGGCTCTGGAGGAGCGAGCAAGAAGAAGAAGAAGAAGAAGTGAAGGAAGGATTGTTTTGAAGATGAAAAGAGAAGACGCGTGCTCTGTGTGAGGCTCTCCGCGGGGACCAGTCGAGTATGGGTCCCGTTCTTCGACGTATACCCGCGCACAAGTCCTCTGGTGAGTGGCTTGTTCCAAGCCAACCCAAGCTCGCCCGAGACACCGTCGCGAGGAAGTACTGTTACTTGGAGAAGCTGACTCGCGCGGAGAGGCCTTAAGGCCCACAAACAGAAACTAAAAAGGGGGGCAGCTTGCGGGAGAAAGAGATGCAGACGTGATTCACTGGTGCGCTCGCCCTCGTTGCATAAACAATGAATTTTTTGTTTTGTTTTTCTTTTTCTTTTTTTTTTTTTTTGTATATCCAGAAGTTTACTGTCTGATGCTTTTCATGGTTTTTGTTTATCGCTGATATATACGTATATATATATATTGTGCGCTTTGTTACCGCGTTGCGATCTGACTAAAGTTTCGCCTTGTTTACACGCACCTTTTCCTTTTTCATGCTCGTCGATTTCGGAACACTGTAAATGGGGATTCGGCGCAGGTTGCTTTAATCGTAGATGCACTTGCTGTAGTATTAACGTAGTAGGCAGACACGTGACTTCTTCAATCAGAATTTTTGTTTTTTTTTTTTTTTTTTCAATTTATTTATTATATATCGTTCTGTGACTTCAGGTTGAGAGAATGGCAAAGAGGTCGAGATTGAACTGTTCAAGTCGAAATGATTCGAGAATTAGGACGTGATATTACAGGTGATGACACTAAAACCAAGAATCCCTTATAGATTCAGGCTTTGAGATTCACTAAAGAAATTTCATCGTTCCCATTTTTCCTCGTGACTAATTGCCAGTACCGTAAAATTTTCAATTATTTTAATGCCTAATCCAAGGGTGACAAATGCACACTGTCCACTGTCCACTGTCCACGCTTTATAATCCTCTTACACGAAAAGCAAACAATCGCTTTCGGTGCTTTTCTGTTTGAGTACGTCGTATGGTCTATAGATCGCTTGTGATCGATGGTGAGCTATAAAGATAACCGAGTTCATTTTATGTCGTAAAACATGGCTTCCTGAGACTGACAGCCTCGCTATAACAACAACAACATTCATTTTCTTTTTTTTGTTTTTTTTTTGTTTTACTGATGCCTGTTTCTTTGTGTCTCGTTTTTCTTCTTTTTTATTTATTTATTTTTTTTTTCTTGTTACTTTATTTATTTTTACCTTCTGTCACTGATTATCTTTTTGTATTTGTGGAAAATATTTTATACTTCTTATTAGGAACACAGGAGCGTGCTCACGCTGCGGCGTACGCGGCTCGACTGGGATGCCTGGACGCCTTCGACACCGGTTGCCCCTATAACGTTCACCAGCCTGGCTGGCTCTCGCTGGATGGCTCGCTCAGCCTGACTTCCACTCGCTTGTTGCCCATACCCGTAACTGCGGCTCTGGGCTCCCCCGGAGTACCTCCACCACACATGTATTATGTGTGTAGTTTGGACCGGATCTCCTGAATCCAGAGACGGCTCTGTGTATATGCAATATATTAGGCATTCTCCGTCAATTCAGTCACGTTCGATTCTGACACTTTTCTCGTAATTGGACAGATTCGTATAGTTTTTCAGAGTGCTTTCTTTTTATTTTAGATATTCAAATCCGAGTTCAAGTCCGCGGTAGCAGTACGACGATTTTTTTCGACTTCACCCACGTGGAAATTATTATATGGACTTTATCAGCCCATATTCGAGGATCAGGATGGTTGACATTTTTTTTCCCTGATAGCGGTATGCTTGGAGAAGATGTCCAATAAATTTCAGATTTTTATGTACTAAATTAGTACGTCAATAAAATGCAGGAATGAATTTCAGAAATATATGTATTTTAAGTAGGAAACTTCAACAACTGTGAATGGAAAATTTTTCTTTTTATTTAAAAAAAAATTTTGGGGCTTATTTTTGAATTATTTGAAAGCGATTTAGGGGGTGAAGAGATTAAAATACGATTTAATCCCATTTAAGGACCATCCTAGTATGTTGACCTAGTCACTAACTAGGCTTTTTTTATATATTTTTTTAATTTTTCAAATATCTTCATTTATCATCGAAGATTTATGCAACTTAACAACAATAACACGTGTATCAATATTTTGTCTTTTTTGTTTGCTACTTTGGACTTCACTTTAGTCATTAGTCTTATTTATTTAACATGTTTGTTTATTTTTATGTTTAGGTACAAAAAATCTGATCAAATTATCATTAGAAACTCAGTGACAAGGCCGATTCGCGTCCGCCTTATATCTTGCTTGGTACGCCGTCTCGCTTGCAAGAAACACTGGCGCGCACTCGCCATCTCTCGGCGCTCTCTGCTACTACGGAAGTCTATATTTTTCTTATGAAAAATAGAATTGCTTTGTACAAAATACCTACATACATTTCGATATATATGGACATATATACACATACATTTTTCAGTACATGCTGTTTATTTACCTACATTAAAAAATAATGTATTTTAAATAAACAACTTTTTAGCAAAAATTGTTTTCATTGGGGGAGGGTGAGTAAAATCTATCTGGAATTGACGCGAAATGCCTGATGTATACATATAGATATACAGCCAGAGGTAGGTGCACCTCGTGTGTACAGTTGGGCCGTAATACATGCGCGTCCCGAGGAGGTCCACAGTGCGCTACAGCAGCAGCAGCAGCAGCAGCAGCAAGCAGCAGCCGTTCGTAGCCGTACGTTATTGCATTGCGGCCATACGAGAGCAAGTAGTACGAGTACGTGTGTACCTGGCGAGCTACAGTGCGATCGTGCGGGTGCACGCTGAAAACCGCGTGAGCGCGCAAGCAAGTACATGCGCTGTGCCGCGGCAACACGTTCACAAAACTACAGCGACAACCGGTTTTCTACCGATTTTTAACTGAAAACCTTCTCTTTCTATCTCTCTCTCTCTCTCTCTCTCGCCTCTCTTTCTCGGTGCACGAGGGCGCTACACCGACGTTTTGTAAAATGCAACTTGAACTTTTCTCGATTGTAGATATGTGCAGTAAATATATATATATATATATATATATATATATATGTATATATATATATAATGACACTATTAGTATATGTACTTGGAAAACGGGGGATGTTCGAGAGATAGGAGACTGAGGGAATGAATTTAAAGGGCTTTAAGCGCGGGATCCGGAAAAATGTAAAACTCGTAATTACCGGCAAATAACATTTATGCATATATGCTACGGAGATAAGACGCCGAAGTAACCGACTAATAAAGTTATTAAGCGGATTTCTCAGCTTCCGCGAATTAAAGGGACTGAGTCGACTGAAAAAAAGGGCATGAGAGAAAAAAATTAAATTATTCATTTTAAAATTGATAAATAAAATTTACTGTAAGGCTGCTATTTTTTTTGCAATTATTGAGGGTATCATAATGGTGGGGGAAAAAAAAATTTAAGTAAAATTTTAGTTTAATGAAAAAATTGATAACATTGTTTTATTATGTTTATTAATTTTGTGTAAATTTAACTTAATTTTTAATTCTTTTAACAAATAAATACATTTTAAAGTAAATGTTTAAATTGTCATAAATTGTTATTATATTTAATAATTTAATGTAAAATAATCTGAACCTTTAATTTATTTCTTATTCTTCTCTTAACATAAAAATACATTTTAAGCTTAATCTTTAAATAGTTATAATTTTTTTTTGCGAAGTCTGGTTTAAAAAGTGATTTAAATTTACCATTTGTGAAAAATCCTGTTAAAATTTCTATGTACTTCCCACGCGGGCAAACAGAATTCGATATATTACTCAAAAAGCTATAGATATAAATGATATAAACTGAAATGTGTAGAGTGGCGTGAATTCATTGATCCTATTAAAACGGAATTAATTAATTAAATTCGTTACAAATGAATCTATTATAATGGCATTATTAGATTGCTCATTGATTATCGAAATGTTAATTGTACGACAGCAGGTCCATTACTTACGAATAAAATTTAATTATTTTATGCATTTCCGAACAGTTACAATTTTTTTAAATAATTTCTCAAAATTAATCGTTGTTATTTTTCTCTTAAAAATCTTAACAAATAGCTTAAACACTACAATTTTTTCGTAATTATTTTTAAAGACTTCACACTAAAAAATAAACAAAAAATAATTTAGTGCTTTTTGTCTAGTTCCACATTTCTCGATATTTTCTACACTTCTGAAAATCCTGACCTAAAAATCGAAAAAAAAATTCACAAAGAAAAGACTCCTCTTTTATTAATCTAAAAGCATCATATAATAATAAAAAAAATCTTATACAACTAGAATATTAAATCCGTTGGCTTGTGAAATTTCTTGAAAATCCTCACGTTTGTCCTTCCTCGACTCACTTTGCTCTAAACGGATCTCGAATGAGCATTAACGCCATTAACTACCGCAGTGAGCAGTGAGAGCGGTGGATGGAAGATCCAACTCTGTGGCTGTCTCTGTGGTCTATTTACACTACAAACAATGTTTGTAACAGAAGCGAAGAGGGAATATCCCTTTGCTCCTAGCCCAGTTCTAGTTTAGTGATGACATTGCTCGGAGTGTTGGGCGACACATCAGAGAGGCATCACACGACACAGAGAATGTGCATTCGACCGGCTCAAGATATAAGCTTGTTTACTGTGTATTACGAGAGGGGTTGAGCCTCACAAGTCTGTAATCCACTTCAATGTGGATACGCTGATAGGAGATGAGTCTCTGTGGCTGAACCTCGCGATGCGCATCTATTAGGGTTTCATCACAATGGATCATGTGGTTTAACTCGATGTGAACATGTGTACGATAACCGGATTACTTTGTGCATTGTTGCTTTTGGCGAATATTGGATCGATATTCCTCGTCGTATAGATCGTCGAAATTGCATCCTAAATTGAAAATAAGGCTCATTTGTTTTTTCTCGTTGGACGATACTCAAAATGTTTCAAAAAGCTCGTTGACAAAAATTTACTTATTACATTATGTTTGTCATTATTTTTTACTTATATTTGTTTTTTATTAGACAGACATTTATTTGACATTTTATTACTACGAGTAATAAAATGTATTTTAAAAAAATATAACACAAAGAATTTTTTTTTGTTAAACTAACAAATGTGTCTGTTATTAATTAAGAACATTATTTTTCACTGGATTAATGTTTGAAAAATAAAAATGCAATTAAAATGTGTTTGTCGAAATATTTTTTTAACAAAACAAAAAAATATCAACGTTGCGAATGTAATACTTATTTAATTACCGTCGAATTACAGGCTTACGTAGACGAATAAATAATTTATGGATCATGTAATGGAGAAATTCAATTTTATTATTATATTCTTTCAACGTTTTTTTTTGTCACACTTTTTTTTTAAAGAATTTCAGTCGTGAGTGACTGATGATAAAGTCAATGTAATTGTTATCGAAACAATTGGCAATCGACGAGTCTACAACTGTTCGATGGATCTTGTTTGTGACATAGTAACGACCCTGAATAGATGTGATTTTTTTCTTTTCTTTTTTTCTTCAGTTTTCAGTTGCTGTGTCTGTTGTCAGCGAATACCACGTCATGCACTGGATAATGTAAGGTGACACCATCAGGGCAATCCGGACGAGGATCAAACTCGAGCACGAGGAATGCGAGTGGTATGTTGCACATTTATATGGGGCATTCCACCTGGTTTCAACCTGGGACTCACCCTTATCGATTGGGTGCGCTATTATTTTTTTATATAATTTACATAACTCTAAAAAGCACTAATTTTTTTCTTTTTTTTACACGTTTTAAACTATCTACGATTTTTTAAAATTAATTATCGACATTTAAAAAAGCTAAAAAAAATTCTGATTTTCAACAAACAAACAAAAAAATATTTGGAAAAAGTCTGAAAAAATTCTTAAAAATCTTTTTTTCTCAAAAAATTTTTTCTTCAATAAAAAAATAGTTCAGTGACTTTTATCTCTTAAAAATCCCGACTCATATATTTTCGTGCCACTTTTATTCTATTATATTTATTTTCACTAAGATCCACACTTTTTATTTTCCTCTTAATTTTCTATAAGCTGCAATAGAATGTTAAGAGCATATAGAAAAATGAGCAAAGTGGACAAAACATATTTGGATGAATAAAAAAAAATGTAAACAGAAATTTATAACAGCCCAGTTGATAAAGAATCCCTCATATATGGAGATAAGTTCCCCAATCCTTTTTCGCAATACTTGTTCCCATGGTAAAATCGCATGTGGAAATAACGAGAGAGGATGTATATTGTTTTGGCTATCTATCATCCGTGCATTCGAGTGAATCCGCAGGTGGGATCTTTGCTCAGCATCGCGGATAATTAGGCGACCTCGTTACGCCAAAAGAAGATCTCGTTCACGCGATTCGCCTGGATATCACGTGGAACTATGCAATACTTTCTCTTTATGGAAATGTCGCTGATATTAAGATAACAGTGTATTATGCAAAATTAGATCGCTGATAATTTTCCTCGAGCGTCTATATCCGTGGGCGATTGATCGACTGATTGGTTTTTCTTTTAAATCTCATGTATAATAATTTAATATAATTCCCAATTTATCCAGCGGTCGGCGGTATTAAATTTCTATATGATCGACATGGCATTCGAGTCGAATACGTCAATACAGGAGGAAACTGCTGTGCGATTCGAGAATCAGTGGGCGCCTATGGTAATGGTAGATCGCTTTGTTAACGATCGACTCGTCTTCTTTTCCTGTTTCTCAGTTCTCGAATCATTGGATCTCTTGAAAAAAGGGGAATGTTTATTTTTATTTTAATATTTCGCTCGATTTTTATTAACTTTAGTGTATATCTTGCGTCTATTAGCGACGGGAAATATTTTTTTTATAATTTTGTTGCTCAACGAGATTCTTGAAATTTGATGGATACGACAAATTTTCGCCAAAGACGACGTCGGTAAAAAAAAATTTTAGCTCTGCTAAGTTTTTATGAAGGAAGCTTGGAATTTAAAAGAAAACCACAGAGTGTGTCAAAATTCGCAATTTTTATAAAGCACACATACTGACTTTTTTTTTAACGAATTTTCTTGACGTTTTGGACCATTCTGAGTGTACTGACGTGAAAATCTTTTTAAAAAAATGTCAATTAACCAAAGATTCCTCTATCGCGGAAGCAAAAGTGCGAAATATATTCACGAGACGCTAGTGACGTATTTGGAAATTCCCGTACTTTCTCTATGTTCCTCAAAGAAAGTGCGTTTTCGACAGAACATAAATCTTGCGAAAAATATAAATCGCGAAGAGATATTAATGGAGTCTGACGAAAGTTGCCATTGGTCAATATATAGTTCCCGTAAATATACGGACTCGTTAGAATAATATAGCACCTTGAATATACTCGTGTGTATACTTATTAGAATAATATAGGTCCGCGAACGCTCAAAAATCCGTACGTGTGGACAGGAGAAACGGTTGCGCATATATACACGAGCTAAATTTCATTCACCCACAGACGAGGTGAAAGTGGTCGTCGAGGCCACGACGAGCTTCCTTGAGAGAGTTCGATACTAAACGTGGCAGGCATTGGCCCGAATTTTAATACATACTACCCGCAATCACAACTCTACAGGACATAATATATGTAACGCATCGCACTGCCGGTGAAATGCATTTACAGCAACGGAGATAAGAATAACAAGGATCTTCTTGAGCAGCTGCAAACCTCGTTAATGATCAAATTTATACGTTGCTGTGTGAAGATCGTAAACAAAGTAATTTATAACTTTGACGAAAGTTTCTCATTTGCGAATTATTTTTTTTTTTTCAAAACTAGTAAGAATTACTTTTTTTTTTGTAAGTATTAAATGTTTGTATAGAATAATAAAATTAAATGTTTTTCTTATATTAACGAAAAAATGGTTACAATGAATAATTGACAAGTTTACATATTTCTTATGCAGCATAAAATATTTGGGTTATTTTGGCAAACAAAAGAACGATTGTAACATTCATAAAGTTAACGATAAAAATTATAATTTCTGTTTGTTTATTTCAATAAAAAAAAATGTGTGTGTACTTCGAAATTTATTGTTTGTTAATCTAAAACTTGTCAACTTTTTTTTCCGTGTAGTTAATAACAATAAAATTGCAAAATTGAGATAAAAAATATTGGGCGGTGTAGAAGAAAAAAAATGAGTTACGATTTTAATGGAATAAATATGCTCGGCAATGAGGGAAAGATTTTCAAACGTTGTTGTGACGCGAAGACAAATGAACTGTGCCCGACAATAAAACGTAATATTAGATAGTTAAGGAAACTAAAACGTAACACCAGATAGCTGAGACAACGGAAATGGTAAGCAGGAACAAAACACGAGCAGGTCATCTAAAAATAGAACGAATTGGAAATACAAGCGTGGAAGGCTGAACGGAGTGAAGGGCAAGGTCAACGTAGTAAACGGAAAAGGTAAATACGGATATAAAAATAAACATTGGACGAAACAAAGAAGTTACGAAGTTTTTTTTCTCATTCCTCTCCATTTCTCGTTGTTGAAAAAAGGCCGTAAAAAAATAGAAGGAAATTTTGTATTCTCAAAAAAAGATTTATCAGACTTTTTTTTTTTCCTTCAGATTTTTTGAAATCTGTCGCTCGATAATTTGTTGTAAAAAATCGTAGACACTTTAAAATGTATTTAAAAAAATCTGTTTTTCAAATAATTCGTGTTTTTTAGAGTTGTGTCAATGGTATAAAAAATTGCGGACCCAATTGGAAGGGTCAAAGGTGTCATGTCAAAATCACGTGTAACGACCCATACATTGAGTCATAACAAAAATCTATGCACTACAATAATGTCTAAACCAAAGCCAATTCAGTTTCTGCACTAAATAGCCACCCACCAAGTGTAAATAATAAGTATCACGCTGTTAGCCGCGAGTATAAAAAAAAAGAGAAAAAGAAAAAAATCGTGTACGTTCGTAAAAGTGGAGCCCGCGGCGGTAGACGACCGAGAGGCCGATTGGTCGCGGGCACATCGTAAGAAGAGGGCAATAACAACAGCAACAAAGACGTGACCGTGACTTTGAGAGCTCGCTCGTTCGACAAGTGTATCAAAGTAAAGATATTCGTATCCCAACGTCAACTAACGTCAGTAACAAAAAGCTACTGTGTATATATACATATATATATATATATATATATATATATGTATATATCTTACGCAGCATAATCACGCTGCGTTCGTTTTCTTTAATAGTTAAATTAATTAACGTCTGTACGGCTCGATCGAAAAAAAAAAAAAACCTCCAACAGGTTTTTTTTTCGGGGTCAGTGGAACAGGTGCATCAAGGCGTCGAGAAGAGATGCTGTATAAAGCAAAACCTGTTTTGTTTTTTTTTTTTCATTTTTTTTTCTACCTAAAAACAAACATGCTTAAATTTTCTTTTCCAGGGTTTCCTGAATTTTCATCAAATATAAAATATATAAAAAATTACGCCACTATGACTTTGATACATATATCAAAGGTTCTTAAGAATCTCATCATTTCTCAGAAAACTCTTTTTCCATCGTGACTCTAAACATCGCTTCTTCCCTCTTCTGTACTTTTTTCTCTTTCTCTCTCTCTCTTTCAATTCCTTTTTCTTTATTTGTATTTTTATTTTTATTTTTTTTTTTTTTGGTGAATGCGCCGACGGGGCCCCGTGACACACATCAATGGAAGTGCCCTAACGGTATCCACCGAGTGACCTACTCTTCGGGGAGCTCTCTCTCTCTCTCTCTCTCTCTCTCCCTCTCCCTCTTCTCCTTTCCTTTCCTTTCCTTTCCAACGCGTGTACCCATACCCCCGGTACGTTTCACGACAAGCCTAACAGAGAGACAGAAGCAGCAACACACTCGATCGTCTCTCCGTTTCTTCTTCGTCATTCCTCGTCCTCGTCGCTCTAGTCTATTGCTTGCATTGCGTTCACTCGCTTGTTTCGTCTCGACGACGGTCAAGTCTTTTACCTACGTCGTGTTTATACACCACTATTTCACACAGGCCTTCTTCGACTCTCCTGGTTAATCTCTCGCAGTTTCAACCGCGTGCTACTCTGTGTGTGTGTGTGTGTGTGTGTGTTTTTTTTTTTTGTTTTTCTCTTCATGAGCTCGCTCGTTCGCGCGCTCTTCATCGTCAGCCGATTATAGTCAGCTCGGCCACAGTAATGAAAGCGCTCTCGCTCAGCGAAGGTGGCTTTTACATTACGTTTACAAATACGACTTTTGACCATCAGTCATATTTCTCGATAGGAAATAAACGGGAGATATAAATCTAATTTTTGTGCCGAGTAAGCTTGTTAAATGTGCGAGAAAACGTGATCTCAGTGAGGGGTACATTTCACAAGAAGCGCGTGGGTGGATTGCACGAGTGAGTGGAGAAAAGGAAGTTAAACTGGTAGCAATTGTACCGGAAAAATCTCTTCGAGTGCGCTCTTCAGGGTCGCAGAATCCTTACGACAGTTTTTATCCGCAGTTTTATTCGATTATTTGTCAGTGAAGAGTTCCGGGATTGTGTAATTGTTTTTTTTTTTTAATCTTGTTTTGTTTCGTGAGGACAAGAGTTACCATTTTTCAAGACCAGTTCTGAAATCAATTTTTATCTCGTTTTTACAGTGAATTTTTGAAAGTAGATATGAGCGCTGTTGGTCTACTAATTCTTCAGGTGAGATCATCTCGATTATAATATTTTATTGAACTGTAGATTGTTTTGAGATTCTTTTAATTTATTGTGTATTCTTTTCGGTATTTTAATTTCCAATGGAAATTATCATTTTTTTTTCTCGTAGACAAAAAATGTAAAAATCGTTTAGAAAATTTTTTTTAATTTGTGTTTCTGGTGTGGACGGTTTGCATAATTCAACTCTTCTTATCTGAAGAATAAATTGTCAAGATTCATAAATTGAATTTAAATTTTACGCACATGTGGAACAGTTTGATACCTTTGTAATAATTATCAAAAGAATTGAAGAACACCTGTTCGCTTTTTCTTCGATTTTTAATTTTTCTTAGTCGAGCTAAACAGTCACTTCCAAGCAAAGCAGTTTTAGAAAACAATCGGTATTGAATTTCAAATGAATCTTTAAATAGATTAGGTTTTTATGGAATTTATTATTTTTGGACAAAAATTATTCCAAATTTTTCTACAGACGAATAAATAATATTTTACGTATCAAATTTGATGACGATCGTTAAAGGGGTTCGAATTTTATAAAAAATTAAATTTTCTCATATTTCAAACGCTTTTCATTTCGAAATGTCTAAAAAAAAAAAACAGACTAAAACTTCAATTCAAATCTTCTGCACCAGATTTGATTAAAATCGGCAAATTAGTCTTAATTTTATAAAACATTTTTATATTCACAATTTTATTTTCGTTTTGAAGATAGTGAATGTTTTTTTTTATTTTTAAAAGATTGTGGAAACTTAGCAAGAAATGATATACAAATATAATATAATTTTTAAATTTCCTTAAAAGAAGAAGATGCTAAGTAGAATTTTGCATGTTGCTTGCTCATTATTTTTGAATTATTACAAAGCTGTAGCAAAATCTATACGATTACAAGACACCTTGCCAGTTTGTTTTGATTTTTTGCTTCCTCACAGCTCGAAACCTCAATCGTCTCTCACGCAGTAACCGTTCGAACTGAAATTTGGCACGAAAATTAAGTGGTTAAATCTCGTTGAGTTTTGCGATTATTGACAAAACATATACAGCCATTCAGATTTTATGTAATTTTGAATTTTTCGTTTTCTTTTTTTTTTTGAAAATGCTATAATTCGAGAACGGTTCAAGCAAAAATGATCCAAAATTTTGGATAAAAATTGAATAAAACGTGTCGTTGTTTGACAAAAATACTGAATTTTGTAGAAATCCACCAAAAAGTTAATATTTCAGAAAATTTCACTTTTAAAAAAATAAATCTATAAGGAAGCCAAAATTCCTTATCAACAAACATTAAATGAGATGCGTAAAAAAAAACGAATTCTTCATTTTGCAAAAGTGCCCTAAGAATACAATTTTATTCTGAGAATACTTAATAATTTATTTACTGTTACTAAATTCTATAAGAATAATTTTTTTTTCCACATAACTGACCAACCAAATATATGTATTAATTGTAAATAAACTCTTTTCTCTCTGTTATTGTGTGCCAAAAAAAAAAAAACATAGTTGTCACCGTCGTATCTCAAAATTAATGGCACTATGTACACAATTTTACTATTTTGATAAGGCAGTTATTGAACGCAGACACTCTGGTGTAAATAGTAATACCGTGTAATATGTAAGTGCGCGCGTATCGAACGATAAACCCGTTCTGAAGCTCTCAAGACGAGAGATGAAGAACCGGCGCGCTCGTGTTGTGCGTAACGGTAGATGTATACGCAATATGCGTGTTTGCCCGGCTTTCCACATTATGATATTGCGGATACTCTGGCAATATTGATGAAAGTACGAAAATTTCGTTTTTACCAAAAATCATGTTTCCATCATTTGGTAATAATAATTTAACGCTATTTTATGATTCCAGGTGATTTTGCTGCGAACAGCAAATGCACAATTCGGCGGTGGAGTCGGTGGCGGTGGTCCGAGCACTTTCGGATACGATGCATCCTCCGCATGCAGCAAACCCTACTCAAGACACGGGCGAGCGCGTTTTGAAAAGTTACCCTGTGACTTTCGCCGGCAGAACTGGTGCACCGTAGCCGGAAGCGCATATCCATGGTACTTGCTACAGGGATTTTGGATTTAAAAAAAAATGATGTATAATTGTTTTGTTTCTGGGATAAAAATTGTAGATGCACTCTTAAAAATGTCAAATTGGATTTAGTTAGACCCTTAAATGCAAGAAATTCGTTTTTTTTTCTATGGCAATTTTTTAAATTTTTTTAAAAATGACATATCTAATGCGATAATTTAAAAATCTGAAAAATTTCTGAAAACTACTTTGTTCAATATCAAAATTTTTTATCTTGTAGCCAAAGCGAGCAAGATTTTTCTTCTTATAGTTCTTAAGCTTTTTTCCATTTTTTTATAATTTTTTCAATCAAAGATGATTCAAAACTGTAAGAAGAAAAATCTTGTACACTTTGGCTTTAAGCTGGAAAATTTTGATATTGAACAGAGTATTTTTCAGAATTTTTTCAGATTTTTAAATTATGGCATTCGATATGTCACTTTAAAAAAATATTTAAAAAAACAAATTTGCCAAAAAAAGAAATCTGGTGTATTTGAGGATCTAACTAATCCTACAAAAAATTACGAGCCAACTTGAAGAGGTGGAGGGTCAGACCCAGGTCGAAATGGGGTGGATTGCCCCATATGTAAGATTTATATTATTCATTGCATATAGCCGATATATATTTTTATGACCCTTTTCCATTTGTGCTCCTCTGAAGTACAGCTCGTTTTTTCTAATATAATTCTCATCGTTCTCCCATATTTCAATTAATAAATACTGTAAACTTTTTTTTTTTTCAGGCACGCAGTACGCAGATTCGTTCAGGAAAATCACGGCTTAATGAGACGAATGTACGGCGACGAAAGACACATAAATATTCTAAAAGCTGAGTTGGAAAAAAACGATATAGAATTGGAGTACGAGGATCGTTATCCGAGATATCCCGATGACGCAAGGTAAGGTATTGGAATTATGTATTAAAGTATATGTACAATTTTTCAAAAAATCAATTTTTCGAATTTTATTTGTAATATATCATATACTTTTCATAAGGCGTTTCCAGTACGAGGACGAATATGAATACGTCGATTTTGATCAGCACGAGGACAATCGGCAACGATCAAAATCACGCGACGATGAATCGTCGTACCAAGGTCGTAGTTTTACCGGCGGTTCCATCGAGGAGCCAACGACCGAGAGAACTAGAAAGTATACCAAGTCAACGGAAGAGTACACGAGGCTTCGGAATCGTCCAACCGATTCGTCGACCTCAACGACAACGACACCAAAATCAACGACTACAACGACAACGAGTCGATCGACTTCCGCGACGATTAAATCAATCTCTGAGTCGACGAAATTTACTACAGAATTTTCATCGACTTTAGAAGAAATTACGACACCAAAAGATCTACCAATTAGAACGGTCTCGACATTCTCATCGTTGTTAACTGAAAGCCCAGTCGAAAATATTAAAGATTTGAGCGAAGCTGTTGATTCAATTGTCGGTAACAAATCATCGACGCCGGAAAAAATTTCTTCTACCGCAGCAGCAGTAACACTCGCTGATATAGCGAGAATTAAAAATTCCAGCATCAACGAAATTCCCGGACAATTGGAAAGGGTGAAGGATCACTCGTCTGCCGATTCCAGCCAAGTACCAATTGTCCTGGAGTCTATTGTTGAAGACACTACTGTAGAGCCTGAAGCAACCCCGAGATTACCAACTCTATCCACAATCGATCGTATTGGCGAGGCTGATCCAGACGAAAGTTTTAAAGACGCTGCACATAATGACGAAGCTTTTGCCGCTAGTGAACAACACATTCATACGCATGAATTTAGACCGAGGCCGGAATACAAGCCTCTGGAAAATAAACCGGAAAGCACGAATCACGAGAGCCAATTGTTTCAGGATGTTGCCGCGAAGGACAAGCACGATCAGCCGAAGCTGAAGCTTCGCGGCGTGTAAGTTGTTCAGTAATTTTTCATTCAAATTACCGTTAAGGGATTAAAAGGTTGATGAATGTAATTTTATTTGAACACGCGGCATGAGGGCATTTTTGAAATACTTACTTTGGGATTTTCGAGTCTTTGGCGAAGGGAAAGAAGTCTGAAAAGTAGAATATTGATCACTGAATATTTTTCACCTTTCACATATCCACGTATTTTAAGAAAGTATGTTAATCGATTGGGATTTCCTTGTAGAGAAAGTTTTTTTTTTTTATTACAGGTGAAAAAATGTTAATTTTCGCAAAACTAAAAAATTGAATCTTCAAAAAGCTTTTTAAAAAAATCGCAGGATTCCAAAATGTAAAGAAAGGCTGCAAAATACAATTTTGTGCAATGCTTCCTCATTATTTTTACAAAGCTGCCTCTACGAGAATCTTTTTTTTTTTTAATAACATAAATTTTAAAAATTCATAAAATCCCAATCGTTTTTCGGCATTAAGCCAAAATCAATACAAAAAATTGAAAAATTAATCTTCAATGTAATTTGCCGTTTTTATAATTAAATAAATTATAATTACAGTAATGCGTGTCCAGTGAAGGAGGAAGTCGTGGCTCCTTTCTGGGCGAACAACACGCGAGGCGAGGTTCTCGCGCTTCTCAATTTGTATCCCTTCGAGCAGTACGTACATTGGGAAAAGTGCACGTAAGTTTTTTTTAAAATCACAAACTTTCAAGCGAGCTAAAAAACAAGCAAATTGATAAGAAAATAAAATAATAAATATATCAATTAAGAACTTGAATGAAAAATTTGACAACGTCAAGAAATTTTTTAACTCCAATCCTTGAATCAAAAATTTTCAATAATATTCATCAATCGACCAAAGAAACAAAAAATAAACACAAACAAGCCTGCAAAGCTTGACAAAACTTCTTCAATCCAACAATACAATATAAAATAATGAGAAATCGAATTTGCGAATTTTTTTAAAATCTCAATCCTAATGCCTAATTGAATAACTGTTTGATTTACCGTCGATTTTTCTACATGATTTTTTTCTTATCAAAAGGCACGAAAACAAGCAGATGTACTGCCGTGACGGTTGCCGATGTGAGCAGCAATACAGATTGCACAGGCTCCTGGCTTACGATCCAAACAACGAGTGTCGTGGCATATTCAGCGACTGGTTCAAATTTCCCAGCTGCTGCGTCTGTCGATGCTACGATTTGCCAGTGGAGTTTCGCGTAACGTCGCGCTCACCGAGAATTCAAAAGCAAAAATTGAAGCTTCGCACTCCGGTTCATCGACGAGGTTCAGTTTGATAATTGCAAAATTTAGGGAACGTCCCGTATGATCCGCCACAAGGCTAGTGACTGATAAAAACTATTTTATCTCTTTCATATAATATATATATATATATACATATATAGTATACGCCATTTATCGTTTATTTAATCTCATCGTTTGAAACAACGTTATATACATATAGATGTTATTTATAATAGATACAGGCACGCGTGCGAGCGTCTCCCTCGGTCGTTTGTTTTTTTTGTGTATTTTTTTTTTTTCGTTTATTTATTTTTTGTTTGTTTCAATTAATTTAACAACTACAGTAGATAAGGTTCGGATAACATTGCTAATTAATAGTTAATTAATGTACTAAAGCTGCCTGCGTGTCGCGACTCTTTCTTTTTTTTCCTTCTCACATCACCGCTCGCCCTCCTTTTTTTTTTTTTTTTTTTTTCTTTTTTTAATATAGCCACTTCCGGGAGACACAACTCAACATTCGAACGAAAGTCAATCGTTACAAACAAATACAACGAACGTTTGACGTTAATACTTTTAAAAAAATGTGTTTTTTTTTTTTTTTTTTTTTTTTTTTGGGCATTCGCTCGTAGCTAAAGTAGCTCTCAACAGTGTAATACCTATTGCCTGTCGTACATTTATCAATGTCACAGAAACGTAATATATATATGTATATGTATAAGTGTGTTTGGATGTGTGTGTTTTATATATATATAATAAAATAATATTACAAACGCCATAATCGTTATATCGCGTTACGATATATTTATGTACATATAATAATAATAATAATAATAGTGATGACAATAATAATAATAATAATGTTACGGACACAGATAATCGTATATATATAATAAATGTGTATGTATAAAGAAGCTGTGTATAAATAGAAGTATATTTATAAATATTGGGCTAAAACATTTGGTATCAAAACCATTGCAGGAAAAAATTGTCAAAAAAATGTAATTTTCTCTTCTTCATTCCCAATACGTAAGTAAATTTTAATTATTTTACAATTTAAGCTACATTTTCGTCGCTAAATTATACTTTTCGTTTTATTTCTTTTTTTCCTGTTTCGAGTAACACAAAAGTCACGTAGCGGGTAAAAAAAAAACAAAAAAACATTAAACAGACTCTCGTCCACCCTCGACTCTAACTATACAAATACTAGACTTCTCTTTCTTAGTTCTGATTTTTTCACTCAGACTCGCTAAGATCCCCTTACAAAATCGTTTTACCAAGTAACAACTGTCATAAACGACATTCCTCCACTCTTCACATTATGTTTCAACGTTGAGTTTGTTAGTTGATTTTATGTTCCCGCAATTATTTTATTTTATATTATTTTTCTTGTTGTAAATTCCAAATTCACTGAATTAATTATAGAGAGAATACTGCGGTATATCGTTTTTTTTTTTTTTTTTTTTCATTTTTAAATTAAATAGTTGATAGAATTCTCAAACTATTGCGAATCTTCGAATGTCGATTATTTAACTTTATTATATTTATTATAACGACAGAGAATATTGTAAAATTCGAGGAAATCGAAAAGTTCGAGTTAAAATTTTTATTTTCTTTTTTGTGGCTCGGTCCGGTTCGGGGGCAGTGATGAATCATTGTGGGCAGAAGATTTATTTATGAAGGGACGAAAGTTGACGAATGTCGGTCGCCGCAGAATCAATGAGAGCTTTAAAAAAGCGTCTTGCTTAACTTTTTTTTTTTTTTTTTTTTTTTTTCATATTTCAAAACGTCTAATAACGAAAGACAATAAATAAGACAAAAATTGTACGATTTATTATCATTCAATTATTTCTCTTTGGCTTTGAATTACGAAAAAAAAAAAAAAAAAGTACATTTTTATCCCTGGATGTAATCAATCCCACCCTCGCCCGAAGCTCAACACTCAATTTTTAATTCCCATTACGTGTCTCAAATTTATTTATCTCAAGCTAATTCTCGTTCACGCTATTACTTTGTTTCTTTTTTATTCTTTTTTTTTTTAAATTCGCTGTGAGCTAACGAGATAATCCCTATTCGTTTGCCTGTATACCGATTAGTATAAAAAATACTTGCTATCTACCTTCGAGATTAGTCAAATCACTCTCTTCGCGCAGTGAACACGTTCAGAATATTAAATCACAGGTACCTCGGGTTCAACCTAAATCGCATGTCTATACAAAAAAAAAAAAAAAACTAATCCGTCTTCACCGGCACTCGAGCTTGAAAGAACAAAAAAAAAGTGCTTGATGCTTCCTAAGTGAAAGCGCGAGCAACGAGCTGCTAAAAAAAGCTATGCGTGTCGATCTCGTTCTATCTTAATACAACACGTTCACAAGGTTTTCTCGCTTCTCTTTTAATTT
Source organism: Perithous albicinctus (assembly GCA_964016905.1). Classification (NCBI taxonomy): domain Eukaryota; kingdom Metazoa; phylum Arthropoda; class Insecta; order Hymenoptera; family Ichneumonidae; genus Perithous; species Perithous albicinctus. The sequence goes on from OZ024699.1 coordinate 15,834,419, forward strand.
TTATTATTTTGCTTTTTTTTTTTTTTTTTTTGTTAACAACGAGCACCACCAACTCTGTAAAAATTTATAATTGGAACCCCTCGTGAACGCGACACAACTGTTTATTTTGAGCGAGCGACGATTCAATAGTAATATAGCAAAGTATTTTGTTAGGACGGAGCCTAAATCACACGTTGATCCTTAACGCGAATCGTCATGCACATCCGAAGATTAATTAGTACGAGTTTAGAGATATTTATTGCTTTTTGTTGTTGTTGTTGTTATTTGTTCAATTTAATTAATCGGTCTTTATTCGATTTCTCATATCGAATGTTAAAAGCGTTCGGCCTGATGGCTAGGAACGTTACAATTCTTATTGATCCACGCGACTCTGATGTTTCTAATAAAACGCGTACGCCGCTATCGACCTTCCTTATACTTTCGCCTGCAAAAGTGATATGTATAATAGAGTGATTAAAGAAAAGCGTTACATTTTTGTTTTTCTTCAATTAACTGGCTGATAAGTTATTTTGGTGCAAAAAAAAAAAAAAAAATGCCGAATTTTATATAAATATAACGTTGAATTTTGATAACTTCAAAATAATTGGATTTAGGATTTTTTTTTTCAAAGTTCCTTTTTCGTTCTTAAATAGGCAAAACAATATTTTCCATATTATTTCAATGACTCACCTCTAAATATTATTTAGAGCTCTCCTTTTGTGAATTTCCTCTTTTTTTTTTTGCACCAAAGTAACTTCTCAAGCAGTTAATTGTACAAAAAAAAATAAAACATTCTTATTAATCACTCAAATGTATAATATGTATATACGTATATTAATGATAATTTGTCGTTACTATTTCGCTTGATAAGATAAGGTTTGTTTGTTTTTTTTTTAGTTAACTGTGAGCGCGCTTTAATATTCAGGTAAAACGAATAATAAATCTGTGAATTATCAAAATTGCTGCGCTTTAAAGAACGACGAGAGACGACGACGACGACGACGACGACGACGACGGACCATCAAGAAGTACATAATAACATTAAATTAATTGTTACTTCATTTAATCAATAGCGTATATACGATAATCGAAGAGCCTGGAGGGCTTGAACGGATATTATTTGTTATGCAAGAATGAAAATACAATTATTGACGGTATACGTAGTCGTGAACGATTGAATATCTCGATCACCGAGAGTGAATCAGAGATGCTCACTCTTATTTTTTTTTTTTCTTGTTTTTTTTTCTTCCTATCTTTTTTCCCCATAGAAAATAGATGAATACTATCGAAGACTAGTCGTGATTCCCGTCGCAAAGTTTCCGAACCACGGGAATCCGTGAGATCGATGAGTACGTTATATTAATCATTGATCATCTCTGGATTCTCGAAGGGCATCTGAGAATCATTGTGACGTAACCGGCGCTCCCTCTTCTTAGCTACGCAATTATTAATATCACCGTCGGCGCTTCAATGATTAATTATTACAGCTTTCTCTTAAATACGATTAATCGATGCGCGTATTTCGCGACTCTGCGATCTCGAAAGATTTTCTTTTTCCAATGTTTTTAGTTTTTAGTTTTTAGTTTTTTTTTTCTTTTTTTTGCTAACAACGTATTCGATTGGCGATAACAAATTCTCGCGTTGGATGATCCGGCGAGAATGTATTCGGAAAAATGGGTTCCGGTGAACCGTGAACCTAATGCTCAATATCAAAAGTGCACTGTTTTAAATATATATATTTAAATATATATATATATATATATATATGCTTTCATTTTGTCAATATGTATATATGCATTGCCAAAATAGGAGTGTGAGTGTCAATGATTTCTGACTGGTAGGTATTCTTATATTTAACTGCAGTGAGCTATTAATATTTGTTAATGTACGTAAAGAGAGGATTGTTAAGATGATGATATGTCGTAAAAGCAGTATATACGTATCACAGTAATGTGATTGAGAATATTTCGGAATCACGTTATTTTCTTTTTTCATTTCTTCTTTTTTTTTTTTTCTTTCTTTCTTTCTTTCCTTTTTTTTCTTTTTTTTTTCCCTCCGAGTCGCAGCTTGTCTCAATTAATATATTGTTTCCTATATTTCTTATACGACGACGAAGCGCGCCTCTGTCTCGCCGGTACGAGGGTTTAAAACACCAGCGACGCCCGTTCTGACGAGAGCGATTGCTAATTAATACAATTATATATCACGTTTGTCTATCTCGTTAATCTCGCTCTTTTCAACGCTGCCCAATATTTTTCATTAAGTTTTTATAATCATTTATAACCTACGCTTCGATCGATTTAACGTCGTTAATATTCCTTTAATTTTTGGTCTCGGTCTTATTAACTTACGCCTAAATATTGTCTCTGATTAGAAAAACTTAATTTTCAACGAGGTGAAAAATAAACAAGAGATAAAGAGACAGAGAGAGAGAGAGAGAGAGAAAGAGAAATAGAGAAAAATTAACAAAAAAAAAGTAGAAGTAATAATAATTACAATTATCGTCGTTAATAGTACGACTTGTCGTGATTAACAGTGCCAAATGCTTCGCAGTGGCAAATAATTTTCATTCTTTTATACAACGAGAGAACGAACGAGCGATCGAGTCGATATTTTACGCGTCAAACGGGATTCCCTTATAATACAGAATCGAATAATAAATAGATAATAAACGAGAGTCGCCCGTTTGACTATTGCTAAATACCGTTGAAAAAAAAAAAAAAAAAAAAAACAAATTCTCGAGCATATAACAAGTAACGACGATATTATCGACGCGAATATGCTCTTCGTTGTCTCTCTCACAAAAACAACCGAGAGAAAAATGAAACGCAAAATCAAATTTCAAGCGTTGTTCCCTCTTAACCGAGGTTTCTCAAGTATTTTCCCGTCATTTGACTCCCTCCGCGCTCTCTTTACGAACGCCTTAAGCTCATTGGAAGAACCCCGAATAAATTCGTGAAACTGTGGACGACGAGATCTCGTGCATTTTTGCACGATTCTCGTCAACTATAGGTATTTACAGTTGAATTTTTTTTTTTCTTTCTTCAATTCGAATATCCAGGAACCGAGTTTCGTCTATTCAATTCCACTTCCTTCTGATCTAGTAAACACGCACCACTAGTGCACCTAATATCAAAACTCCTATCAATTCCTTGGCTTGGACTAGGTCAGGCATTTGACGCGTCGACACCATCCAAGAAACTTGGTACGAGGCACCTTGACCTCTTCTTTTCTTTCTTCTTCATCATCTTCTTCTTCTTCTTCTTCCTATTTTCTTCTTTTTTTTAACGCCAGACATTTTCTTCCACCAGCAACGATCAATACAATCGCGAGGCGGGCCTCGATACGACGACGACTTTTCTCAGGTCTGCTCGTGATTTTTCTGCTTCTTCTTCTTCTTCTTTTTTTTCTTCACGCCACTCTCCAAATTGAGAAGCGATTGTCACGCTAAACCATCCCCATTCGATATTTCTTCTCTCTTGCGGATTCAAATTGCAAAAGAGATCCAACGATTATATTTTTCACTTCCTTCTAGCGGTGATTTTTCCACTGCTATCTTCATGACAAGTAACTGCCGGTGACATCTGTCTTAAGACATATAAATACGCGTCGCGCAAAAATTCGCGTCACCGAACGACGGAAATGAAAAAAAAAAAAAAAAGTAATGAAAATACTATAAAAACAATGAATTTTACGAACGGAAAGGCAATGAACGTGGCCAATGACTGCCAAATTATTGGTTCAATGACGAAATGTAAATCCAACGAAAACCGCGACAAACGTAAGAACAAAAGTAAAAACGTTAAATCACGGAATTCGCGTCACGAACGATGCTTGCGGGTGTTGTTGCGCGATTCCAGTCGTCCACTTTGGGCGATGGCGATACAGATGATTGTCGCAATACGCGCGTCCCAGCAGCAGCAACGTGCACGAGAGACCGTTAATGAACAAGTCCAACGATATAATTGTTTTATACCTCTGTAGATATTTACGACGTAAGGGCCCCCCGGTGGAATTAGATTGATTTCCACTGCGGCTTGTGGGGACCCCCCCGATGATGTCAGGGTGGCCCCCGAGGCACCCATAGCGCCTTTGCCTGCTCATCGTCAACCGCTGATTTCACTTGCGTGCAGATATATGCGACGTTTACGCCGGCCGGGATAACGGCTGAAAATTGGATTTAAATAATTATTTATTATCAGATTAAAATTAATATTTCTACGATCAATCCTCGCCGAAATATAGACAAAAGAAATAAAAATCAAAATTTCAGCTTTTTTTTTTAACGGAGGCTTGAAAGGGATTGAATTTTTTTTTCTCGTGTTAGTACTTCAAACTTATTCATTTTCGGAGTGATTGCAAAAATTCGAAAATTTGGGTGGTTTAAGTATCGTGAAATGCCTCATATTTGTTATTAAAAAAAAAAAAAAAAAAACGATTGTTACAATTTTCTCGAAAGCTGGGAAGAAGCTGTGTGAAGTGCTTACCGGAAATAAAGTGTCGATACTCGGCCTCGAGTTTTAGAGCTTGTTCGTACATCTCCTTGGCCGCTTTTGCGCTGACTTTGTCGCTCGGATATCTCGGATCCTTGACCTCCTTTATCTGCTTGGTGCTCTTGAACTTTATCAGTAAGACGATGGGATATATTTGATGCCGATGAAGGCGTTCCAAAGACGCGATCGATATATCGAGAATACAGTGTGAATTCTTAGCGCATATATCCTTGACTGCCTGCACGGTGGTGCACTCGAAGTAGCTGCCTTTTTTTCTGTAATCGACGTACAGTGAATCGCGCAAACCCTGCTCCAACGTAGCCTGCGAGCAGTGCATGGCTTCTGGAAGGCATCGCGTAAATTGCCCGGGGAATTCTTGAAGAAGCTTCGTCGCGACGCATTCGTTCAACGGACCGATTATTAGCACGGGTCTCAGAGTAGGATCTTTAACAAACGAACAAAAAATAATATTTTATCATTGCTGTAAATATTGAGTATAATAAAAATAAAAAAAAGATTGATCAACTCACAATCGAGTTTCTCGACACGCTGATAACTCGCTGGTAAGTTTTCCTCGTTAAGAGTACCACTGTCGCTGTACCAGCCAAGATTAACGCCAGTCAGATGAGAAAGTTCCTTGCTGTCTCGGCTTGAAGAACGATGATGCTTCTTGCGTCGGAAGAAACTTCGGCGTGCGCTTGTTGTCGCCCGTCTTCCAGTGTCTGCCTCGAGATCACCAAGAGATCTTCGCAGCAAGAGCTCTTCTTCAATTCTGAAAATAGAAACTCGATTAGGAGTGAATTTGGTGCCAGTCGACCGTATAACGATCCACAGTATAAAAAAAAAAAAAAAAATTAGCTAAAATAATTTCAACATTATTAGTGACCACGTCTGATCAGTCCTGTAATTCTGTAATACTCCAAATGCTACTCACTTGAATTTGCTAGGTATGATTCCGCACTGTTGTCTTCTACCCGATAGATCGACGAGCCACGCTCTCCAATGTCCAGGAGTGCCATTAAACATAGTATTATCAACATAAAGAACATCGTCCTTGTTGAATCTTAGCTGAAGACTATCGCCAACCTCACCGACTCTGTCGAACATAGCTTTAACGTAGAAACTATCGCCAGGCTTGTCCTTAACCTCATTGTATCTATCAGGCATATACTGAGCGACTAGTGTGACCTTATCAGCGGGTCTGGCGAGTTCAAGAGCCGCTTGTTCAGCCGTCGCTTGTCTCAAATCAACGCCATTGTACTCGAGTATTCTGTCGCCAGTTCGCAAGCCCGCATCTTCCGCGAGACAACCAGGTTGCACGGAATGCACGAAAATTCCAACCCCATTGCCGCCGACCAATGAAATTCCAAGATTCGAGCATTTTCGCGTTTCTATAAAGAGATAACGCGGTTCCATTGTCGGCGGAGTTTTTTGACTCTGTTCCTCCTGCGTTGGACTTCTCAATGTCGCATTTTGACGCTGAAGCGTCGTAATTGCCTGATTAATCTGTCCACGTGTTAGCGTGCTACCAACACCGCGTAGACTGTCCAAAGTCACGGAATTTCTCATACTCTCGAGTGTAGCGGAATTTCTTAACTCGGGTTTCCTAATGTTTATGTCGAGACTCGCGGAATTTCGTATCTCCCGCTCTCGCTCCTGTGTACCGCGTACTTCCATCGATGCTGATGCGCGAACTTCACGCTCTCCTCTCATAACTGTGAGCGTAGTCGTCGTCGGCTGGTCGCGCTCAGGCTCTGCCTGCTCGTGAACCTCGAGAGTTGTTTTTCTTGGCGCTTCTGGACTGTTGCAGGGCGTTGGCGAACCACTTCGACTAGCGGCTTCTTCACCACCACCTTCCGATGAACTCGACGATCCTGAACCTTCCAGTTCGTTGTATTCTGTGCGGCAAAAGTTTGGAAAATACGTATTTTTTAGATTGACTGGCAAACAACAACGACGACGACATGGTGGCCACTTTTAACCGTTAAAAAAAGAACCCCTGATTTTCTCATGATTTTCTTCATTTAGTCAATTTTTACGAATTTTTCATTCCATTTATTCGTTCTTTAAAGTAATTTTGTTAGTAAATCATGCAATGCTGAGAAATATGTACTTGAAAGAAAATTAAAAAGAAAAATTCTGAAAAATCTTTTTTGGAAAATAAGAAAAAAGAAAAAAAGATAAAGTAACTTTACGATGGGCAGCAGCTAGACAAATTTTGTATTCAACACATGATTTTTGAATTTTTTAAAAGATTTTTAAACCGTGTCGTTCAATAATTTATTTTAAAAAATCGTTGATAATCAAAAATGTGTTAATTTTTTTTTTTAATTAGTATTTTTTAGAGTCATATCATAGAAAAATTTGCGGAAAATGTTTAAATAATTAATTATTAAATTTTGGTCACATTTTTTTATCCCGTGATTACACTTGAAAATCCCTAACGTTTCCCAATATTCCCTGACGGTGGCCACCATGGATTGACGATGAAAACGTCGAGAACGTTGATCCGATCGGCAAACGGTTAGTCGTTAGTCCTACGTCTTGACGTGAAGAAAAATTTCGTTAGTATTCAAATAGATTATGTATTAATAAAAGAATAAAGATCTTCGACAGATGATGATTAATATTAATAAACATCAAAGTGACAATATGAGTGAGGGAACGTCAAGTAACAACACATGAATTTACAGTTTTTTTTTGTTCGAAATCAATATACTCACTGTCCGGGCTGTACTGCACGAGCATCGTAATCGAATTACCGCACTGTCGTAAAACATTGGCCGCCAGTTGATAAGTCGCGCTTCTCATGTTGATACCACAGACCTCAAGTAGTTGATCGCCAATCTGCAGTCCCACCTGGGACGCTAGACTGTGCTCGCTAACCGTCGAAACAAAGACACCACCGCTCTCCAGACAAGATATCTGAATTCCAAGTGGCTCGACAGATTTGTCAATGTGAACTCTACGTAATTCACCAGGCGCCGGTCTTGGCTGTGTGTAACATGCATAATCGGGCATGCTTGCTCTCTTGTTATTTCCACTGCCACGAACAGTTCCGCCACCGCTGCTACCACCGCCAGTCCCAGGACTCAAAACTTCGACGTGAAATGTCGGCATTGGACTGCCACGTTCCGATGTTCTCTCGATACTACCGGTCGAGAGTTTGCCGACGCTGCTCTTCGACGTGACGCTTGGATTCGAGGGTATTCGAAATCGCTGATTTTCCTTCTTACGGGGAAACGTGCCACCCTCGTAGCCGTGTGTATAAGCCGGTGTTTCATAAGCCGCACCGACTGGATGACCACGTGGTTTATGATAGTGCAGGTCTACGGATGGTGTGTGCAAATGACCGAAACCGGGCAATGGTCCAGGACTGTAAGGTGGCTCGAAACAGTAAGAACGAGCGTCCGGTAGTCCGATAGACTCGCCGGATTGTGCCGATGGTAGGGATGGCGGTGATGGGTAACGTGAGGGTAAGGAATTTTGTTGATGCGGATGCGGATGCGTGTGTGTATAAGGGGGAAATGAGAAATTACCGGCGAGCTGTTGACGCGGTCCGCTAGGACCCGAAGCCGTTGGTGCCGACGTCGTTGTCGTTGTTGACGACACCCCGATACCGTAGAGTTGTGAATGAGCGCGATTATGCTGAAGTGCCTCGAGTTGCGCTTCATTACCCGCCGAGCCGTATTTTTGCGTACGTCTTTTAGCGTGATGCTCGCTATCGCGAGTCACGTTATTACCAGACTTTACGGAAAAATCGATGCTCGTGTCGGAGGGCGCCAGACCAGAACCAAGACGGCTGCTGCCACTCTCCGTACCCTCGAACTCCGGTAGTTTCTTCTCCAACGGGATATCCTTAAACTGCACACCGGGAATAAATGATTTCTGACCAAATAGATGACCTGATTTTGTGAAGTTTAACGGTGGTGTCTCTACGGCTTTGTAAACTGTATGACGGTTGCTCACGTTTGAGAAGGTCGTCAGTGGTATTGGATTTGAGATCCTGTTGTAATTGTAGCTCTCGTATTTCGGCGGATGATTCAGTAATACGCTCAACGGTAGTCGCTCCTTCGTTTTACGCGGGTGTAAAATTGTTCCAGTGCCATTTTGTATCAACGGTCCGCCACGTGCTTTTGGCCAGGTACCACCGTTCTTCTCGATCTTCTCGGTACCACGTCGTTTGCTTCTCTTCAATACTCCGTTGTTCGGTTTTTTGTAGCTATCGATCACCGAGTCCAATTCCGCGAGGGCATTTTGCTCCTGTTCAAATGTATTTGGGCTTGAATTTGTGTGACGCTTCTTTTTGTCGTCGCGATCTTTGCTGTGTCTACGACCGCGCACTATGTCGATCTTCTCACGGAACGTATCCCAGGCGTTGCTTATCCCACTTGGTTTCTCGCTGCTCACCGATTTTGACACCTTGTAGACGCTACGATCGCCCATACTCGATGCTATGTAACGACGCTCGTAATCGTCCGATGTTGTTTTAAGCATCATACGCTCTTGCTCCGTTTGCGAACAACTGTTCACCATTTTTTGCTTCTCAGACGCGCTGTAATCCGAATCTATTGGCAGTGTCTCGGAACTTTCGCCTGACGGTACTGCGATACCCTTCAGTGTTGTGATTGTCAATACATCCGCGCTGTTGTCGTTCAATATTGACATTGCCTCGTGGGAGGAATTCACCGAATCCATTGGTTTGCTGTTGATCTGGAGATAGATAAAATGAACAATTAATTTATTAGCCATTGGCAGTGAATTAATTAAGCGGAGCTTAGTGATTTTACAATAAAGATTTTTTAAATTTTTTCAAGATCCGAGACTTTAAGAGAAAATAAAGTAAAAAGAATATTTGTTGGAAAATGCTTGACAAAATTCAAGAGTTTCAAAGTTACTATAAACTCCCCTTCGAATTTCTCTACCATAACTTACATTGAGAACTCTGTCACCGACGGCCAAATGTCCATTTTTCGCAGCGAGACTGCCGGGTGAAATTTTGGCGATATAGATACCAAGTTCAAGAGCAATGCCATGCGGAACAGTACCAACAGGAAGCTGAGTAGTACGTAAGGGTCTTCGTGTTGATCGTCTCCGTCTGATGGTAAGAGTCGCGGGTCCCAAAGTGCACGATCTAAGAGTTTCGAGGATCATTCTTGTCGATACGGAAGTACAATCGACATTGTTAACGCGTATTATGCAGTCATTGACGCGTAACTTTCCTTCGACAGCACTGCCCTGGCTAACCTGAGCCACATAAACACCGGTGTCATTCTGATACTGCGGATCCTCACGTCCACCGACGAGCACGAGGCCGAGATCACGATCAGCGTCCTGACAAATTCTACTGAGATCCAAATGTATTGCAAGAACATCCCATTCGCTGACCTCGTTATCATCGTGGGCGTGAGCGTGTCCGTGTCCGTGACTCGATGAATACTGATTAGTTCTGAGCGAATGATCTCCACAACCTAGCTTTTCCTTTAGATCCTTCAGTTCTTTCGATGCCTCGTTACGTTGCTTCTTAATCTCGTCGGAATCACGCAAAGCACCGGCGAGTTCGGAAACCGCGCGATCACGCTCTTTTCTCAGTCTGTCGCACAGTGTGCTGATACTCGCGCGTTCCAAAACAATTTGATCGCGCTCGCTGAAAGCCCAGTCTCGTCGACGTTTAGATACCTCAGCCTCTTGTACCGCTTCCTCGAGCTCGGCCTGAAGCGTGTCTACGGATTTTCGCAATTTATCGAGCTCCAAATTCGCCTGATCCAGATTATCCATACGTTCCTTCTCACGCTTAGCGTAGTCACGTGTGTTGGTCTCACGTTCCGCCTCTTTGCTCGAGCTGTCGCGCTCCCGACTGTACGAATGTAATTCGACACGATTCTTGTAATCCCTGCTCGAACCTTCGGAATAATCGCCGAATTTCTGACGCAATTCGTTGCACTCCTTTAGCGCTTCGTCGCGATCGTGCAGAGCTGATGATATCTCTCGACGCAACGTCTCGATCTGGTACGAAAGTGTCTTTTTCTGGCAATTAAACGAATTTCTAATTTTTATATACGAATATTTTTCCATTCTCCTGTACGATATTCTAAAGAACAATTTTATGATAATACATATAAGCGTCAAATGAGCCAAAGAATTTTGCTTGCTTACCTCGTCGACGAGATGCTTGTTCTGGCTCTCCAAATGCGTGATCTTTGCGAAAGCCTGAGTAAGATCATCGCCAAGCTTCTCCATTTCCTTATGAACAGTGTCGCGTTCGCCCATAATAAGACTGTACTCTTGCATTGCCGCGTTTCTTTCCTCCGTTAGCCTCTTCATATCCTTGCTGGCTTTCATCCGTACCACCATTGCCTGATTTATTTCTTTAACCGCTTCTTCGTGTTGCTGCTGTACCTTGGCAAGTGCTTCGCGATATTCGTTTCTCTCTCGCAACGCAATATCCCATTGTCTTATCGCGGCAGTGCACTGCTGCTTCAAACCATTTTTTTCGCGTATTGCGCTGTTTCTTTCCTGCGCCACGTCCTCGCATTGTTTTTTAAGCCTCGCTGCTTCTTCCTGCGCCAACTCCAACTGCCAAAACACACAGAAATCGTTGATATTAAATTTAGTCATTCAATTTCTATGAATTCAGATGCACATAAATTAATCTGTAATTAAAATTCGAAGAATACGAATGAAAATTTGCTTGCCTTATTCACCGCGGCAGAGTGCGACGATATGAGATCGTCGTACCGTTTTCTCAAGGAATCGTACTCGTCCTTAATACCCTCGTACTTCCTTAGCACTGAGAGATAATGCTGATTCATAGTGTCGCTGTTGCCCGGATCGGCGACGAGTACCTCCTGATTCTGGCAGCGCAATTCGGAAACTTCCTTCTGCAACGCCTGGACCTCTCGATCAAGGCGCTGTTTGTCATTTACAAGATCGCCGTATTTTCCCCGAAGAGCCGAGCTCTCCTGCGACGTTGCCTCCAGCTGATTCATCGCTGCTATATGTTGTCCTCTGTAGTACTCCAATTCCTTCATAGTATGCTCACACCTGCGGTAACGACCTTGTCGGGTTAATTATAACAAAAAAAAAAAAAAACAAAGAAGAAAAAAAATTCACACGCTGCGACGCCTCCTCCACCAATTGATTCGTCTATTTTTATAAAAAAATCAATATCCCGACACAGCGTACAACCTTATAAACAAATCGAGCGTGACTCTCTCTCTCTAGGCGCTGATAACCGATTAGATTGTGCGGGATAAACGGGCTATGTGTGACAAAGTTATTCAGGCACGACGATAATCCAAGGGAAAAAAAGAAGATATTCAAACGCCCATTAATTCCAACAAATTAATTTTTTTCAAACATTAATTATTATCCTCGAAATAACTGTTTTGTATGAAGCTTGTGAAAAATTTGGTCAATCAAGAGAAATAAAAATTATGCGACTGTAAAGGAAGGAAAAAAAAAAATTAAGAACATTCTTGCTCGTGTTTTAATATACTTTGGTGTATAAAAAATGTGATACTCAGGATTCTGGTGAACTTGGAAGAGAAAAAAAACAAACAAACAAACAAACAAACAAACCGTCGAATAGTCTCGGTGTGCTTATGTCTAAGGAGCTGGAGCTGGCGCATCGCTTCGTCACATTGTGCCTGTAGTCCGTCGTAATCGCTACGACATTCGGGACCACCAACCGGACTCCCAACGCTCCCGTAGCCTCCGCTATCCCTCTCTGCATGCCAGGCCAAAGGTAGGGTAGAGGGTCGTGTGTATCAATCCAAATATCAAGAAAAAACCAAAAAAAAAAAAAAGAAAAAAAAAGGCGAAACACCCAAGGGTAAAGTAAAGATAAAACGTGACAAAAAGACTGAGATGCGAAGAATATGTGTAATAATGTGTGTCTAAGAAAGAAAAAAAAAAGGAAAAAAAAGGCCGGTGAAATCGCGATATAAAACGAGGTGTCGGAATTAACGATCCTCTAAATATCCTTACCCATATTGAGCGCTCCATCTGTAAAAATGAAAAAATATAACACACATTAAACAAACTAGACTAAAGAATCTACTCCTCTTGTCGTTGCCTAAGCTATAAACTCTTAGAGGGCTTAATCGTTACTGAAACTCTCCGCTATATTTTTGCTCTCTACTTGGTCTCTCTGCACGCTTTCACCCAGAAAAGAAACTCTGGGTCACGCATGCAAGCACCAGCGATTCTGCACTATTTATATCAACATAAATTATGTATGGAAAATTAAGATGATTTTTTTTTTTTTTTTTTTTTTTTTTTTTTTTTTTTTTTTTTCGTGTTGTTCTTTGATTATGGGAATAACGAATGATACTTTCGAACAGACAACTTTTAAGCTTTACAATGAAAACCATTAAAGAGACTCGAAAAAAAAAACACTTTTAACTTAAAATTTTTTTTTTACTCATACTTTTTTTTGAATTTTTTAAATAAAAATTTAGTTTGCCCCAATAAAAAAATTTCTGTACTAGATATTCGAATTTTCATGACGCTTTTTTTGTAATCGATAAAAAAAAAATTTTTTGAGAAAAATTTCAAATTTTTAAATTCAGGCAAAAAAAAAATGTTATTAAAACAATTCATGAAAATTCACATTTTAGGACACGAGAAGCATTTGCTTTTGATTCTAACAAGCTACGAGTCTCAAGTTGCTCGCCAGATAAGATTGCCATATTTTGACAAATGAATTTTATTTTATATTGAAATAACATAAAATATCTCTTCCTGAATGACGCTAAAAAATATTTCTGTATACCGGACAATGTGAATAAAAGCAAAAGGATGTTTTATCATTTAGCGTAAGCAACAACAAGAATAAAGGGTTTAGATTCTAACAGTCTCAAGTTGTTTTGTCAGACGGTATTGCCACATTTTGGCAAATAAATTTATCTAATACAGAAATAACAACTGCACTTCCCAAACGATGCTAGAAAGTATTTCTGTACATCGGACAAATTTATAATCCAAAAAGGATGTTTTATCATTTCTAATCCATTAACACATTTATGAAACTTTAAAATTACATACACCCTGAGCCAATTTTGAAAATTCATCACACTAATCCTGTTGAAAGTTCAATCACAAAAAAAATTACTTTGTATAATTTTTTGAGACAAAATTAAATTCAAGCATTGTAAAAAAAAATTCTCAAAGCGAAGAATTCAGAAAAAGTCAGTTGTTATACTAAAAAAAAAAAAAAAATACAGTTTATGGTGTTCCAAAAAGTGTAATTATTTTGATGGGAAACAAATTCCTTTTACATAAAAATTACTGTAATAGCATAGTATAAAATATATATATATATATATATTGGGTTTTTAATAAAGAAGCAAAAGAGTCAATATTTCACACTTTGTGTATAAAAAAAAATATTTATTTGAAGTAGAAATTGGAAAATACGCCGTTGACTAGATTATTATTTGTCAAAGTATTTGATTTCACGCCATTGAGTTAAAGATTTGAATATTTCTCACAATTATTTCATGAATCAAGAAAACCCTAACTTGCAATCTTCAAAATAATCCAAGAAAACTTTTCTTGATGGTTTTCTTGATTCACAAAATACACATTCTACATTGATTAGTCTTTCAGAGTCCACAGATATACATTCAAGCATCTATTCAAAGTTTGAAGCTGTAAATTAATCTTAGTGTCGTCTGGACCTCTATGTAAGCGACCAGGGTTAACGTAGAAGCAACAACAAGAATAAAGCAATAGTTTCTAAAATTCTCAAATCGCTCGTCATCCAAAAATCCCAAATTTTGACAAATATATGATTTGCACGAATAGTTACAAACAAAGACACAAAGCAACGAGAGTATATTAAAAAAAAAATCTCACCGCTGCTCCCAGCACTGTCCAGCGAAGAGGCTCCGGATGCCATTCTCTCGGTTTGCATCAGCTCCGACTGTTCCAAAACCTGCAGCCTTCCCCGCTGTCTTCTACCACATGTAGAGCTCCGGCAGTTTTATCTCAACGTTTTTCCTGCAAATTAATCGGCGCACTCTATATTTCACGCAAGAGCGAGCCCTTTGTGCCTCAACGAGAGTTACAATTGCCGATGACATTTCTCATTCGTGTTACAACAAGTCGCGCTGAACGTGATTTTTTATTTGCTACTCCGAAAAAAAAAAAAAAAAAACACATACACACACGCACACACACGGAAGAAAAAAAAACACAAAAAAAACGACGAAAAAGCACAAAAAATTACGACAAAAAAATGTGTCTCATCACCGGCACTGTTAAAATCTCACTGCACCTATCGACATCGTATAACCGAGAGCTCGAGAGATTTATTCGCGTGAAAAACCGTGTTTTTCCATGCGAAAAAGCAACATCGATGCTCGTACAATCTCGTGGAGGAGGAGGATGAGGGGACAGAGGGGGGTTGTGGGGGGGTTTATGTTTTCCGAACGGTGGATAGAAATGGATTGAATATACGGGTTTTTGATGATGTGTCTCTCGGTAGATTTTTCGTCTGTCTTTTCATCATAATTATTATTTCATCTCTGCGTAAAAGGCCAATTCCTTGGTTGGAGGAAACATTTTTTTAACGGCTTTATTGAAATTCAAGATGACTCGTGAATTGCAAGCACAATATAACCGAGCTGTCAATTTGTTGACGGAGAGCACACTTTTATTGGAAACGAACCGATTGGGGGGAGACGAAGCCTCCTCTATTCGGTTATATCGGTACCAAGTTATAAAATGAACTTTGGCTATATCATCGTCACGAGATATACCTCGTAAAGCTCTCTGTTATTTTGTTGTTGTTAAACCACGAGAATTACACGATGAGTCAATGTCATCGTCGGCTGTTATCTTCTTGTTCACGCATATATTCGCCGATAACAATAGCCTCCTCTCCTCTCACCTGCTGCACCAACGGGCCTGACAATTAGCCATTTTCATTCGATACTACGGGCTCGATTCACAAACTCTCTCGGTAATAAACATGCCCTCCAGTGTGTGTCTCTTGGTAGCACGGCGCCTGCGCGCTTTCAGAGACCTCTCGAGAGACTCTCTCTCTTATAAGCCAGTGCGGCGGCGCGTTGATACACCACAGTTGGCGCCTATAGTCAATAGACAGTCTCTGGCTTAGCGCGATTTTTTTAAAACAAAAAAAAAAAAAAACGATAACTATAGGTCATTGGAATTTAATGACACTTATTAGTTAGAAAAATTCTACGCTGCACTGAAACAAAAAGTTTGCAATATTTTACACAGTATTAAATTCCGATCTTTTTTTTTTTTTTTTTTTTCAATTTTCTGTATATTAAAAATTATGCACTGTACAGAGAAATTTTTTTCGATATAACATGAAGGTTTTTGAATAGAGTTTACTTTAGGCAATTATTTTGGGAGGATATAGTGACTTTTTTTTGTTTTTTTTTTTTTGAGAGGGACGATCTTGAAACGACGTTGAAAAAAAAAAAACAACAATAAGTATAAGTCAAGACTTTCAGTCATTGGAATTAAATTACTTATAGTTTCAAAAATTCTACGCTCCTTTAAAAAAAGTTTGAAATTTTTTTTTTATAATATTTTTTTGAATAATGAAGTGAAGCTGCATGTTAAATTATTCTTCACTGCGTTCAATTAATCTATAAAACTTAAATAACTAGCACTTATTTTTTCTATCATAAAATATTCCTTACAATAGTCATGAAATTTCTGACAATTATGAAATTAGAATTACACATTAAAATGCTACCTTAAGAACCCTGGAAATGGGTGTTAAATAATTGTACAACGGGTTCAGTGCAGTTTATTTTTTTTCTTTTTTAAATATTTATTGTAGAACATTGTTACTGTGACTCATTGGCTCAACAGCGGTGCACGATGCGAGAAAAACGATCAACAGAAGACGAGTACCCGATCAGCCAGTCACAAGATATACAACGTTTGTGTCTGTGTGTGTATTTCTTTTTTTTTTTTTTTTTTTGTATTTCTCTAAGTTATGAGGTCATCGAAGGGGGTTACAGCATCGGTTTCGCTACTACATCGATTAGGTTTCCTCCGTTCTGGGGCTCTAATGTTAAATATAAAATATATATATATGTTTATTTTATATATATATATATATGTGTGTATACATATATATATATATTTATATAATTTGTCGGAGTATAGAGTTCTCTTTTCTCGCAATATAATAACGCGTATCGCTCTTTCTCCTCTATTCTCATATCTCTTATAGGTAAAATTCATTTCTTTGATTTTGCAAGGCCAGCGTAGAAATCACACGAGAAAATTGGTATAACTTAGACGTTGTTTTCTTTTTTCTTTTTTTTTTTCTTCTTCTTTTTTTGTTTAGACAAAGAGTTAACGCGCGCTCGATTATCATTGTTGGTCCGAGTGCTTCTTTTTTTGCATGTAAATTTAGTAAAAATAATAAAAGTTAAAAATCTTGGTGCGGTTTGATGCGAGTACAAGAAAACCTCTGTGGAAGATTAGAGTAGTTTGCAGTAGGAAGTCAGGAAGTGTGAAGATATAGCGGAGATCGATCGTCGATTTTGTATTTTTCGTAATCGCATCTCACCGCATATAAATCGTCGAGTATTAAGGTTTTATGTACAGAGGGACGGAGAGCCCGACAGTAGATTTTTTTTTTTTTTTTGCTTTTTTGTATTTTTTTTTTTGCGTCGAGACACTCTTAAACAGGCAGTGGTGATTGTATATGGTGTTCTAGATTGCAAGATAATGCCAGGCGAATTTAACTCGCTTCTTGAAAAATTGACTGCGGAAGAACCGTATATAATTTAAAAATGTGTAATAAATGTGTGCACGCACTTTTTATTTTGTCGCTTCAACAACGAAACTTCCTCCTTGAACTTGGACGATATAATCATCGGATGTGCGGTTGTCCTTTCTTTTTTTCGCGCAATTGCAGGGAATGTAGGTATTTGAAAGAGAACAAAGAGAAACGAAAAAAAAAAAAAAAAAAAAATGAAATGAAATGAAATAAAATGTAAGAAATGGCATTTCTACGTTAAACTTTGGTATTGTTATGTGGTCGTAGCCGACACGAGTTCGGTTTCCGTAATTCGAAATCTCTCGTGATCGATAAACCTATTTACATAAAACGGTATAAAAATACAACGAAGTTAATTTCATAATAATATAATATAATTATATATATATATATATATGTGTGTGTGAGTGTGTGTGTGTATATATACTACGTAGAGTAGTTTTTGTGTGATAGTGATAGACGAGAGACGCGATTGGAACATTTGCTAATAACTAAAGGCGTGGAAAAGGGGGAGCGGAGGGGAAGGAAAGGGGAAACGTCAGGCGGTTGACGAACTTAAACTCTAGAAAACAAGAATTTGGTTTAGCTAGTCCGCGAAGTATGTCTGATCGGGCTTTTTCCGACTTTGAAATACGAAATCGTGTATTAATCGCGTTTTTTTTTATAAAACGCGAGTTAAAGATTCTTCGCACGTTTTAGTTATGAAATTCATAACGATAAAAAGATATACATATATATATATATATGTATATATATATATATATATATATTGCGTTTGTAAAGACAAGAGACCGGAAGCTACGAGACGGGTACGTGGGCCGTAGGCACACTGCAACACCGGAACTCAAACGTCACCCGGCTCTATTTATCCCGGCGTTATCTCGAATATATACTTAACTAAAGGTTGGCGCTAAATGCACGTGCGCTTTACATCCTTCATTCCTCTAATGCACTCATACTCTCTCTCTCTCTCTCTCTTTCTCTTTCTCATTATACGTCATCTTCTTATTTTTTTTCGTTTAAACATTGCTAAAACTGCGTAACAATGATTTCTACAATCCATAAATACCACATTCGAACCACAGTTACTTATAAATTACATCTTAATGAAGTTCGCGTCGTCATTATCTTTTCTTCTTATTTTCTTCTTTTTTTTTTTAATCAGTTTCTTATTTCTATACATTGACTAACTCTCGGAGGGGTATCATTATTATTCGCTACATCAATAAATAAATCGATAAATACTTGCGGACATCGTGGAGGTGTCGTTTTTTTTGTTGTTTTCAAATAAAAATCCAACGACCTCTTTCTTCTTTTCTTCCCTTATATATATATCTTCCGAGAAAAACTAAGAGAGGCAACGAATAAATGCTAATAATTGCAACGAGAATCTAATAGGCCGCGTCGAGCGGTTTCTATGTAACGTCTTCTCCAATTTTTTTTCTTTTCTACGATAGCCTAGACTGTCGAGGTCTGCTGATTGTTGTTGTCCATCGGTATACTCGACGAGCACTCCTTGAGCATCGATCGAAGTCGAAGTATCTCTTTGGAGGCGGCTGATAGATCTGATTGGAGCTGAAGCTCCTTTTCGCGTAGACGCTTAATGTCTCTTTGACAAGTCTGAAAATGTGGAGAAACAAAAAAAATGATTAATTACGAGTCTAGGACTTGTAGATTTTTCTCAACAATATCTTAAAGAGGAATTTTTAATTCACATCTTAGAATTAAATATAATGAAAAAAAAAAAAAAAACACTTTTCGATACGAATAATTTTTAATAATTATATTTCGCTTTCGGAAATGATCAATATTGTAGAAATAATAATTTATTTTATTTTATTATGCTTCAAAAGATTAAGAATTATTATTCATTGTCATTGGAATAAAAAACGAAGTATTAATAATAAAATAAAATACAAAAACTTACCACGTTCTGTCTCAACAAGTCCAGCTTGTCGCACTTGAGTCTCGTGACTTCAAGCCTAAGATTTTCCGTCTCATTGGCGCCATCCTTAGGATTGCATCGCGCAGCCTCGTGAGTTTCGGCCGAGCTCATAGATTCCAAACCAGTGTCGCTGTCCGGATAGACAACCTGATCGAGTTCGAGCTCGCTGTTTAACGAACTATCGTCACTTTCGGAAACAACGCGTTGCTGCGTTATTTCCGCTTTTTCCACTCGTGAATCGTCGCGTTTTCGTAGATTCTCGTGTGTCAAACGTTGGAAAGGCGAGTTACCGAGGGATTTATCGTTCGGTGTTGCGATAGCGATTGTCACATCGTTGCTGCCACTCGAGGCGGACGCGATCATCGTCGACTCGCGTCTGTCAACGTCGTCTTGCTGTAGAGTCGCTAAACTGCTGTCTTGATTATCCGTATTCGAGAGACTGCTGTCTTGGCTACCAAGACTCGGGCTACCGCGATCAGAATCCCTTCGCAGTGTAAGATCCGGCGAGCCCAATGGACTCGAGGGCTCAACCGAACGTTTTCCGCTTGAGATCTTCGATGTCGATTGCCGATTGCTCGGCGGACTTGGCTCCGATGCTCCCTTTTTCGCCAATTGCTGCGGTACGCTCTCCGTCGATGCGTTTCTTACCCGAGATATCAGCGCCTTGCGCACCGTGTCGATGAACCGTGAGCCACTACCACCGCTACCCGATGTCGAGGTATCGCTCGCCGTAGGGCTAACCGGACACGTCGAACTCGAACCGAAACCCGAACCGCTCGGTCCTGGGATTCCACCACCGAGGAAATCACTCGTCTTTGACTGCAACTCCTCCGTCAGGGATTCGAGCAATGCGCAACGTGTTCTTAGCTAATTAACGAAAAAAAAAAAACATAATTAGTACTAAGTCTTTTTTTAACAATCAAAGAATATGCGTGTTTGATTTAAAAAAAAAGCAAAACTAAATGTTTATTCATTTCTATGGTGATTTACTGTAATTGGAAAGAAAGTCTTGACAAAACTTAACGAAGAGATTTCCTCAAGATTGTGTCATATTGAACAATAAATTGAGCAACTGTGAGTGTGTCTCGTGGAATCGATAGAAGCTTTCTTACCTCGAGTTTCGCAAACTTTTCGGCCTTGTAGGCGGCATTCTCAGCATTAACGAGTTTCGTCAGTAAGAACTCCTTGAACTCGACGCCACGAAGAAAGACAGCGGGTGTGGGTAGATGTGGGCCGAACCAGGGCACGTCGTCTCTCGCGGTGATGCTCACTTTATACCTGAATAGGATCGGATAAATATAACACGTTAGTATAAGAACAAAAATTGGATAGAGATTACAGAGGGTAAACTTGTTGCATAGGAATGTCACTATTTATTAAGATTTGGTGACGATTACTTGTGTGAATTTACCTGGTATTCGGTGTGCAGGGGTCGATAACCTGAACGACTATGAAAGCATGTAGAAAATGACTGGCTATCATATCGGGACTGAATGGCGTTGATTCCTCCTGGAATATTATAGCGACAATGTCGTTGCCGATGTGTCGTTTTCTCTGCAGTTGCTGCGAATCGCCTGGACTGTAGGGAAGCAACGAGGCAACGTGGAAGAGAACTTCACGACCGCGAAATACCTCATAGACGGCGGAATCGCCAGTCTGTCCGTGCCTTGTATCCAGACCACCGCGATAACTGCACACACGAGAGAGAACGTTTAAAATCCGGTTAAGAAAGTTTTCAATAGATTTTCATAGCTGTATATTTTAAGCGACAGAACTCGTTTTTGAACGTTAGCTTATACAAATTAAATGAACAGTATTTGTGGTGTGAAGCAAGCCCTTAAATATATTCTATAGCTAGACCATTTTTTTTAAACTATTGCAACTGAAAATCACAGCTGTAAGGCTTAATTGGGCAACAAAAAAATGTAACATTTTGTTTTTTAATCACCCTACCGATGCAATGATAAATGAAAAAGAGATAAACGCACCCCTTGTGATCTTTAAGGTCGATCCTCTGACCCAGAAGATCGAGAAATTCCTGAAAGGCCGGTGTGATCTGTCTGTTGCCGAATAGCTGTTCCTCCGTTATCTGTCCCACTCGCTGATGAAGCACACCAAACTTGAATCTCGAGACGAGGGCATGTTCGTCGTATCTCGCTATGAGAATACCGGCACCGGAGCACACAACAGGCATGAGGGTGCTCACATTCAGTGACTCGTTGATGGCCTGGCAAAAAAAAAAAGAAGAAACCCATCAAGTTATAAAATATACACGTAATAACATGTAACCGCTCGTCTGCGTTGAGTATTTGCGAGAATCGATGGCAGGGAAAAAAGTCAGTAGTCTCAAGAATTTGGGAGAAAAAAAAGGAAAGAAAAAAAAAAACAAAAGAACATACTGGGACAAAGAAGAAGGGAGCGACGGGCACAAAGTAGGGAGAAATATGAAGAAGCGGATAAAGGGAACACAGGACAACGGTAGAAGTGAACGAGAATGGGGGTTTAAAGTTTTCCTCTCGTAAAGTTGTGTGTACCATCAAACGATAAATTTATACCTTGACCATTTTGGCGGGCGAGGGATTCGGTCCAAGTGTGGCTGCTGGCACGAGTTCGTGCGTCGACCCGGCTCGTAATCGAAGCAGTACACGCCAATGCTCCTGTCCGGCAACGGTTTCGGCCTTAACCGATACTAGGACTGGCCCGTTTTCGCCGTCTCGTCCGACGAGGTTCACGTGCTCCTGCAACAACAAAATACAAAGAGAAATAAGAAATGAGAAATGTGAAATAAGAGCGACGGTGTGTATATGCGCGAGAGGAGCTCTCAACAGCATCACTCCTGTGTTTTGCCCCTCTATATGGTGCAACGAAACAAAAAGAAAATAACAACAACAAAAAAAAAAAGAAAAGAAAAGAAAAAGAAAGAAATAATAAAACTTGAAGAGAGAAATGCTTTTACGAGCGGGCTATCCTGCTGAGCGACCGGGAATAAAAACACACACAGTTTGTCTGCTGCTCCAAAGATCCACGAACTTTAAAGGAAGAAGCGTGGAGAAAAAAAGGAGCGTAACTCTTCGAGGCTATACTCCGAAGCTCCATTCGTGTTTATACAATGTTGGAAACATCGTCATTACATGATCGTTAAATTTCTGTATTCTGCTTTTTCATTTTTTTTTTTTACTGCAGGTGTACGTGAATAATATGTAGTATTCACGTTATAATTGTATGGAATGACGAACGGATATCCTAACTCAATTCGCACTATACTGGAGCTTCAACTGGTACTTTTGCAGAGCATCAGCTATTTTTCTCTTTGCAGCTAGGGTAAAGTTCAGAGTTGCAGAGTTTTATATAAAGGTTGCTCTCTCGTGTTCTCTCTCTCTCTCTCCAGGATTGCTATCGATCTTCTTTATAATGCGTCATAAGCACGGGAGTCAGTTTTAATACTAGAAAGTTCATAGGGCGCTGAGAGCAACAATAAGGGTACATTGAATCAGCACGCGAGATACCGCTATTCTACCGTAAGTTGCTCCACTTAAGCTCTGGGAAGAACCACAGTGAACTTAATCGTCTCGGTATCGATGTACATTTTTATTTTATTTTTCGCAACATTAAAGTACGAGCGTAAAGCGAATTATCGTTCCAGGCTTTGTCGAAGTTGTGAGCGAAAAAATAAAGTCTGGCTTACTAATATAGCCTCGAGGCAAGACTATCAATCTATAAGTCTACGCCTTTCCTGTATCGTTGACAATGCTGCACGCACGTTGCACGCATGCACGAACAACGAGGTGCAGGAACTTGGCTAACAGCGAGGAAACTGAGCGAATGAACCGAGTGAGAGAGAGCAGCCCACAACTATGCGGCCACTTCCGCAGGCATAATAACGAAATAATAATCGAATTAGAATAATAACATCAATCGCTCTTGATTATTCCATGAAATGGATTTTTTTTTCTCTCGATAATTACGTCGAATACAATTATTGAAATTGCAATATGAATTAATATAGAAATAGTAGCTTTCATATTCTGAAACAGCTGAATATTGTCTTCAGAATCGTCTCGATTAGTGCAAAAGAAGCTGGAGGCTTTATAGGCTTAGCTGGTAACTTTCAATTGCGAGAAAAATGTGGCGACATAGCCATCTAGCGGCCGAATGACGAACCTCGAAACTGCGCATTTTTGCATGGAAACTCGTATCAGCAGAATCTAAAAAGTACAGCTAATTTTCTTCTGGCAGAAGTTTGTAATTTATCATAAAAAGTAACACAATTTTTTTTATGCAAGAGATTAAATATTTTTCCAAAATCTGTAAGTGGTAAGCCTGGCATACATTGTTACAGAAACAAGTTGTTTTTTTTTAATGATATGGCGTAGTGAGTCAAATTTTTTCCGCCAGGCTTCGTTTAATTTATCTACCTCATGTATAATAATTTCTTTATTACATTTATGTATTCCATCGGTTTGCTTGAAAAGCTTTGAGAGTAATTGGCAGGTTGGCAAATTGGCATCAGCGGATTTACTAGAACGTATATTCCCGTTGCAGAATCTATCTATAGAGCGTCCAAAGAGGCGACTTTGAAGTAACAGAGAATTCTCTCTCTCTCTCTGTCTTTGGCTTGATCTCTCCTTTCCACGAGAGCCCATTATTGTTATTAATGATTTAGCGACGTTAATTGACGAGAGAGCCTCGCGGGATAGCACATCCTCCTCCATCTCTCTCTGGTATTTTCACACTGTGCGAACGAAAAAGCGACGTAACTGCGACGAAACTAGAGAGTCGTCGCTTCTGATCGATTTCCATCCACAGTCTAACGCCTCGCAGCGAATTCGCGCTCACTCTTATAATGCTTTTGGCCGTTGGTTGCCGACGCTACTCTTCAAGGTATATAACACTCCGTTGGAGCCTACAACGTGTGTGCCTTATATATTCGCAATTCTCACAGAGCTACAAGACTCTCTGGCCCCGTTCCAATAACACGCTTCGCGTTAACGGACTCCGGGTTGGCGTGCGCATGCAATTACGGTCGAACGAGCGAGAAGAGGGTGAGGAAAAAAAAGAAAAAAAAAAAAAATAAGTGACTAAACGAGAATATCGAATACAGCGAGCAATTATAGTATCTAGCTTGCTGCACAATCTATAATTGGTTGGTCGGTGTTAAAATCACAGGAATTTCACGGAAAAGCCTTCGAATAATAGCTGGAAATTCTAACAATTATCGATAACAATATTTTCAATGATTTATATTATTACATTTATTAATTTGTAATCATATAAAAATTACTTGATTATAAAAGGCAATACAAAAAATGGTTTTAATTGAATTTGTATGGAAAAAATGTATTAATATTTGGAGATACAATTAAAATACAAATTGCTCGAGACTCTTAGAAAATCTGTAAATTGTTAAATCGTAAAATTCTCCTGAGACTAATTTAAACAGTTAATTTTATTATTCATGAGACATTAACCGAGAAGTTGACTCGCTTTGTTTTATTTTTTTCTTTTTTTTTGTTTCATTTTTAATTGGCCATTTTAGCGACACGCGATATAATTTACATCGCGATAGATGTTGAGTCTATGAGAGGAGGAGCAAATCGTTAAAGTTCGCGTGTCTCTTGTCTTTCACGAGTGCCATAAATAATGCTTGAACAGCAGTGAGAATAATGGAAGTGCTCTAGGACAAAAAGAAAAAGTAATATTGAAAAAGGCCTGAGCCTTATCTGCACTTGTTGAGTTTATACGTGGTAATTTCACGACTTCCCTATTTACCTCCTTGTTTGGTACGCATTTAATTGGGCATTTAAGTACTCGAATGTTTAGTGGTTTCTCCACTTCGCAACTCATTATTTACAGTACGTCGATATATATGTATTTATTTGTGTGGCGATGTTCGCTTCATTTCCTTCATTCTCGTGCCCGAAGTGTTTTGTAATATTACGCGTTCTGTGAACGACCAACGAATGCACACAACCGTTAACTTATCGGTCGTAGCGACGACGTATTTATGACTGGTAGTGTCTTAGCAGGCTCCTCGAAACTTTAAAGGGGTTATCAAGACGTTTACTAATCGACAATACACCAACACAACGTGTATGAAAGAGTGCAAAGCAAATAGAAAAAATGCCTGGAAAGTAGAACCTTGCAAATTGCTTCCTTAATTAATTTCTACTTTTTACAAAGCTATTTTTTTTTACAAAGCTACATCTCCTAGAAATTATGTTGATCAATTTTTACTACCTAAAAGTAAAGGAATATAGGAATTAAAGAAAAGGCAGAATGGTAGAAGAAAAAAATATCAACGTGTGGCTAGAACTCTCGAAGATCGACTCGAATTTATGCTTTCTATGGAATTTCTGAGCAACCCTAAAAATGTGTGTCTGTTGGCTGACTGAAAACTCTCCGGAAATATTGCCTTTCTTGGGTACGGTTACATATATATATATATATATATAGTCCGTGGGAAGGGCAAAAGGGAGAATTGTAGCAGCAACGTAACTCGAGAAATTTCAGAAGCGGAAGTTGCCGAGGAAGTGGCAAGCACGCACACACCAAAGTATTTCATTTCTTCTTTTATGTAAGTGTACAGGCTGAGTGGCTGAAGTCTGTGGCAGTTTCAGAAGAGGCCCTCGTGTCGAATAGAATGAGACGGAGGTATGACGACCACTGTATCGTATTGAAGAAATATACTACTGGTCTAGTATATATTGAAGCAAAGAAGAGCCCACAGGAGGAAGAATCTCCTTCAGGATAAAACTATGTGTATGCGAAGCTCTCGTCTTCCATCCGGTTCACCCTCTTTTCTCAATGTATTTTTCTTGGCTTCCTAAGGAAAGACTCCACGCTAAGTTAACAACTTCCGAAACTTGGTTCATCGACATGACGATCCTCTCTCCCTCTCTCGATCTCTGTAATCATAGACAAGTAATTAATCGACCAGTTGAGCAAACTACTCGACGCTAACTTTTCTTCGACTCTGGAGAGACTCGTGAATTTCGCGAGATTTAACGTTCACTCGAGACGTCGAAAGGAAAACGTTCAAATACTAATTTAGGAGACTCGGTTTGGAGATTTAAAAGAAGATCGACTTTTTTTTATCGATCTGTAGATTTTAATGTGTCGAATAAATCGTTGAAATAGTTTTTGTATTAAAAGGTAGTAAAACTTTATTTTAAACAGCTGCATATTGCTTCTGAATATTCAATTCTAAGTCAATTTATTTAGTTGATTGTATCAAGAACATGGATTGTAGTCAGTATGGACTGGTTTGTAGATTGTCATTGTAAATATTTATAATATACTGAAAAAAAATTGCATTTTCATTTTAAATTCCTAATAAACGAATACTAAAAATCTCAAACAATTTTACTTTCAAGAAATTCCAGAATGATGATCAATTTTGATATAGAAAGAATTTCAATGTAGTTTTTCAATTTTAATTCCGAAATAATGTTGGGAAGCTTGTAACACAAATTCGAATTTCCATGAACCCTCAGGATTTTCTTAAATTCCACGGTATGCCAGTTTTCCTCGCAGAATTATATCTCACGAATGAGCGGAAAGTGAGCCGGAAAAAAAAGGACGAGAGGAAGAGTCGTAAGAGTAAAATGAGTAGTAGGCATAGAGAGAACAAGCGTATCCGGGTGAAAATAACCGGGATTAAAGTATAGGTTGAGGAAGCGGAAGAGAAGGACGAATGAAAATCGTTGTTCTTACACTGGCTGTCGTTGCCACTTTTGCAAAATTCACCGTCTCGTCTTTGTGAAGCAGAAAAGCGAGGAGGAAAAACTCTTACGTGGTCGAAAGAGAAGACACAAACTAAGAGAAAGAGAGAGAGAGAGAACGAGGGAACGAGCGATGGGCATACGGTGAGAGACTGTACGAAGCTGCCAAGCCAAAGAGAAGAAAAAAAAAAAAAATAAAGAGACAAGAGCGACGAAGAGAAACGAACGCTATGTGGCTTATAAAGGAACAAGGGCTTCGAGAGAAACAGAAAGAGAAGGAAGAGATTGGCAAGCGCCTGTTCCGAGCGGACGTTGCCGCTGAACTCGGCTTATAAAAGAGAGAAAGAAAGGATGCTATGAGAACGTTCCCACTCCCACGACCGAAGTGCTCTTTTCCTGCGTTGTACATTAGATCTATCTTGTCCATTGGTGGCGCTCGGCTGCTTGCCTGCTGCACACTATATTAATTCAGAGTAACTCAACACTACCACCAGGTACATCAACTTATTTTTTTTTTCCTTTTTTTTTTACTCCATTTTAAACGACTACTTCTGTACATGACTTCGTTTCCTTTTCTTTTTCTCTTTTTCTTTTTCACTACAATCCTTCAATTTCTCGCTCTGCGCGTTAACGCACGCGTGAAAATTTCACACAGATCTACAGATAGAGATGAAAGAAAATCGTACGCGATTATAGCTATTCTACCTCCTGGCGTGTACGTATATCGGGAATGCGTTGGAGGGAACGCAAATAACTGTACAATAGATGTATGCGGGGTGTTTACGTGTCGGCTATAATGCTGGTTATGCGGGGATATAAAGAAGTATCAAACGTGCCCACGCCCGGAGCTTTTCGCTAATGCTCGAGTGAAATTTCCATTGTTCCAACAGGCAGCTAATAACGCCCCACAAACGGTCGAATTTAGCGAACTGTAAGAAGCAATTATTATACAATCGACAGATTCGTAAATAAATTGCTGTTTCAAAGCTCGAACGAGTGTTAAGGATATATTTGGCAGTACATTCTGTTGAAATTTCATGTGTAAGCCAATTTTGGAAAATTCTCATGTTGACAAAAATAGAAACAAGTTCTAGATTTTTTTTTAGACCCTACAATTATTTTTGTTCCATCTACACTTTTACTTTTTTGCATTTAAAAAAAAAAAAACCTACGAAAGTTATGTATTTAAGAGTTTTCGCGATGACTTCGATAGACATATTACACAGGATTCCATATTTATTGAATATATTTCGAGCCAAATAAAATCCTAGTAATACGCTAAAGTCGTGAACAAATCATTTCTAGCTTTCGAAACTTCCAGAGGATGAAAAAGAAATAAATTTTAAAAAAAGGGTGTAAATGAATTTACATTTTGCTTGCTCATTCTTCAAGACTGCCCACAGAGCATTGCTCGACGAAGTACATTGGTTTCCTCATAGAGGAAACTTTGTAATTGGGCTGTTTCGAGGCATCGAAATGATGGAAACAAGCGTTTTAAACATTCGTCAAACCAATTGAGATGTTGTCGACAAAAATCGAAAAAATCACGCGAGCTAGTATGCAAATATATTTTTCTGAACACGAATTCATGAAAAATCTTGAAAAACAAATTTTTCACCACAACTTTCTCTCCGAGGAAGCAAAAAAAAAAAAAAAATGAGAGTCGCAATAAAAAGGCGTGGCATTGTATATCGAACCCGTGGATTCTCAATAGCTTACTCGGCCAACGAAGAACCGACGATAACACTTGGCCGTGTCGTCCTGATCGATGCGGGGCTGCCAAGCCGGTTGTGCCGGAAGTAACGCTCGTCCAGCGGCGTCGAGGGTGTGCCGATGATCGGTACCGTCGACCCAGTATCCCGGAGGTGTCACCACCATCGGCGGCTGTTGTTGATGTCCTGGTGAACTTCCGCCTCCAACCGTGGTGCCGCTTGTGCTCGCAGCTTGCTGAATAGCCGCCTCCATGAGGGCTCGTCCGAGGGGCGCATCGCCAACCGGTGAGGGTGATGGGCTTGGCGTTAATGTCTGAGCACCGGGACTCGATGCCTGCTGCGGTTCCTGTTGCTGTTGTTGCTGTTGTTTATGATGTTGCTGCTGTTGTTGCCGATCTTCTCTCGAAGTCTGCGACTGAAATGCAGAAAAAAAAGGAAATTACTGTATATGTATATTAAAAAATACTTTCATAACGTGGACCAAAACGCGAATGCATAATGCAACGTTAATTTGTCAATTTGTAATAATAATCCACACAAGCTTTTGTCAATTATTTTTGATAATGGCTCGAGGCTCAGTTTTTGGCTCATGTAGAGCACACACAGGTGTAACTTTATAACGAGTTTCATATGGATTTTCACATTGGGTGCCCGCAGCAAAAGAGCTCCTGGGATGTATATAACCACCGTACCAACGTAACATTAATAATATATAACGCATGAAGGCATATGGCGTTTAAGCAGGTGGCACGTGCACAGCTCTCAACGGCCACATACCGCATCGCACCGTCCATTATATATATATACACACAGACCGGTGAAATATATCGACGACGGTTGGAACATTTGGGAACTACATCCCACGGTGCAATGCCCTCGGTCTTCACTATATCAAATATTCTGCTTTTCTAGCTTGCTGTATATGCAATCCGACCAATGATCAAACAGAGTATATGTCTCGGGGGAATGGCGTTGAATATCTTGCGAGTGGTGTGTGACTTCATTTCCACAATTAGACGTGAGGAAGCTCCAATTCGATTTGCTCTCATTTCACCATTTGGATTTATATATATATATGCACAAAGAGGTATATATCTATCTGTATCTTTGGCTGTAAAAATAAAACTTATAAGAGGGACTATCTATCGAATTAGTGGGCAAAGTTTACGACATTTTATTTCCTCCAGAAAAGTTTGCTCAGCTATAGAACGTGGCCTCGGAATACCGGCCGCTGAACGCACGCACGCGTTTCCTGAAACGTTGCAGCAGCAACAGCAGCAGGCTCCTCTCGCGTCAAGTTATATTTGGCAATGAGAGAAACAGCGGGCGCGAAGAGATACCGAGAGACTGAGAGGCTGCTGACGCCTTTTTTTTCTTTTTTTTTTTTTTCTGTTTCCTCCTTGTTGATTTTCCTCCTTTTGCCTTTTTTTTCTACGACGTCATTTCTAGAAGCGATGAGCTTCACGAGAAGAAGAAGAAGAAGAAGAAGAAGAAGAAGAGGAGAGAGAGAGAGTTAGAGTTAGAGCGCCCATCTGCACACCCTCCTCACGAATTTAGAAACACTTAAATTAGTGAATGGTTGTAGAGGGGAGTAAACTTAGAGGTGCAACTGTCTTGAAGAGTCGAATCGGTTTCTATTGCACTATTGCATTCATTCTCCTGTGTTTCTTTCTGGCATCCATTGCTTTTCTAGAAGCCACTTAAGAGGAGAATGATTTTTTAATCTTCTAACTTTGTGCAAGCATTTTTCATCAATATTGCACATTCTTTTTAGATTGCTTGAAATATTTTTTCAAAAATCATTCATTTTTAGAACAATGCAAAACCATCTTTGCTGTAAATTTTTTTTTTTAATTTATGCAATCAGAAGCAAAAATAAAGCTCAAAAATACTTTTATATTTTGTTATTAATTTGTTGCATATTGCTTAATTTTTTCAGCCAGCCATTTTTGTTTCTCAAAATATGTAGTAAAACATCCCAAATGTTTCGAAAAGTTTTATCAGAACGGAGAAAAAAAGATCAATAAAATTCTGCGATTTAATTCACGTTTCATCTTCACAAAACTTTGTCAATGAGGAAGCAAAAAAAAATGCATTTCTGTTTTAAAAAATCTCTATAAAATGTCCTGAAGCCCAAAAATTTTGGCTTTTTTTCCAGCTCACCTACGAATGGCTAATAAAGTCTCCGACTTAATTCAGAGCTTGGCAAACCCCGTCGAGATATCTTTGTATTCCTGCTTCATCAGTTCAACTCTCCTCTGATTTATTAATTATTCTCTGCGGAAAAGCCTCTCGACGTTGAAGCGAAAATTCTGCGGCCTTGGATCGGCCAACGGGCGTTACAGTGCGGCTCAACTGCAAAGACACGTAATTCAAGGCCGAACCACCTGACTACAGAGTGATACAGAAGAAAAAAAAGAAAAAAAAACGTTCTTTAATATTTATCGCCAACGTCTTTACAAAAGCCAGTGATGCGAGGTACGTACAGTTGCCTCGATTTTAAAAGGCCCTGTAGGCACATCGTTCTCGTTATAATCAGTTTCGTCGGGAGAGCGCGGTTGTTCAAAAGAAGGCGCGCTTTAATATCATCACAAACATTTAAACACTCGAGAGGTTGGTCACGTCCAGACGATGGAAAATCCGAGGATCGTGAGAGAAGGACGTTATATTGAGCTGAAAAAAAATGTTATATGCATCGAAATTCGCCAGCTGCAAAAGAGAATTACTCGGCTTTCTGTCTATTTCTCGACTTGACAAGAGACTATGCTCGCTAAACTCTTGCAAAGTGGTTTATACATTTTTTTTTCAAGAGCAAAAAAAAAAAAAAAGATAAAGAAAAAAAACAACGACAGTCTCGATGCCAGTAAATACTGCCAAGAGAAGAGAACCTTGTGCCGGAGGAAAAGAGTCTCCTTGAAAAAGCGTAGACATCAATTATTCAACCATAAAAAAAAAAAAAAACGTAATTAATATTTCATTGGAAAGAAGGAGTTGTGCGACGTCGATGATCAACGTAACAGTCTATAAATAGAATTATTGCAATAACTGGAGAGAGAAACATACAATCATCAGTACAATTGAATTTTATTTTTCCAGCACGAATGGGAAGAAAAAAAAAAAATATATATATATATATATATGTCGCCGGGAAAAGAGCGTCGAGCAAACGAAAAGCAATTCATTATTTCTCTGTTTTATCGGGCGCGCAATACCGGAACAAATATTGAGACACACGTCTCGGACAATTGCTTCGAGTTTACTTGTTGGACACGAACACGAGCGTGACGCAGAGTCAGAGACCACGGATCGTAAAGAAAATAAACGTTTTTTTTTTTGCTGTGATCGACGAGGGAAGGCCATGTCATGTTTAAGAAATTAAAAAAAAAAATAAAATAAAATAAAAAAACTAAATCTACTGCATTAAAGTTTTATCGGATAATACGCAATTTGGATTGTAATTTTTGTTTTTTTTTTTTTAAACATGTAAACTGCACATTATATTATATAATGATAAGCAATGCTCGTGATTATATAATAATCTGCAATAATATTGCACAGGAAAACCCTTGAAATATATTTTCATCGGATCTTCTTCTTAAAAACGTTTCGCTACTATTAAATTCCTCTTCGATATAAAGAGCATGGTACTTATGTAATAAAAGGCGCCGCGCTGCCTCGCTCGCTCGATAGCTTCGAGACTATAGGAGCGATTCATTTTCTTCTTCGAGAATACACTTGTGTATAGTACACGCTGATATGGTACGTATGTATGTATATATATATATATATATATATATATATATATGTATATGTAGAGGCAGTGTGCGAACTCATAAACAAATATTGAGGCACTTCGAAGCCCTCGGAAGCCTCGATATTCGATGAAGACGTGACATGGGTCTCCGCTCTTTTATATTTATAGCCTCTCTCTCGTTCTGCGATAAACTACTACGCCATCTCTATTAAAGGAATCGAGTTGCGTCTCGAAATCGTGAAAATTTAACTTTGAATTATTATCTTTGATGATTGATATGTTTGCCGGCACGAAGTGTCTCAGTTTTATCATTTTTCTTTCTGCAACTCACGATTTCTTCCTAACATCTAAATATTTATTTATTTTTTTTTAATTATTATGAGTTGTTTCATTAAAACGAACCACATATAAAGGCGTTTGTTTTTTTTTTTTTTTTTGTAAGATTGTTAATATTATTATTATTATTATTTTGATAGAAACAAATTATTTGCAATTTTTTAAGATCTCCAATAAAAGTTCGTGACTTTTAAGATTGAAGAGTATCGAATTGACGAAGAAAAAATATTGAGGCAGGTATTCTATGTGTCTGGCTTTATTTTAGCTTCAAGTTAAATGTTCACTTCGTGTCCGAGTGCGATTCTGCTCTTATTCATGCTAAACTGCGCGTATCCTATAAATACCTAATGATGTACATAACGGAGTACGAAACGATGCACACGCACATTTATATCCTCATAACATTAGGATGTACCGCAACGTGAACAACTTTCGTGTTCGTTGAAGGATTATAGCTGTGAACGTGTATATGGGGCATTTCAAGTCGATTCAGTTGACGAATTTGTTTGTCGCATATTTTCGTCCCAAAAAAGAGAAATTTTTTACATCAGATTTTTGTCACTAGTTTTAGCGTTTAAAATTATTTTTTTCCATTCACTTTTGAGTAAAAAATTCATTTCCACCAGGTTCAAAATTCTGAAAATTTTTCCACAAAATCTCGGACTAAAAACTTTTTTTATTTAAGAAAAAAATGTTTCCATATTTTGAAACTTAAAAATTTCAGTAATGTTTTCTTGCAGGAAAAAAAGAAGAAACATGTTCGAGGTAAGAAAAAAAAATTCCCATATTTTGAGAGTGAAACGCTGAAAATTCGGTCGATAATTAAAATAAAATTGAAAAAAGCTATTTCAATTAAAAAAAACAATTGGGAAAAATTTTTTTTTCTTAAAATAAAAAACTGCGATGGAAAGGCTTGTTTTCAGTCCTAGATATTATGGAAAAAACGAGAATATTAAAAACTGGTCGAAATTTATATTTACTCAAAAATGATGAAAATAAAAATTATTTTACAGCCTAAAACAAGTGAAAAAAAAATCTGAAAAAAAAACATTCTCTTTTTTTTTGGATCAAAATATGCGAACAAAAATTTGTCAACTGAATCCGAGAGGATCAGTCACGGATGATCACCAGAATTGACTTGGAATGCATCATATCAATCTCATTACACAACCCACGCGATTTTCAATGCCATTATTTTCCATGTATTACCTGATGACGATAAAAAAAAAAAAAAAAAAAAAAAGAAGCCCATCGACCTTTAAGAATCATCGTGTACGCGCGAGTACAGTTTCGAAGGTTCCAACAACGCAGAGCGGCTCTCTCATCGACCGTTTGTTCCTTCGTTGGGCGATAGCAATCTACTCTGAAATAGGCCGTGAGGGAGAGGTTTGCTGAGATACTGAACGACCTATCTCGATCTTCTCTTTCTCTATATATCCCCCCCCCCCACCCTCTCCTCGTCGAATCTCGATGCTTTCAGCTTAAACTTAAGAAAGTAAGAGCGAGAGAGGACTGCCCTGGGAGAGAAGCCGAGCGTAAGAGTGCCCTGAAGCGTCTCTGTGCACGAAGTGACTCATCGGCTGGTTGGCAACGTGGGCGTAGGAAACGACGACGACGACGACGACGAAGAAGACAACGAGAGGACGACGCTCGATCAGACGTGCAAGACAAGATCCGATCTTGCCCCCTCCTACTTTTCTCCTTCACTAGTCAATTCCCGTATTTGTCTACGATGGAATGAAGTACAATAAATCTTGTAGCTAACTTTTGTTTAGAACCAACATGGCATTTTTTTCTTTTTTTGTTTTCGCTGATGCTGCTGTGTTGAATTTTATACTGATTTGAAACACTTTTTCTTTCATTCAATAAAATTAGCATTAGAATGAAA
This sequence comes from Perithous albicinctus, assembly GCA_964016905.1. Taxonomy (NCBI): domain Eukaryota; kingdom Metazoa; phylum Arthropoda; class Insecta; order Hymenoptera; family Ichneumonidae; genus Perithous; species Perithous albicinctus. The sequence continues at coordinate 15,869,025 of OZ024699.1, forward strand.
AAAAAAGATGTCTCAAAGACTAAATTATTGTGGAGTTTCGAAATATTGTCGATCATTGGAAAGGTCGAATTTTTGGACCCAAGTTCATTCGCAAAATCGTAAGGTCATCTTAAGTTCGAAGTGTTTTTTTGTTTTTTCTTAAATTGAAATATAAAAGTAAAGAAACTTTGAACCTCAAATTCAAACCACAATTATTGATTCCACTTGCAAGGATTTTCGAGGGTTACTGCGATTTTCTATGTTGAAAAGCCTACCTGAAAATAATACTCGTGAAATTTTGCTTTGATGATAAAATGCACTGACCGCGGTATTATCAAGGAAAAAGCTTCGACCTGAAGTTGCCTTTTATAAAGGATATAGAGGGATTTTGCTCTCCAAGGTCCGTTCTCAGGTATCGAAAATAAACTAGGTACGACGTATAAGAGAGAAGACGTTGAAGAGGCTGATGATGCATATAGAGAGGCCTCTCTCAACAGGGTAGAGACCGCGTACAGCTCCGCAGGCAGGCAGGCAGGCAGGCAGGCAGGCACATTCAGTCAGTCAGTCAGACAGACAGGCAGCCTGGCAGGCACCAACCCCGTGCAACGAACGCGAGTCGAGCTTATCTCTCCCCAACTGTCCTTCTCAAATTTCAGGATACACACATAGAGTAGGTAGACGATGGTGAAGAAGTTGAAAAAAAAAAAAAAAAGAAGAAAAAAAAATGGAATGGTGTTCGAAGCGAACGAGGCAGAGAGATGGAACGATGGAAGGCAAACATTTTATTGGAAAAAGCCCGCGACTGTCCTGTGTGTTGGTTGCAGACAGGAAAACTATACGTCTGCCACAATTGGATTTAATAATCCCAGTAGCCCGACGAAATTGTCAAGGGGACGAAAAAAAAAAAAAAAAGAGAAAAGATACGAAAGAGAATATATAGAGAAAGCGAGAGAGGCAGATGAGGGGGAAAAAAAATAAAATAAAAGATAAACCGAAGGGTAGCAAAACTCTCTCGCCTCCTTCCACCTCGCTATCAACTTTCACTGAATTCGATAAATCCCTCGCAGCCACGGGAAAGCGAAGAAAATGAAACGACGAAAAAAATTTGAGTTGAGAGAAATTTTTGTTTCTTTCTTTTTTTTCTGAAAATCGACGCTGTTGAGATACAGTCTCGAGTAGAGATTACGGAATACTTTTCAGACGAATAATCTGCTGCTGCTTTTATATATATATATATATAGTATGTTTAGGCGATGGTGGCGGAAAGGAAAGAGAGAGAGAGAGAAAGAAAGTGTGACGTGCATTCATAAGTTTTCTACCAAAAGAGCGAAATTGTAAGAAAAGGGCAAAGGGAGACGAAGGTGAAAGATTGCTACTGAGAGAAAAATGAAAAGAGCTTAAGGATATATTCTATACCTGCTGTTGAGTCATTTCACGACTGAATATTTTTTTTTGCAAATGCCTATCTGAAATAATGATAGTCTCCAGATTCGTTAAAAAGTCGTCAAACTATTTTGCAAATTAATAAATGATTATTGGAGTAAATTTAGCTGGTGATTTGACGCCTTTTAATTTTTGTAGCATCTTTTAAAATCAGTAAGTTCTCTCAACTATTTTTCGTTCTGGTGCCACAAATACTTCAGTGGTACAGTAGAAAAAAAAGGTTTATGTGAAAAATGTTGTCTAGAAATATATTTTTAGATACACTATGAATGAAACTTGTCACTCGTCTCGGTCCATTCGACTCGTGTTAAGCGACTCAAAATTATCCTCGTTCATCTCAGCATTCACGTCGGAAAAAAAAATCTTTGAAAAAAAAAAAAAAAAAAAACAAACAAAAAGGAAAGAAGTCTTATAGCTACTTTTATAACATCAGAGATTTATAGTTGCATAATGAAAAGAGGCTTCAGCTACGAAATATTCTTAAGAGGATCAGAGGTTACGTGAAAATCATAAAAATAAAATTGTGATGCAATAGAAGATGTAAAATCTTAGCACCTTGACGAAACATTTCTCATTTTATTTGCCTCCTTCTCGTCTGTCGTCAAGTGGTTCTTTTTATAACCTTTAATCATACTCATACATTTTTTTAGGTAACTCAAAAATGTTGCAACAAAAGTAACCGAATCTTTCGTCCACTCATCGATTGTTACAATTATAGAATTATGATAATTTCAGTGGATATCGCAGTCCCCCTTTGTCCCTTCACCCAAAATGCATCTTCAGTCCAGACCCAATTAAATTTTCATCGAAAAAAATACTATTTTGAATGTCTCTAATGTGGAAAAACTGAAACCGGAAAAAAGGAAACGTCGAGACAGGAGGGTCAGGAATGATGAAGAAAAAGCTTGTCCATGAACGTGTATGTGTCTGACTACACATATACATATATATGTGAAAGAGGCTGAAGCCCAGTCTGCGTATTAATAACGCAACTGGGGACAGACAGAGAGGAAAAGTGTACACGATAGGGAGAACCTCTGGAAACGAATGAAGAGGAGACGAGGAGAGAAAGATGCTAATGTTGTGAGAGCACCATAAGAGTTTCTCCCATCTGAGTGAGAAGGGGCTAAATGAAGGGAGTCGGGTTAGTACGTATATAAAACCGAAGAGAATATATGTCCCGGCGTGTGCGACTGAGAAAGAACGAAAGATCAACTGGAGTGGCAAAAGGGAGACGAAGAGATTCTTTTTAACCCTTGACAAACCGGCAAGCAGAGGGTTGCTGTAGATATACGCCGAGGGTCCCACAACGCTTCGTTCCAGGTCTTTCCAGTATTATGTTCGCTCAACCCTACGCAAACGCAAAACTATACACCCGAGACGAGGCTCGTTCTCTTCTGCTTCTTCTTCTGCTTCTTTTCTATCTCTCTCTATCTCTCTCTATCTCTCTCTCTGGTATTCGTTCGTCTTCCGTATATCCATGTCTCGCATAGTTGCAACGTACACTCTACGTATATATATCCCTATTCGTATGTACATACATCAAGTCCGCCGCGAATGCCCGAGGGAACAATGTGCACACAGGATATAGTAGGGATAGTGTACCACTGCGTGTGGATGAACGAATGGAGAATGAAGCGACACACGAGCATGGAGAATGAGAAATATAAAGCTGTATATGTGTATATAAGACATAAGCGATGATGTAAGAACTGGTTGTCGCGCTCTTTAGACTCTCTCGAGACTTTAGCTGTTGGACTAAAAGATGTGAAGAGAGAGAAGAGTTGACGAGGAAGTAATGAGAGATTGATAAAGACGAAAAGACACCTTGAAGAGCATTGCAATTACGCGAAAGTGTACGAATCTCTTTTTCTCGCTGTCTCGTCTCGATCATTCTAATCTCTGTGTAGAACGCACCGGTTATTCTACTGGAAAACTGTGATTCCCTTGACGACGATGAGAATGAGACTTTTGAGGTCCGCTTCTGCAATTGTGTGAACCCACATAGTGTAGAAGAGGAAGAAGAAGAGAAGGAAGAAAAGACGAAGAAGCGAGGGAATGAGCTTTCTGGAGTTTCCTATTATAAAGTATCATTGGAATCACCGCTGGATCGACTGGGATCCATTCTAGAGGATGTTACTCCAGAAATGGGCCCAGGAAATTCAGTCACTGAAATAGAGCTTTCGAGTGCATTGGAAGGAATCGATCATCGGGCGATCAATGATCATTAAAAAAAATACAAGAAAATTTGTTGATGTATCAAAATTGCCGAGATACACGAGTCAAAGAAAGGAATTAAATTTTCTTTTTTTTTTTTCAATATTTGGCTTTGAGGCGCTACCGCATTTTTCGATCAAGAGGGCCAGTCTGTCTGTAACGGATCATTCTGGTATTTAGTTACGCCGTTAAAGCTCCGTCCGTTATTATTAACGATTACGTTTTTTTTTTTTTTTTTGTCTTTTACTCGACGCTCTCCGCTCTCTTTTACGAGAGCGTCTCTCGCACGGCCCTCATTCTTTATACCGCTCCGCGTGATCGTGGAGCACCGTTGAATTCACGGAGAGTCACGCGTTTCGCGCAGCAAACACTCTGCTCTCTCGCGATTTGTGTTAACGGTTCAACGATGCTGACAGAAACGCTCAGTTAGAGACAAGTCTTGTAGACACGTTACATCAATTATCACTGCAATAGCGGTTCCAAGTAGAGAATCGTTTATTATGGACATAATATATATATACATATATTTGTGTATACGTATATGTGGCTTGCTGTCGATTCGTAGAATACAACGTGAAAATATGTACATGTTTAGTTTTTACGAACGTCAACAGAATAATGCATTTCGGGGCGCTCGTATGTCACAAAGTAATTGTAATAATTGACCCAATTTTCAATCAATTCTGCTACTGGAATTCGATGCAATAATATATACAGGCATTTTTATTTCGGTGTATATGAACACAGATTAGTAAAATGACTGTGAATTTTTCAAGAGCTGATAGAGTTACAACAATTTTGACATTTTTGGATATTTAATTGCCATTTTTTACGCACAAATGCTCGACTTTTTTTTTTTTTTGCACGAAAGGAAAATTTGAAATTTTAATTTTTATGAAAAAAAAGAAAAAATTGATACTCCCTCAGAATGTTTGTGGAATTATTACAATATTTGGGATCTCAGCATGAAAATTTTCGTTTTAAAAAATATTGTGAATATTCTAGGTTTACTTTTAATGGATTTATTTATTATTAGTTATAGCAGCAATTTTCTGTTCTTAACAGAACGATACATTGATTAAACATTTATTCACATTTCTTTTTTTTTTTAACGTTTTATTGCCAATTGGTCATCGACCGAGGTCCTTCGAGGCTGAAAATCTGAAAATCAGCTTCTGAAAAACCCGAAAATCGAGCCTGGATTTTCACAATATTTTGCGTGTCGACTATTGTTTGTAGAAAAATTTATGTTTAGCTGTTACAGTTTTTTTTTTATTGATTTAAAAAAATCGCGAATCACAGTGTAACTTTTTGTTAAAGTGACAAACGAATTTCTTGATTATTGTATCAAAATTATTTTTTCCTATGTGTGAATAAACATTGGGCAGAGATTTTTTTGTTAAAAGAGTGAGCACATCGATAATTGCATAAATGTCCACAATTTTATCAAGTTGAATGTAGACTTTCCTGGTGAAACAGTCATTTTTACAGGAATAACCACTCACACACACATTAATCAAATGTTAGTCAATTTCCTCGGAAGCTCTGACTAAATTATAATTCCAATCTCTTTTTATCCCTTCACATCGAACTTTTGATTTCCACGATACCCCAAAATATCGAGATAATAAAAAAGAAATGTGCGAAAGAATCCAATCGATTTTTCTACGTCTGCATATTCGAAAAAAAAGGAACAAAAAATGGAGAAATAAAAAAAAAGAAAAAACAAGCTTAGGAAGTCGAAGCAGCAGTCATTTCGTTTCAAGCAGTTGGTTAACGAATACACTGTATATTTCACCTCACCATAATTGTGCATTCCGAGGGTTGCTTCAGCCTTATAAAATACACAAATCCTCCGGATAAAAGCGTAATATCTGAAACGAGCGGTTTGAGTCAATGGTGAAATTCAATTGCAAAAAAAAGAAGAAAAAAAAAGAAAAAAAAAAAGGAAAAGAAGAGGAAGAATAAAAAAGAAGTACGCGGTTTCTTCGGGTGAATAAACGCGCTATTGCCAGAAAGATAATACAGTAACGAATGGAAAAAGAATAAGAGAGAAAATAAGACGAGAGGAGAAGACAAGAGAGAGAAAGAGAGAGAGAGAGGGCCTGCAAGGGAGTCGCTGACTCTCGTGGGAATGAATAATTCAGTACCTGGCATTGTTGGACGCACCCATGTACAGTCCGTATACGTCGAAGAGAGGTGTGCCGGGAATGAAATTGACGCGTGAGCTTACGAGATAGACAGCTTACGCGCGTTCCCGGACGTTGTTAGCCGCGCGAACCGGGCATACGAGAGAATACCGAGTTGTCTGATATGTTGACAAAGGCTTTTAGAGATATTCGTCGCCCTCGTAGTGGTCAAGCACCACCACTACCACGATCCACATTTGTGATCTACTAATAAATTACACACGTTCTGTATAGTATATAATAAAGGTGTCTATATATCGTCCAGAGATTCTCGAGTTCTCGCCGAATTCGGAAGTGACACACACACACAGACAGACAGACACAAGAACAGGCGACAAACGAACGTGTACATAAACGAGCTTGGAAGATTGTATAATAAGGGGGTCATGGCAATGGGCACTGCACTCCAAGTGGTTACCAATAAATCGATTCAATGCATTATTTATGATTACAAAATCATGTTTCCAAGGTCGAGACCTCGTTCATTTTTTTTATTTATTTAACCCCCGACTTGTACATTGGGAGATGTATTTGAAAATATATATATTTTCGGATCCATATTCTCGTTGACAATATTTGTGCAAGACTTGCGGTTAAGAAAATTAATATCTGCATTTTTTTTATGGTGGCCCTTCAAGAGGAATTGTTTTCTTGGATTCTTTATTTTTTATTCTCGTGTCATTTAGTTGGAACTTCATTTCCAGAAGAGCAGTTTGTGCACAGAAGATTTTTGTTAATTTTTCTTTTAGCCATTAAGTCACTGATACACATCTCAATGTGTCTTCTTTATCACTTGATTTTTCTTAGATCTCGAGTGGAAGAAACAGGAGGGATGAAGAGTTTCGAGAACGAACTACAACCTTGTATATGTTGGGGGAGACAAAACCCGAAGCTCGAAAATAAAGCTATTCTCCCGATCTCTTCTCGTGGACCAATGGCATATAGAATTCACGAGGATTGTACTCATGGATATGTATTTTTAGGGTGGAACGACGAGCAGATGAGGAATACGACGAAGAGACAAAATGGATGACCCAATCTAGTGTCGCTCTATAGGTGGCCACCGCAACCCAATTACCATCGGCACACTCTGTGTGTAACTAACCCTATATTTACTGCTTCCTGCTTCGCCACTTTTTTATTTTTTTTTTATTTTTATTTTTTTTTATTTCTGTCTTCTCTTCCTCATTCTATGTCGCAAATTGGAACAACAATAATAACACGCTAAGGGGCCAACAGGCGAACAGCTGTCGTATCATTGACGCGGGTTACGTTTTTTAAAAATTTTTTTCTATGCTCCTGTATAAGCGTGTATTTTATTCCGCTTATCGTGAAATCAGCATTATTATCTTCGACGCCTCTTATCGCGTGCTCGAAGCTGATTATAAATCGCCAGTTTTAAGACAGGCCTCCAATTTCTTAACACATGATTACAGAGCAACGAGATTGGACGATTTTTTTTTTTAAATATAATAAATGCATGATTTAACAATAAATGTAGACTTCAGTTCTGCTTTTGATGTAAAGAAAATCATTCTCTATACAATTTGTTAAATAGTGATAAGAATAACAATGTCGATTACCCAAAAAATCTATCTTTTCAATCAGTCAAATCAATCAAACAATTCCAGCAGCCACAAATTACATCGTAGAATTTAATTCAATCACTGACATCATTTCGTTAGATGCATTTGAGATAAGTTGAAATATTTGAAGACAGCAATTTTCATGATGCAATTGTTGAAATAATTTTTCTTGTATTTTTGTTTAGTAGGAGGATTAGCTCATCGTAGTCCACCAGGTGCATTGGTTCATGAAGCCTGAACTGGTCTCTGGCTGTCTCCTGCCTGGCGTTACGTTTTGCACCTGGCCCAGAGGACTTCAGAGTACGACGGAGCTGTGTGGTTAGTTTTACGTATACGCCCCGTCCTCATAATCCTGCTGGCAGTTGCCGAAGAGCGATAAAACGACAGAAGCCACGTAGGAGCAAAGAAATAAAATTCGCTCCCCTGTTTCGAGCCCAAAATACTCTTCCCGACGACTACAGCATGAAGAAAAGACGGTGCATTACCGAGGTCGTTGACGAAGATCAGCTGGATCAACTCGCCCTACACAACTCATGCGAACTCGTGTCCCCTTAAGCGAACCTCGTGTCTTTGTAAATCGTGTAAATCGTGTCTCGCAGTGAATCACGTACTTTTCTAAATTCAATAAAAATCAATTGGTGTATGAGAAGAAAAAAAAACGTAGGACAAATTGAAATTTTGGCGAAGCTGAAGAAAAAAAAATGCTCCGAATTTCGCGAACCAAAAAAGATACGAAAATATTTCCATGGAGTGACGAAAAAATACTTTGGCAAGCTTTGTATTCTGATGTGAAAAGTTCTAGGAACTACAAGGACGACTCATATCGGATCGACAGATAATTTAATTCTTCGAGCTTTTCTTACGGTCCTTAAATTTTGTGAAACGAAATTCAATACTGCTCTGAATTTTTGCGATCAAATGAGACGTGAGCGAATTATTGAAATTGGAGATGAGAATTGAGAGGGTTGTTAGTAGCGAGTTTCATTCTGAGACGAAAAGTTCCGAATGACTGGCACGTCCGGAGGGCTTAGGAAGACTTTGCGATGACGTGGAGGAAGTTGAAGATTAGGAGACATAAAATGATGAATCACAAGGAGAGTCGATCGTTAAAAGTACCCTACTCGAGCTTTCGCCAGTTGTACAATTATTGTAATTTTCATACCCGAACAAAGTTTCTTCTATATTTTCCGAAGAAATCATCGAAACAAAGATGAAAACAGGATTAATCGTAGAGACAAATTTAGGTTAATTTTTAAGTGGCTCTCACGCCGTAAAACCTTGTGAATGGCCTACCGCAGCATTTACAAGACTTCCCAATACGCAGTCCAAATTTAGGGAATACAACGATGAATCAGAAAAGGAGTCGATCGATAATTCGCTCACTCAACAATTCGCCAAGGTTCGACAGTCATAAAATCCAGACTTACAAACACTGTGACATAAAGCGTATAAATACGTACACACATAATATTGCTCGTGTATTATTATCCCTTACACTTAAGCTTATCCGAGCTTAAAGATCTCGGTGAGCTCGTTGGTTCGTTCGATGACAAGAGAGCGTGACACGAATGCGTGCCACGAGCCTCTCAGTACGGATGAATCATACGTCGCAGAAGGAAAGAAACTAACCGCGAGTGCGAGCGAAAATGATAGTTCCGTTCTTCGTGTTTCGTCTCTCCTCCAGAACATATGCTGGGCGAATACTTCTCCAGCTTACTCGAGCTCTCGCGCCTTCGAGCGTCTCTCTCAGAACTTTGCTTTCAACACTCTCCGCACATTCGTCGCTCCATTTTATTTTATTTTTCTTCACTCACGCTCGTTTAAAAACCCGTCAATCGTTTCAATAGCCTTCGACGAAGAGCATCGAGATATCACCGCTGCGAACAGACCGACCGATATATGGGCCAAAGTTCTACTTCGAAACTCTCGGGCTATGTATTGCTCGCACACGAATTTATTCATATAAATTGGAGCCAATTGCGATGCTCGTAAATACAGCTGAGTATTGGTCCCACTTGCTATTCATCTTAGAGTTGTTAAACGAAATTGCAATTTTGCACTTTTTTCTTTTGCACACTTTAATCTTGAACGTCGGAAATACCTATACATGCGTAATTGGTGCGAATGTTAGGATTGATCAATGCAGCAAAGCATTCTATTTTTTTCATGGCTTTTCAGTGGCTAACCTTGTACGTATATCGAAGGGAAACGAATCTTGATTTAAAAAAAGCTACATGTTTCGATCAAGAAATGTATTAGTGTTTTTACGACTTGTATTAAAAAAAATACAACGCCTGATGTTAGAACGATGATTCGTCAAATCCTACCGAAAATAATTTCTTTAAATTTTGCTCGCCATGGTTGTTTCTGCGTTTCTTTTTTTTATGGCGTTGGCCAGCGTATTACGTGACGTGAATTTTTACGACTTTTCTTGTGACTCAGTGACTAGCCTTGAGCGTACAGAAGGACACATCAATCTTGATAAAAAAAAAAAGTTAGGAGAACGGATTAAGAAATACGATAGGATAAAGGAGCCCTTTTTCATAGCAGTAATAAAAGTGTTTCATTAAACTACCATTAGAGACATTTCCCTTTTTTTCATCAAGATTCTGGCATTGGCGAACTTTGATACTTGAAACAAAAATAAACTTTAATTGCATGTTTCAAATTATCGTGACTGTTTAGTACTTTTGAAAAAGTAGATGTAACTACAAATTGCCAAAAAAAAAAAAACTATCACGAATTCCAGTCAATCTCCAATCCAGTCGCTTAATGATTGTCTTTTTTTTTTAATTTCTAATCAAACTAATTGCAGATATATAAATAGAGCTACAATACACACAGATAAATTGCTATCGTGCACCAATCGTTCATTTCAAAGTAATGCTCGAACGTGATAGCATTCTGAACATTATTAGTAGGCCGAAGAGTCGCGAGAAAGTAGGACTATGAATAAGGCGCGTGCGTGTAAATAAAAGGCTTGTATATATATATATATATATATCTTGATGTGTGTTCTGGTGTTGGCGGTGCTTCTAGCCGCGAGACTAGAATCGAAACGAGAGACATCGCACCAGATCTGCGAGAGCGGCAGCCTATTTGGTGTGTCGTAGCTGTCTGTCGAGCAGACGTGCTGGACAAGTTTTTTTTTTTTTTTCGTCGCAAAAGTTAAAAAAGAAACGCCTCGATTGGCCTTCATGCCAGTAATATAGAACGAGGAGATTTTTAACGATCACTCGATACCGATCCCGCGTATCTTTCTCACAGCTTTTCATATTTGGCACAATGAAAAAAAGTCTCAGAACTTGGTTCCGGTACCAGTCTGTCTCTGAAGTCAGAAACTATCAATCACAGCGGGAATAACACGAAATGAAAATGGGAGTCGAACTTGCGCTTCGGAAATCTCACAACACAACGTTTTTTTTTTTTTTTTAAGGAAGAAGAACTGAATAAATTTTCAACTTGATGTCGAAGACCACGCAAGAGAATTGAGACTTTTGTTCTTCGTGCAACTCCAACGGATTTGAAGTGTCTGTGAGAACTTCAGAAACGTAGCAGAGAGGTAAAGTTCGCAAACGTGGCTTTCATAGTCATGGGAAAATGGGGAATTCCTGGAAGGTGGAAGAGAAACATCGGCGAAGAAGACAAGGCAAAACGATAGAACGCCCGGATGGTGGAAGACGAAGTAACGGTCACGGGAAAAATGACTTGGAGGGGACGAGAGAGAGAGAGGAGTTTAACAAGAATACAGTGAGAGGTACAGAGAGAGAGAGAGAGGCTCGTCAGCTACCTACACCAAGCTTTATAAGGTTGGAAACGTAGAAGACGCTCTCTTGACTTCACCGTCGAATTTTCGAAATAAATATTCTTGGAGCACGATTCGATCTAATGAATTAACGCAGTGATTGCGTGAAAAAAAGGAGTAATCGAGAGATGAGTCAATTCGATGGATTACGTTAATTCCCAGAATTTCGATTAGTTACGATTAAAAAGTGGGCTTGCAGGAATCGAGGTTCGATTGTAGATTACGTATCGGTTGAGGTAACAAAAATTATCATTGGAACCTTACATTACATCGGTTGGGTGGTACCGAAGCTTTTTCAATGCTCAGACATTTTTGGTCTTGCTGACTATCTCCGCTTGGAAGTTTATCGTGAATAGTTAAAAGGTTACTGCTCGAAGTATTGCTGTGGCAATACATTAATGAGTTGTCGTAACTCTCTTTTTTTTTTTTTTGGAGAGTCTCGGTGTAGAAAAATTGAATTCGTTAGTCTGACTAAAGCATCAAGTTTAGTTATCTGATTTGGCCTCGTGAACAAGTGGATGGAGACTCCTGGTTTTTTTTTAGCTCTCAAAGTTGAATTCGGACTTGTCGATTTTTTTTTTTAATAATAATCAACGCCTCTTTCGTTGGAATTTTTTTTTTTGTTGATGATATTATTGGTTTTGGAAAAAAAATTGCATTTTTTTTTGCTTTGGAGGCTTCTTATTTTCTTTAGGACAAAGTCATTTTCCATTTGTCACAAATTTGAGTCAATAAAATAGGTTGCGGTTCATCTAATTCTCAATTCCAAAATGAGATCTTGCAAACTAAAATCCGTTCACTAGATTGATCAATAAATCAGTGCCACACTGAGAGAAAAAGGCTTGGTTGACACGAGCAAAAAGTTGGTTAACGTAACTGGATAAACCAACTCAAATATTATTTACTAAATTACAAAGCACTTAGTAATCTCAATCAATCTCAATGAATTATATTATGAAGTATTTCGTGGTAACCATTTGTAACCAAATTTTTTTTCCACCAACCCTTTTTCTCAACGCAAGCTCAACAAAAAAAAAAGACATTTCTTCTCGCAGCATTCCGACAGCAAAAAAATGTCATACGAACATTATTAGATACGAATTTCAGATTAAAAATCCAAGTATGTCCAAAGCAGAACTATCAATCAAAAATATTCCCCACACCTTTATTTTTTTTTTCGATCCCTTTAAACGACTAAAAATCCTCATTTCCATTTCAATCCCTTTTCTCACCTGTGTGACTAATTTACTGAGAGTATTGGTATGCGGCTGTCCGCTACTCCTCTGTTGCGGTTGTTGCTGTTGCTGCTGCTGTTGTTGTTGTTGTTGACCGGCATCCGATCTAAGATCGTGCCTCCACCTCAGTACACCCATCATATTTCAAAAGCGCGTTCACTCGCGCACTAAGCCAAAAAAAAAAAATAAATAACCGCCTCGAAAAATGAAGAACAAGAAAAAAAAAAAAAAAGTCGTAGAATTCGATTCGTTGATAAACGATGCGTTTTAAAATCCACTGATCAATCATCCGTTGTTTTTCTTTTATTTCCTCACGCCGTTGATTTCACGGTGGGCAAAATCGCAAGTTCCACGATTTGCATTCTGGCTAATCAATAGCATTCACCTTTTGGAATCGCTGATAAAACGAATTATTTTCGATAGATGCTTGAAAAATGGTTCGAGTGAAGCGGGCTTTGGAAAGTAGCGTTGATCCTTTCTCGGAGAGTCTCGACGGGGAGATGGAAGGTGATCGAGAGAGCGAGAGATCTTGGTGCTCTTGCCACGGAGAGAACGTAAATAACCCGGTTGGACGGTGAACGGTGCCACCGAACTCGTCCGTTCGTTTCGCGACTCTTCTCTTCTCTTATCTCTCCGCGACTATCCTCCAAACTCGTATTTATTGTCTCTTTCCTTTTAGCCCTTTGCGTTTTTATATTCCATAAAAAGAAAAAAGAAAAAAAAAATAGGAATCCTCCAACGGATCTTAATGCTCTTGGACGCCTTCGACGTTATTTCGTGACGTTTCCAGCTTCGGTGGCGAACGTCAAGTAAAACGCGATCGAACCCAAAGTTCTTTCTTCTGTCTCCGTCACTTATAATCTTGCGGTAGATTCCTGGAAGCCCGACTAGAGAGTCTCGGGGATAGCAGCTCAAACCGATACTTCATAAATATATCGTGGCGGGGATAATTGTTGCTACGAAAGCGAATGAAAGAGCGGAATTCGCTCACGTTTATTTATTTTATTTCTGACGAAAAATGAAAAATGTGTTTGTCTATCAAGTGGCTGTGAATTGATGTATCGAAATCTCGGGAATTCACGGCAGTCATCTGGCCAAAGTTTCACCAGAGAGCCACGTGATTTGGTCGACTTTATCGTTGGAAGAACAGTGCTCACCTGTCTTCATCTCTGACATTTTAACAAATGCTTGTATAATTTTTATTGTTTATTTTATTTTTTTTAAGCCGATCTATAATCGGAGCATTTCGTCTGAACTTTCGTGAACTCTGCGCCTAATGCTCGACGAGCCTCCTATTTCCTTGGATCTTTCTCCTCTTTACTTTGTACCCATTACTTCGTAGCACGCGAAGTTCTCGAGCGAGCACGTAACGTCGAAATATCACAGTTCAATAAAATAGTGTGAAATTATTTGAGATATTTGCTTGAGCCGCCCACGCGTCGATTATCTCGTCGCTCCTTCTCCGTCGTTCTGACGATTTTCGTCGTCTTTCTCTCTACTTTTTTTTTTTTCTTTTTCTACTCCTCGTGGACGCTGCTCAGAGCCGAGGTCAAAATAGAAAGTGTTTTGTCCAACAGCGCGAGTTCTCCTCTCCACTCCGGTCTTGACTACCTCTAACCGCGGCGAAACTTTTCCGCGAGCACGTTTTAATGCACACGTGCAATGTTGTTGATGTTGTTGTTGTTGTTGTTGTTGTTGTTTCTCACAGGTATTTCTTTCCTCGTTTTACAAACTACACACCTGTATTAACAATCCTTTCCGTTTATACGTATTTTCGAATTACAAAAATATTTAAAAGACCAAAAAAAAAAAAAGAAGAAACGAGCCTCTTGAAGTTTACTACGCTCTCCGCTCTTACTGCTCACACTCGAGACGCACGAGTCGCACGCAGAAGCGGTACTGAGAGGCCAGGCCTGCTTCGAACCGCTCGAGTCGCGCACACGTCGACTTGTACAGAGAGAGAGAGAGAGAGAAAGACAGAGACAGAAAGAGAGAGAGAGAGAGAAATAGAGAAGGCCCTGAGTCTGGACTCCTCCACCAACCGAGGAAAACCAGTGCGACAGAGAGAAACGCTGCACGCTATGCCTCCGATGCCATGGCTTTTATTCCCCTCGACACCCCTCAACGTCCCGCATCATCCACGTACACTATGCTCAAGCTGCGCGTTCACCAGTCTGCTGTTCCTTCGACGACTATACGTTAAGTTTACTTATGCGCTTCGCGGTCTCGGAGGCCTCTCTGCCACGAGAAGCATCGCTGTCTTCAGGGAGACATTATGAATTAAACGATTGACAACGAGTCTTCTGTCGTTGACACACGTATCTTTTTTAGATCCTGTTGATAATTAGCTATTCCAGAGAAAATACAAGTCGTGTAAAAAAAAATGAGAGAGAGAGATAGTCTCGTTTATTTGGATTGAGAATTTTTTTTTTTTTAGTTACAATATTCACTGAGAAAAATTCGAGCAAGCAAAAAAATGTTGGTTATTTTGAGCGATAATTTGGTTGGGCTAATTAAGTTTTCTTGGTAACATATTTCAGCAAATTTTTGGTAGCTCCAATCAAAACTTTTTTTTTTTAAATATTATTGGTAAGAAAATGTATTGATTTTTTGAAAAATGAGATTTTTGTATAATTAATAATTGGTTAAAACTGCCACGAGAATTGAATTAAGAGAATTTCAAATGAATTTGCAACACTTTTTATGATTGTTTTTAATAGATAATTTGCGCACTTTTTTTTGGAGTAGGATATAAGAAAAAAATTAATATAATTAGTTTGAAAGTGACAATGTGTGACAGAAATGTTAAGCTTGTATTACATTCAAGCGACAATGTGGAGTCGTCGTTAAAGTTAGAATAAACTGCGAATCGATACAAATTTAGCGTTTCTGGCTTATTTATTTTTCAGATTTATGACTCTGTATTTTGAACCAGCTGCCGTGGTTACGCTACTTGATTTCAATCGATGCATGTCTCTGTAGAACGAGAGGAGAATATATAGCTGGAATATTGGTTCACGAGCACATTTGTAACTCTGGTTTGCAGGCCATTAAAAACCAAAATTTATGAACGTGTCACACGTGAGCGCTACAGATAAAAAAAAAAAAGAAAACGTTTCGGACAAATGCCACTTTAGGAAACGGTTGAGATTTTCGAACAAATAAACGCATTGGAATATGAAGAATTGAAAAAAATGACAAACCCTTCATTTCTTTCTGAAGACCTAAACGTTTCAGTGAGGACATGCTCAAAACTTTTTTGTCCGTACAAAAGAGGCGCACCTGCCGTTCATTTTTTTACCAAAAAAAAATCTACCAAACTATACATCACATGTTTTTTTTTTTAGGAACTTAAATTTTGAAAGCTCCATAAAATCCTAAACTCTGTCCGATTTTTTCCAAATTCTAAAAAAAGCTAAGAAGCTATAAAATCTAAAAATGCAGCTAAAATCTAAAATCTAAGCTAAAAATCAAATTTATCCAGGCATTTGTAGGCCTGCAAATTGCTCAATCACTTGAACAGTTCTTCAATAATACGTTTTTGAATTTTCGAAGCTCTGCACAAAGACACACATACGGACATTTTTTCCAAAAACCCTTTTCTCAATATTTTGGACCATTCTGATTGTCCTGACATTAAAATCTGAAAAGAAAGAAAAATGTTCATCAAACCAAAGCTTCCTCTATGACGAAAGAATAATTTAACTGAATAGTAAAAAAAAGTGAGTTAATCATTTTAAAAAGCAGTCGCTTTCTTTTCTAGATTCAGCAATATCCCAAAAGAAAACTAATTGAATCTGTGGAGTTTGCTATGAAATTTATTCTACTGCATTGCATATTCTATATTAAAATCGTATCTGACACATAGAAACCCAGATATACAGTGAATTAACTGCATCCCATTTAATTGTCTATGCTAATGAAACAAGAATTTTCTCGTCGTGTGCTGATGCACTTTATTTTCTAAAGCACACGATGTGTGAGAGTCCTGGAATTTCCTGGTTGGTGCTGTTAATCAAGTCTGGAATATCGAGAAATTCTCACCAAATTACTCTGCTCGTTGGTGGTACTTATATATATATATATATATATATATACGAGTGATACCAACGACGAATAACAGCCTGAGTGGGTTACCCGTATTTTCCGGTGTACCCGCACCTGTGTATAACACACGTGGAAAGTGCATCATCAGATATAATATAACCACCTTACTTCTTATCGCACTTTCTGATACGGGGTCACAGAATCTTCCTTCCTGCCTGAATAACGTGGGAACTTCCGGTTCGCGGTATATATAGTAATAGCATTAACGCGGTTGATATAGAGGCGCGTTAATTTCACGCACGGGGTTATATTTATACAAGTGTATAGTTTTTTTTAATGCTTCTCGTGAATTAAGATGTCCCACGTAGATTTGAAAATTTATTTTCCTTTTTTTTTCTATCGGCGTTTTTTTTTTACAATTCACACAAGACTCACAAAAATTCGTTTGTCTTTTATGATATTTGTTAAACCAATGAAGGGACTAAAAAAAAAGGGCAGATTCGTCGAATTTACAAATTGTCAATGCAAGTTTAACGAAGAGACAAAAATTTTCATGTTAACAAGAAAAATATCGTGATTGTCGTAATATTAATAATTACAGCAAATATATTATAAAATATAATAAAAATTTGTTTGCACAAATAAAAAAAATTGTTTTTGTGTAGCTCTGCACTTAACTCCAAAGATTTTCTTTTTTTTTTTTTCTCTAAAATTGACAAACCGAAAAATTGTAGAAAAAATATTTTGTTGTTAAATTTTGCGTTTTCTATATAAAGATAATATTACTGAATATAGACTACAATTGTATTTACCACTATTTTGCATTCCAGAAGAAGCATAAAAACATAATGATTTTGCCTGAGGGAAATATATTCTATATATAATAAAGCTTACACTGCACTCGAATACTATGTAATTTGTTGACCAGTGGTAACAGAGCATTAAATAATCTACAAGAGAGTCTTATTATTATTGATCTACAGGGAAAAAACCGGTTTTGCAAAAGTTGCGCGTGAAAAGAAAAAATAAAATAGAGCCTTCGTTGCACAAGTAGAAAAGTTACATTTTTGCGACGTCATAAAAAGTTTTAGTGGTTAGTCAGCGGACTCAAGGGCCGACCCCCCCTATCTCTCTCTCTCTCTCTCTCTCTCTCTCTCCCTCTCTCTCTTGTGATGTCTTTTTACATGTAAAGAGACAAGCCAAAATATTTGAATTTTCATGAATATACGAGAAGGAGGCATTCGAAATAACCGAAGACGGGTCTATGACAGGTGGTTGATGGTAAGAGCCAAAAAGCAAAAGAGACAGGTTAAAGAGAGCGCGAGGAGGAAACAAGGGAGATAGAGAGAGACCTTGGCATCGAGTCTCGAACAGCCAGAAGAGCGGATGTTGTTTCGTGGTCGACTTATTTCGTTGCCAGTTTGGCCAGCATTGTCAGTCTGCTGTGTGCCACTGCTTCTGGTATACATATCGCACCTTTGTAGGTAATGGAGACCGGGGCTAGATGAGTCAGCTGGTTCAATCTGATCTATGTTAAATTTTTTTTTTTTTTATTCCACAAATTTTGAATTTGAATTTTTGAACAGAAAACATTCTTAAGACAGACTCCAAAAATGGTGTTTTTTTTTTAATGGAATATCCTTAAGGTAGTCGGTAATCAATGTTAAATTTTTTTTTTTATTCTACTAATTTTGAATTTGAAATTTTGAACAGAAAAAATTCTTAAGGCAGATTTCAAAAATGTGTGCTTTTTTTTAAATTCTATGGACTGAAATTTTTGAAAAAAATTCGAAAGCAAATTGTGATCCAACTAGCCCCGGTCTCCTAAACTACTGTTGGCCACTGGCTTTCCGTTCGCTTTGTGTCGTCCTGTAATATTCCTCTCACTCGATCTGCGTGCCTTTCTCTGTCTCATTACCGTCAGTCGTCGAGTCCCACTTCCTGTTTCAGACGATTCGTCAATACCTTCAAAGTTTCCTCAGATCCCCGAGAGCAGCCAATGAGAATAAACCCAAGGAATATAAACCAACAGGATTTGCTTTGAGGTTTTCTCTGCCGGATGTTCGATTCAACGTATTCCACAAGACAAATGAGTTCGCAAAGTCGCATTTTTATTTATTTTTTTTCATTTCAATAAAATTTAAAATAATTTACTTCTATATATAGAATCGATATCAGCTACGGTAAAATATAGCAAAAGCTGATAAAAACGTACTACGCTTCTACTAAACACGAAACTGTCTCGGCGATAACGAGGAAAAATAATGACAACGAAGAATTTGCAACCAAGTGAATTTATGTTGAAGTTGGAACCAGGTGAATTTTCTTTTTAACCAAATGCAACTGCAGTTGTTGGCTCAAAGTTGGCTGGTTTCAAGCGAATTGGCTTCAAGTCAATTCCAATGTAAAAAAAAAAAGAATGTTCGCTTTCTCAGTGACGATACAAATTTAAAATAATCTACTTCTACATATAGAATTGGTATCAGCTACGGTAAAATATAGCAAAAGGTGATAAAAACGTACTACGCTTCTACTAAACACGAAACTGTCTCGGCGATAATGAGGAAAAATAATGACAACGAAGAACTTGGAATCAAGTGAATTTATGTTCAAGTTGGAATCAAGTGAATTTATGTTGAAATTGGAACCAATTGAATTTATTTTTCACCAAATGCAATTGTTTCAAAATTGGCTGATTTGAAGCGAATTGGTTTCAAGTCAATTCCAATGTAAAAAAAAAAAAGAAAGACGTGTTCATATTCTGAGTGAACGAATTCAAAGGCACGAGTACAGTAAGATTATTATAACTTGGAACAAGGAGTATGACGACATTGTTGAATTTAGAAGCGATGACTGCTGCCGATCGAACGTACAACACACTCTTCTTGTATATACTACTGTAGTTCTTTTTTTTTCCCCCCCCTTTCTGTATCCGAAGTTTTATCCGACAACACAAAATCATTAAACAATGATTCATTCATGTTTTTGAAAATTTTGTATTACAGTGGCAAACTCCGTTTTTAATCATATAAATTTTGTAATCTGACATCTCGTATAAAAAAAATCTTCTTCTGAATTATTATTATTACTCCCCATTAGTTGTCATGCCAACCACGATTTATCAGCATGGAGACTCAATCGGTGGATCACTGTTCTATTACAGTCGTTTATTTCAACCCATACGATATAGAGTCAACTGTGACATTCGAGTGTTATAATAATAACACTCGTTATTCATGGTACAGTTGAGGAATGACGTGCGTTGTCTCGTATACTTAAGATTACGTGCCTCTGCTGCTGCTGCTGCTGCTGTAGCTGCTGCACGTCATTGTTACATTTTCAAAGTCCCGAAGCATATACATACTAGAAATGCGTACTATTGCGGATTGTTTGGAGAAGCTATACTGCACAAGACTCTGTATAACCATCCACGGGAGTTAACGTTACGCGTGCATTATGTGCACGCGTCCGAGACGCTCGGGAGCGCGTGAGCGCTCGTCGCACAATTGTTCTGAGAATCATAAGGCGATCGCGCTAGTTCCTGCCTCGTTTCTTTCCCATGGCCGTCGGGGCCATTCAAACAGTCTGCGTGTCGTCGTTTCTTCGACGCTTATATATATATATATGCGTATATGAAGAAAAATGTATAGCGCAGTGGCCGTGGCGAGGCAGATATCTAGCGGATACCGGGGTCAGTTGTGTCACGATACTTTTTCATTTTTTCAAACAACGTTTAGGCACATCGGGATAAAAATTACACAATTTTATGGTGTGATTCTGGATGAACTTCTGAGGAGAGAGAATTTTTTAAAAACAGTTCGACTAGACT
This sequence comes from Perithous albicinctus, assembly GCA_964016905.1. Taxonomy (NCBI): domain Eukaryota; kingdom Metazoa; phylum Arthropoda; class Insecta; order Hymenoptera; family Ichneumonidae; genus Perithous; species Perithous albicinctus. The sequence continues at coordinate 15,889,355 of OZ024699.1, forward strand.
GTTTTTTTTTAGTAAAAAAAGAAGAGAATCTAATTTAACCTAAAAAACGTGGAGAACGAAAAATTTGAAAAACCATAAAACCCCATAAAAATCATAGAAACCCATAAAACTCCATAAACGCATAAAGCCCATAAAGCCCCATAAAAATTCATATACCCCGTAACACCACAAAATCATTTAAAATCCATAAAACCACAAAATCATTTAAAATCCATAAAACCACAAAATCATTTAAAACCCATAAAACCACAAAATCATTTAATATCCATAGAACCACAAAATCATTTAAAATCCATAAAACCACAAAATCATTTAAAATCCATAAAACCACAAAATCATTTAAAATCCATAAAACCTCAAAATCATTTAAAATCCATAAAACCTCAAAATCATTTAAAATCCATAAAACCACAAAATCATTTAAAATCCATAAAACCACAAAATCATTTAAAATCCATAGAACCACAAAATCATTTAAAATCCATAAAACCAGAAAATCATTTAAAATCCATAAAACCACAAAATCATTTAAAACCCATAAAACCACAAAATCATTTAAAACCCATAAAACCACAAAATCATTTAAAATCCATAAAACCACAAAATCATTTAAAATCCATAAAACAATTGAAAACCACTAAAGTCGTAAGGTCATAAAACCATTAAAGCCCATAAACCCCATTGCGTCCCATAAAACCACAAAATCATTTAAAACCCATAAAACCACAAAATCATTTAAAATCCACAAAACCACAAAATCATTTTAAAACCCCATAAAACAATTGAAAACCACTAAAGTCGTAAGGTCATAAAACCATTAATATCCATAAACCCCATAGCGTCCCAAAAAACCATTAAACCCCATAAACCCCATAGCGTCCCATAAAACCATTAAAACCCATAAACCCCATAGCGTCCCATAAAACTCATAAAATCCATAAAGCCCCATAAGTCTGAGTCAACCAGCCCCGGTCACCTCTGTAAGAGCATAACCTGTGAGCTCTAGGCACTCTGTAGCATATATACGGCGATCGTGCGTTCACGATCGTTCGTTGCCACAGGACGCGAGAATTAAATTCTGCTCACTGTCCGGAGGTACTCGAGCAGCGTGTATAGAGTGGCGGCAACGGGAAATCTCTACGATCTTCACGGTATTGCGCCATTCTTCAGTGAGAACCAATGCAGTAATACTGTAAAGGCGGCCGAGACAACTATGGACGACGTTGAACAATGTTTTAAGCATCGAAAGACCGGGGGCAAAGAGAGCAGAGTTGAGAGTTTAGAGGGAAGCCTGAAAAAGCAGCTTGGTTATATAGGTGTAGTAACGAACGTTGCCTCTCACTGGCTGGCTGGCTGGCTGGCTGGCTGACTGGCTTGGCTGAGGTAGTTGAAGCGGGACTTCCGGTGCGGGTACCTGATGGCCGACCGGAAGTGGCTTTGCCCCCTTCTCTTCTTCCGTTCCTCGTTCTCTCGCTGACATCGGTCTAAGAGCGAGTCGCTTACTGAGAAAACATCCTCCCACATCCTGGCAACGTCCTTACAGATATAATTGTCTTTTCTGAATATTATGTTGGGCAATGTTTCCGACATATCGAGCCGAAATGCCAGAAGTATTATATTACAAATTTCGTTGTCTAGCGGAATTAAAATAATTGTGATTACAATAAATTTTGTTATTTACAAAAAGACTATTTTTCGTTAATAGAAAAGAAAGGTACAAAGTTGGAATAGAAAATTGATTGGAAACAAGAAATTCTTGTTAAAGTGAAAAAACTATATAACTCCAACTACCTAGATCATGTAGAACAAAGCTAAATTCAAGACAGCCTTCAAAAGAGAATGAAACTTTGAGATATTGCGTTCAGCTTCTTCAGATAGCGCTAATTCTCAGTGCGCGCTCTGTTCATTGTCATTACAGAATTTTCGCCTCGCTTTATCAGATCAGTCCCTGTTTCCACGCAAAGTGGAACGCTGTATAGATATTCCATTGTTTTTAATTGATAATTACCACCAGGACGCAGCGGTTCCTTGCCAATTGTTTCCTTTCGTTGCGTCCATGAGATTCGCTATGGGAGACGCGACTCAGGCGAAATAACATCTCTACAGTTATTTCCAAAGATACAATACATTGTTGGTATCTACTTTATCAAAGGTTGCAGCGCACTGCAGTATCTACTTTATTCCAGAATGTAGAACACTGCAGTATCGATAGTTTATTCGATAATGCAGATAGCTGCAGTATCCACTGCATTATTACAGAACTCTACTACATCAACGACCGGAACAGCTGGAACCGCTTTTACCGACAGCTATCTTTCAATGTCGCAGTCTTGATCTACCTTACCGGCACCTGGGAAAATGGTTACAGTACCGAGCAAAGGTTAGATCAATAGCGATTTTAACGACAGAAGCGAAAAATCGTCGGACAAGTTCAGAACAGTTCCCAAGCGACGAGCCCGAATAAAATGCATTTAAAAAACACGAACACAGGCGGTCAACAGATGAGCGCAGTGTTGTGCACATACCGCGTCGTCTACGTGAGACCGGATGAGATTTCTCAGCGCGACAAAAACCCATGAGAAGCTATGCTTTCACGATTTTTTTTACTCGTTCTCATTTCTTTTTTTTTTTTTTTACGAACTCCGGATATGTCTGCGCTTGAAAGCAACTGAAACGAAGACACTGAATTAAATTTAGTGTCATATTAATCAGGTCCTTCAAGCAACTAAATATATTTTTTCGCCCTTTGCGCCCATTAATTCAATTGACAAATCCCTGTCTTTTTCTCATTGTCGGTTTTGAAAGCGTCCGAGTTTATTATCAATCTTTGATATTTTCAAATTCACCCAGAATAGGTACAACATAAAGAGAACAATTTCGACGAGAGTTCCAAACGTAAAAGCGGCCTAATTTCTCATATACAGCAGGGGCTAATCATGTTATCCCTAATCTAATCCGGAAGTCATTTGCGAAACGGGATGGGCGGTCGTCGAGCCCATCGGCTATATGTTTCTCAGAGCAGCTTTCGAGCCATCCATTTCTATCGGCTAGGAGGAGAGCTATACATTGCCGCATCGATTATCCCTCTCTTTCGATAATCCCATCCTACTTTGTTTCTCTCATGATGAGACCAGAAAACCGATTACACTTTAATCCACTATCAGAAGTGGACGGAAGATACAACAACGAGATCGATTATCTTTCTCCTCCTATCGACCCGTCGTTCATCCGGCAAAAGCGCGATTGTCCACTGGTACGAAGATAAAATACAAAAAGAGCCGCAAGCCAACAGCCCAACAAATAGGTAAAAACGATTAATAATCTTGTCCCTTTTTCTGCCTCTGAAAAACACCCATTTATATAGTATTCTATATACACTTTTCACTAGCGACCCTACAATTAATATCTTCTTATTTTTTTTTTTTCTTCCCGAAAACCGAGAGCTACCGGTTAAATAGTTGGGGGGTGCCAAACAAGTTTTCGGGGTGGAGGAATCGCACGCGTGACTGGCACGTTCTCGAGGTTCCTGAAGAACGGAACCAAATTACTGGGCTTGCGTCTCTTTTTCGACTGGACCCTGTATCGTAATGGACCTGATAGGGTCTGAATGATGAAAGGGAGAGATGAAAAAAAAAAGGAAAACAAGAGATTCAGAATCACGCTTCGAATACCCTTAACTGCCCATGACCGAGTGATTCGTGACGGATTGGTCCCTCGCTGCAAGGACAGAGAGCAGAGTCGCTCTAGTATATTCTCTGTCCGCCGTACCCGCGTGAATAATCGGCCTCATCCATCTTCGAGTCTTTCACGTGACGTGATACACATTATGTTCGACGGCAAAGCAATTTTTTAAATATTCTCTTCTGCCCTCTCTGACTCTCTTGGTGTCATTGCTTCCCCGATGCACTCGCGGTGTCACTGCACGATCACGCGCGAACGCGTCCACGTTATTAATCCGTGACTGGACCCCCCCAACTCGATACGACTTAATGCAGTAGCACTTTTTTTTTCGCAATGCCGGAGGAAGAAAAATGAATCGGGAAATTAACGAGTGATGTCTGACGACCGAGTAATATATGTCGAAAAAAAAAAGAAACTTCTGCTTGTACGATTCGATGGAGCCACTGACGGAATTAATCCGAGGTCCGGGTTGGAACTCATAATAATATGTGTGGATTGATAGAGTTGTATTTCTGTGATGTCGTTTGATTTCCTCGGGGGACATTAAAATAGGAAATTAGGGGACACGATTAGGTACCTGATCCAGTTCCAGTAAGTTTGTAAGTCGTTTTTTTGTAAGCCAAAATTGTTAATGACTCGACTAATAGAAATACAATTGTGCATATTATTTTTATAATATTTTTCTCGCAATTTTTTCAGACAAACAATTGTTATTAACCCTGACTGTAACTGAATAATGATGTCAGAATGACATTATGTTAAAGTCCATGAAATATTCAATTAGAAAATGAAGAATTTTGCTATTTTTTTATCACCTTAAAAAAAAAGTAAAGTACCTTTTTTTTGTTAAGACAACAAAACTACTTGTTACTCAGTTTCTAAAGTTATTATTTATGAAACGCAGTATTTTACAATCTCTTTTTTTTTTTCTTTCTTTTTTTTACTGTGTCACGTACCCACGCTAATTGAGAAAGCTAAGTATCAGTGAGACGAGCTGTAAGGGACCAAGAAAGATTAAAACTGCGTTCATTCTGACGTTGTCAGCAGCGGGTTTGTCGTAAATTTTTATCATCATTACGGCCGTGACGCTAATCAACCCGGACCACCCTTCTCGCGATGGCGGCCAGTAAAACTCCAGGGAAATTAGATAAGGACAAACGAGCTTGCGTGCTCTCGTGATGCTGCGTGTTAAGATTATTATGCGGGTGCCGGTATGGCATGCACCTTTTCTCCGCCAGTTCTTCCCTCATTCTCTCATTTTTTTTTTTTTTTTTTTTTCACACTAATATGCGCGACGTAATATTTTATCCCAATCTCTCATATACTTTCCTTGCTTCCACTTTACGGAATTTCATGAATAAAGAATTATTTATTTGTACAAATCGTCAGCACATACCTGAGAAAAGTAGGGAGGCAAAACGCAGCGTTGGTCGTCCAGTCGAGAGCTCTGAACTCTCTCGAGAAGCTCAAAGAGATCTTGCGTCGTGCTCTGAAAAAGAAAAGAACAAATTTTTTGTTTTAATTTTTTTTCAAAATAATACAAAATAAAGAAAATGCTTGTATTAAATTTTGTTGCTTTTATACCCTGTCTGCACTGCCTCGCGAGTCATTATGACGATCATCCTGATGAACGTTACTCCGGCGGGAGTCCGTCTGCTCGCAATAAACCGACTGATCGAGCTGTTGCCTCCTGAAACATAGAAAACAAAAATATATAAAACTCTGGTTACAATTTTTGCAGGAATATGTACAATTGCTTAATGAAGGAAATTGAAAAAAATATATATATATTAAACAGGAAATAAAAAAATGAAAAACCGACGAAGAAAAATTTCCTTCGAAAAAATAAGCAATTCAAAACATTTTAAGTCTTTCAAATACACAAGTACAAAATTCCCTGAGCTCGTGACCATTCATTGGACAGTTAACCCCATAAGAAATAAATAGGAAAAATCTAAGAAATGTATCTTATTTATTTTTCATGTGTGTTCGAGGAGCAGATTGCAACCAGTTGGGCTGTGTGGCGCCTCCACGTTTCTAGCTCGAGTTTTAACGCAGTACGTCTCGTCGATAAGCTCGAGTCTGTCTTCTAGACGAACGTCAAGAAGAAGAAGAAGAAGGAGAAAAAAAAAAGTGTCGTAAATATCGATGCTCCAGCTAGAGGCCTCCCCCACGAAGAAACCAGCGAAGGAAAAACCACGAGACACAAATACACATCTGGCGGCAGCTGCATTTTTTAACCCTCCGCCTATATGACTCCATATAGTTGAACTGCGAAGAGAGAAGATGAGGCGCGCGCGTGGTCCTCTCCAAAATTTCGATGGGCTTAACTTAAAGCCTTAAAGCAGTATTGTAAATGGCCTGATGCATCGAGTACGGCACGTGCGCTTCCAGTTTGAAAAAAAAAAAAAAAGAAAAAAAATGTTTATAATATAGATATGTGTTAGTCACGGATGTTAACTCAATCTCTACAATGGATTGTCGCATCGGAAATCCGCAAAATCATGCTTTAAGAAATTGAGACGAATTGTGCAGGAAAACGAGCGTGGCAAATACGAATCGTTAGCCACTCGAAAAAAAAAAAAATACATATATATATATTTTTTTTTTTGAAAGTCATCTTGTATCTCGTTAAGGAAACATCGCCACGAATCAGCCGCAAACACGCGAGGGAATCCCCGATCAATAATCTATTAGTCATCGACTGTCGAGCGGCATGAAATCCAAGAGCTTCGAGTCATTCCCCTGCTAATGCTCGGGCTCTTTTTGGCCATCTCATCTCTTTCCCTTATACGCTTCACTGCAATAAGCCACGGTGCATCCCTTTACATCTATTTTACCATCCTACAATGGAATCGTGTATATATATTATGCTAAAAAAAAAAAGAATACACTATTGCACTAATCGATTCGACAATCGATGTGCAGACTATTTATTACAGTATTGGAAACGATAATTGCTGCTGAAGACATTACAACTTGTGGACAAAGTTCAGTTTTTACTTAGAGTATCTAGCTTTGTGAATTTTATACCATGATTTAGGATTTATTGATTTCACATTGGCAGCTAAGAAAATTTTTCGACGAAAATTTGAAAAAAAAATCTAAAGTGCCTTTTTTTTCATATTGCCCTACAAAATTCCAAATGGAAAAAAAATATATGTCACAATTAGCCATGGAATGCCCCAAATTATATGAAATTTAAGACTAACGATCCCTTCGAAAAAAATTATTTATTTTTACCAATACTTACAGCGAATATAAAAAGAATTATAATACAAAAAATGAAAATGTTTCCTCAATTTTTTCTATTCGAATTTGGGATTTAAAAAAAAAATGCTCACGCAATTATGAATTATTATTCGCATGGAATATTCTGTACAATTTCTCACTAATGAAAATCCTACACAGTTTGAAATTAATAGAATCCCCCTTATAGAATGCCGTAACATTAATGCACTCTTTTAGATCAGACAATTATCATCTTCATTGTCATCGCCCTCAACATCATATCATCATCATCATCATCATCATCATTATTATTATTTCTATTTCCCTCATATTCCCGCTCTCATAATGCACTTCGATACAGTGCGTATAACGGGAAATGTAATAATGGACAATTAGAGTAGTCGAGCCAACAGAGGGTTGCTCTCGCTTTCAAACAGAACGAGACTCGGTGCGTATTTAAAACTGTTATTCGTGCTACATGCTGATGAAATTATCGTGTGGCAAAAAGCGTTTGCACATCTTTCAGCTTCAATTCCACATCTCCTTTTAGCGTAATGTTCTTCTTTCTTTCTTTCTTTTTTTTTTTTTTTTTATTTCGACCCTCCTGGACAGATCGACCCTGCATGTATATATAGGTATATAATCCCATTAAACCCACACCGCGATATAATCCTAAAAGGACGATTATTCGAGTCTACTGTCGCTATTGTATCCATGACGTTTCGCTTCGCGTTATCTCGACGAGATAATCAGACGATTTTGTGGCTCGGCCGCAACCCCCCCGAGTGGAGGAACGTCGACGAACCGACGAGTATCGTAATCGTCAATGTTGCCAACCCGCACAAATCTACTGCATCCCAAGCACGCACCCTATACTGTCTATATATGGGGCATTTCGAGTCAACTCACTTGGACATCGGCCTGAACCTCTCGGATTCAGTTGACGATTTTTTTTTTTTTGCATATTTTGGTCCAAAAAAATGAGATTTTTTTTTTCAGGTTTTCGCCACTTTTTTTGCTGTGTAAAATAATTCTTTATTCCCACAACTTTTGAGTAATAAGCAATTTCGACCAGGTTTAAATTTCGGAAATTTTGTCCATAAAATCTAGGAGTAAAAGCAACGATTTCCATCGTAGTACGTAAGTGGTTATTTTTTTTTTTAATTCAAGAAGAAAAAAAATTTTCCAAATTTGAAAATTAATATTTTCAATGATGGTTTCTTGTAGGAAAAAAAAGAAAACCAAAGCATGTGGCAAAAAAAAAGTTATGAAAACAATAATTATAATGTAGGGTAAAACAAATCATAAGAATGTAAAAAAAAATTATCTTCAAAATATGCAAAAAAAAAAAAGATTATTTTCCAAATTTTGAAAATAAAAATGTTTAATTCCATTTTCTCGTAGGAAAAAAATTTAGAAAATTAAAAAAATGATCTTCAAGATATGCCAAAAAAAAAAAAAAGCTCTGAATTTGTGAGAATCAGGCGGATGACCAAGAGAGCTGACTCGAAATGTCCCATATATGTATAGACGGCTCGCCGTCCAACAAACAGACAGACAAACCACATGACGTTTCGCTCTCACTGTACTTGTGGATCGTGTTACGTACATATGTACATATATATCGCACATGCACTGAAACAGCAACTGCTGTGCTATTATGTGGCCACACGTCCACACGTGCTGTGTTGTCCTCTCTATTAACTAACCCTGCTGTAGTTGCGGCGTGTATTCACCAACTATACTGTTTAATGATTGGTGTATCCAATTAAATGAGTTAATTTAATCAATTCTCGCGACGTTGAGTATATTCTATATCCTGTGTGTGCATAAAACACATATTATGCAAACTATGTAAACCGGAGGGTTATGTGGAAACTTTATGAGGGCGGGGAAGGTTGTCGACCGGTTGTTTGACCATTCTCCTCATCGTTTGTACAAACGCAATAGCAAATCCTCGTCAGCGTGGTAAAGCATTTTGGTGCTCTGTTATTTTTATTTTCTTTTTTCAAAATAATTTTAAAAAATCGTTAATAAATTTCAGCACAAGTGGTGTTGAAATTTGCGATATTTCGATGTTGCAGATTAACAATATTTTGTATATTGTTACCACGAAAATTTTCAAATTGTCAAAATATGACAATATCTTTAAAATCGCGTGGAAAATGTATGGAAATTAAATCAGAATATTTAGTGAATGTAAAAATTAGTTTACTCTTCACTTCGCCAGTTTTACAAAAAAGAAAAAAAAAATCGTGAACTACAAAATGACTTTTTTTAATTACTAATAGATTTTTTACTTATGTAGCAGCATTATTTCTGCAAAAGCTTCAACATTTTTTTTGTCACTTTAAAATTAAAAAAAAAAAAAGTTTTCACTCTTATTTTATTTTTTAATCGGAAATGCATCTTTGCAACTTTAAAACCTTGGTAAAAATTTGCAGAAGCCATAATCGCGAATAGAAGAGACGAATTATTTTATTCCTGAAGTTTAATGCCTCCAGTCATTAGACATTGTCCACATATAATTTTTTTTTCCTTTTTCTTTCCTGGCTATTGATACGATAGTTCCGGTCAGCCGATATGTCACACACAGGATGTATGACGCTCTAAAAAAAAAAAAAAAAGGAAAAAGAAAAAATATGTACATTTTTTAAACAAGCAGTCAGCGCAGAGAGAGACGAAGGACGAAGAGATTGACGGACAGATGTCCCACAGCATCATATGACGCCCGGGGTATTTCCTTCCTTCTTCGTGTGTGTCGCGCATATAATCTATACTGTCATACTCTTTCTCTGTCAACGTCACGCATGAATATGTTAATACATTTGTGCGCGCAACCGCGAACACATGATGGATCGCGGTGCGGATACAGCACTTTTTTTTTTTTTTTTTTTTTTTTTTACTAACTCATTGCTCTCCCGACACCGCAGACACTGCATAAAACGCGCCGGCAACCGCCACGCCCGGTCTCGCATTGTCGCGCAGGGCAATAACGCGTTTGCGCAGCGAACGATCGATCGATCGATTGATCGGACTCCCTACCTACCTTCCTTTTTTTTTTTTTTATTTGCGATAGCCAGTACGTCGATTGCCAGATCGGTGCATCGATTTACGAGCACGAGGGTCCCTCTCTCTCTCTGTCTCTCTCTGTCTCTCTCTCTCTATTTCTCTCTGTCTCTCTCTCTCTCTCTCTGTACATTATGTGGCACGAGCTATGATAATCATCGTCGCACATCCACGCACCCCGCTGCCACCCTGTGCGAATTGTATGCAGCGATCGGATGACTTCATTGCCGCTCTATTGACAATGCTCCTCTGGACCCATAAATCAATACACACCGGGGGGGGGGGGCCTCCCGCAGTCTTGGTCCTTTCTATTGCAGCTTCGTAGAGAGATGAATTGCCCACGATTAGGCCGATTCTTTGAGACTTGGTCAGAAAAGCAAGTTGGAGGGGTGAGTGCAAGCGGATATAGTGATGAAAATCGGGGTCTGACCATTTTTTTTCGTTTTTTTGCCGAAAAAAAAATGCAGATATTTAAACGATCTTTAAAATACAATAGTATTTCGTATTTTTCTTGATGCTGGTAAATAATTTCCCCTATTGGAAATTATGTATGGGGCATTCCAAGTCAATTCACGGGGTCATCTGACTTACCCTCTCGGATTCGGTTGACGAATTTTTTTTTGGCATATTTCGGTCCAAAAAAGAGAGGATATTTTTTTCAGATTTTTATCACTTGATTAATATAAGATAATTTTTTTTTTCGTATTTTTTTTTTAGTGGAAATAAATTTCGAGCGGTTTTAAAATTATGCATTTTTTTTTTCATAAAATCTAGGAACAAGAACAAGTATTTTCATCGTGTGGGCCGAGAATAATTTATATTTATTTTTATTTTAAGAAAAACAATGATTCCCTAATTTTTGTTTTAATTGAAATAGCTTTTTTTCAATTTTATTTTAATTATTGGACGAGTTTTCAGCGTTTTACTCTCAAAATATGGGAAATTTTTTTTTTAACATTTTTTATTTTTCTTTTTTCTCCAACAAGAATGCATTATTAAAATTTTTAAGTTTCAAAATATGGAAATTTTTTTTTCTTAAATTAGAAAAAAAAATAGAAATTATTCTCGGCCGACTCTCAAAGTACAATGGAAATACTTGTTTTTAGTCCCAGATTTTATGGAACGAAATTTCCGAATTTTAAACCTGTCCGAAATTAATTATTACTCAAAAATAAAAAAATAAAAAATTACTGTAAAGTTTAAAACAACTGAAAAAAAATCTGAAAAAAAAATCCTTACATTTAAAGAAATCTTAGGTTCTTTGATATTCTTCAGATTCTTCAGATTAAATAATGACTCCCTCAAAACATTTTTTAAATGAATCCCTCGATTTAAAAAAAAAACTATCGTTAAATCAGGAGCACCAACAAAAATTCATAAAAAATGACAATCCCTTTTTTTATAAATCCAGCAAAAAAGTTTTTTTAGTTAAAAAAAAAATAATACAAAATACATTTTAAAATACACTTATTATTATTATACCATGCACGAAATCGAGAATTCATAATAAAATTTTGATCAAAATTTCTATTAGCAAAAGCGAAATGTGATCCGCGTGATTCTGCGGTGCAATCTGCATGCACTAGGCGTTCTTGTTATCACACAGCGAGAGCCACTGCGTTACGCGAATAAACCTTGTATAAAAGAACACATTGCCTGCTCCGAGAAGCATATTAAGGAAACCATTGTTAGTCTCGGGTTATCATTATTTTACGAATACAAGCCAAGGAGTGTGAGAGCCCGGAGTTTGTGGTGGCAACAATATCTATGTTTACAGAGTTGTTATTGTCCAATAGAGCTTTATCATCGTCTGAAAGCTCGTGCCGCAATGCTCAGTGATGACTCGTGCCATCAAGTTCCGAGACACAGACTGAATACGAAACTACATGGACAGTATATGATCGATTAGTTCGAGGGACGACCTCGAATGCTGTCTTATCAAATTCGCACTTAAACATATATATATATATATACCACAATTCCAAGTATACATATGCGAGCCGAGAGAAAAGTCTTAGAATTAAGTCAATTAAATTTAATGTAAATTGAATTTAATAAATAAATTTTTTTTACAATATAATCAGTGTTGAGACAATCGAATGTAGTTTAGTTAAAAATACATAGTTTCAAGTTGCATTTTTAAGCTTTCAACACAAATTTATTTTTATTCGTAAAATATTTTTTCATCTCTTTTCTAGTTAAAAATTAAAAAAAAAAAGGTGTAGTTTTTTTTTTTGTTAAACAACCGATCAACTTTGAAAATTAAAAAAAAAATATTGGATTGACGTCGGGATTTCTCCCAAAAATAATGAACTCAAGTCCCAGCGCAGTAGATTTATATTTACAATCTTCTTCCTTCGAAGAGCGTTAATAAAAAAAAGAATGGAAAAACCACGTAAAATACGCTCGTCACAAATGAAGGCGCGCACTAAAGTTTGCACAATGCCTATTGAATATTTCGGGAAAAAAAAAAAACGTAAATTCTGGTGTATTGTACGCGTCTCGATGGCATGGAAGAAGGGGTGTGGTGCTTTTGATGCGGTCATTGGTTGGACAGGGAGAAAAAAATAAAAATAATGTGCCGGGTATCTCTGCCAAGTGCTGGTGAAAGCCAACGTAGAGAGGATGAGAGAGAGAGAAGGAGAGAAAAGTGAGGGGTAGCCATTGCGAAGGGTGAAAGCACGAGGCAAAAAAATAATAAACAGAGAGGCCCTCGTAATTTTAGGGGATCGGCTCGAGGGGCTGACAACGGCGTGATGTATGTGCTTCAAGAGCGAGCGAGAGGAACTCTGCATATGTTGCACATCGGTTCGTAGCCGCGCATATATACGCAAGAGAGAATTCGTTGGATGCAACTATCGGATAGACGGAGACCGGGGTTGGTTGAGACACACTTTTTGCACTTGAAAAAGTCCAGCAGAAAATATTGCTATTTTTTTCTGTGATTTTTAAGCTACATTATTATTTCTTGTTAATTTGAATTCATGGCATGCGTATAAAAAGATGTATCGACAAATAGAGTGAAGGTTTAAATAGTATTTTTATCGTTACATTTTTTCTTTGACTCAACTCACTATTTTAGCTGTGACTGAATTTGCTTCAACCTCCAGTATTCAATAAAATATATAATTCTTCAGTATAGAATCGAGCAGACAGGTTGAAAATAGGTTCAAATTGTAGGCTAAGAATTGAGCTTTCGAATGAAAAAAGTTTCAGCTTCGCACGCTTCGCAAGAAATCTTTAGTTCTCGATTAGAAAATTTCAACGAACCAAACACATTTGAATGTGGCCTCTTAGGCGATTTTGAAAAAAATGCTTGACTCTACTTTTACTCCCGAGTCAATTAACCCCGGGTTTCCCTATAGCGTATAGAGTACGTCTAGTGTGTATGAATCGAAAGCCAAAGAGCATTGGCTCATCACCGTCACACATGTGAAATACAGCAGGAGCAAAGAGGGGTCGAGTATAGACACCAGCGGAGAGATGTAACACAACTATAGTAATACAGTATATATAGATATATATATATATATGTACATATATATATATAGCTATTGCCAGAGCAAAGCCATGCACCTATAACCAGCAAGGGGGTGCATCATTTGCATAGCCATATTTCTCTCCTCATTTACTATTATTATGAGGACCCCGAGGCATTGTCCGACATTCGACATAATGCATTTGGGTATCGCGTTGACATTTGCATCGTGACAAAGAGAGCATTCACGCCTCTCCAGTATAGTCTCTCCATTTGGAGATACTTGAAAATACGACGAAGATAAATGTCGAGAAGCGAGAGTGAGGGGATGAAATTATGTTTGTCGAAAGAAAGGGATAAAACAGGAGAAAGAGAGAGAGAGAGGAGAAAATATTTTGTAGCCATACTCGAGTGAGTTCATCGATGGCTCACTGGACAAACAGATAGTTACAGATTATTACATCAGCCAAAAGCTCGATGACGACGAGGAGTCGTTCGATTATTCGGGCATTGTCAAAGGATCGATTTATTTTCAGCCTGATGATGGATACCATAATGGTCACTGTATTTATAAGTAGGAGAAAGCACTCGACATTATTGTGCCCCGAATATAATAGCCAACAGAAGTGCGAGCGATGAAACATCGCAGCAGAGGAAAAGTAAATCGAAAGCATCCAGAAAGAGGGAGAGATTCCAGCTACTTTTATTTTTTCCCTAACGAGAATATAATATCGATGGAATTATTTAATAACGCTCAAACGGTGACAGACTGGCCTCTATACGCTTATGCATTTTTATTCTTTTGCTAGATATTATATTGTGCATTAAGGGTGGTTGCTTACCGATCCAATATACGTTATGGCATAATTTATTCCCACTTTCGTATAGGTGACTTGTGTGTTAAAACTCGACATGTCTGTAACTCCCCTTTTGGTCGTTCAATCTCGTTCAATTTAATTCGTCCAGATGACGATGGACTATCGCAGGGGGCCCCCTCCCCCTCCCCGCCCCTCATCATACGCACCGACACGTGCGTCAGTTAACCACACGTGCCCTCTTATGCATATCTCACGATTTTCATCGACGGATATATTGTATATCTATAGCGTAACGGAATGTTACGAAAATAGATGTAATCCCGCACGTGTTAATTAGGATTGTATGTGCTACATATTAGAACGCCGGGCTATTGTTGATCAAAATCTAGAAAGGTGGCCACGCGCCGTTAATTTCACGTCATCAGACCCCACGCGATCTTCTGGCTTTCATAACGAAAAATATACACATTTTTATCGAGCTACTTTTTTTTTGTTTTTTGCTTTCAGCCTCTTGTCGACTCAACGGCTCCTTCCATATGGCGGAATTTTTGTCTACGTTCCTTGAAAATTATTCAGTGAATTTAAACTAGTTGCTGGGGGGTCGAAATAACGAGAGATAGAAATTTTGAATGTGGCTGAAGTTTTGAGTTTCAATGTTGACGGAAGTTCAAATGAAAAAAGGCCGATCTTACGAGAGAGTATAAAGTCTTCTATAAAAATTAAAAAAAAATTTTAACCATCTCCAGACTGCAAAAAAAAATATTCTTTAAGAAAAAATGAATATTCAATAAAAAAAAAATTGTATATAATATAAAAGTGTGAAATAATTCATAACATTTGTATGAGGATAAGTCCCTAATTTTTTTTATTACAATTGTAACAATAGATTTCAATTATCTGTCGGGAGACGTCAAAGTAGAGGTGCCAAAGTGATTGGTCGTTTTATATGAGAAGAGACGAGAAGAAGAGAAAAGATATAAGAATTTGAAGATAAATAAAAATTCGTGAAAAAATTGTAAACTCAACGTACACTTAATTCACTGAGGTGAATTAATTTTTAATAAATTATTAATCGAACACCGAAGAAGTTCAGTTCGGAATGTTGATGAATAATTCTTTCCCTGCTTCTTCCTTAGCAGCACTCCTCTGCTGTACTATTGTTCTTGACTATAGATGTTGTATCATTATTATACGTAGTTCCTTAAGATGTATTTCTTTCGTCGAAAAATATTTTCTTTTTTTCAAAGGTTTTTTTTTGGGTTAATACTCTATACTCTGCGATTGTACCTGGTGAAACAAATAAGCATCTAATGAAAAAAAAGGAATGCTGATGAATCAGCATGAAATACCTCTTCAATATTCAAAAAACATAAATTGTCATTACCGTTCTATTTAATTTAAAGATTGTGTAAAAATGACAGCGAGACAAAATAGCGCTACGTGCTTAAAGCTGTGCAAGCATAAAATACGCTTGTAAACTTAAGTTCGTAGGAATTAATCCGAGGGAGCTGAACAGGAGGGGTTCGCTGGAATTACACGTCCGCTCTTCGAATCCTCAAATGCCCTGTCGTTGGAAAGATATATCGGTGGAGATTAACGTTAGCCCCGTGACCAATCCGCCTCGGCAATCGATGCACGAAAAGCGAATTGAAGGCAATAAAAGTGTATCGAAATCACGGTTCAATATCGAATGTATGCTTTTGCGTAATTGATTGTGGAGGAAGGGTGCTGATGCTCCCCCGCAGCAGCAGCAGCAGCATCAGTTCGACAAAAATAAATGTGTTTCGCGCAACGCGTGTATGAAATCACGTTGCGTCCCTAAATGTCCTATTATTTATACGTCAGTTTGCGAGATTGTTCAAATAGCACAATTATTAACGAGTGTGTGCGCGGAAACAACAGGAAAATTAGGAGTGTTTGAGACTCGACACGTACTCAACGCAAAATGTCAACGCAAACACACAGATGCAAAGCATTCTGCGTCCTTGATTCTCCAGCATAACAGAGAGTAGAGCAGCAGTTATTGTTGAACCACTAGAATTCGGCGTGATTCGACATCGAGCACTCAATACAATGGAAAATCACTCGGAGTAGTTGGACTCCATTATGCTAATTCAGTGCTCTCGAAACACACAGCAGCAGTCTCTCTGTATACGTTTATAATAGTCTATCACTGTGCGCAGGATGCGAATCGGAAGAACTCGTAATTAACGTTATTTCAGGGGATGTGGCAACTGTTCGCCAAAAAGTATTAAAAAGAAAAATGGAATTTATTTAAAATGCTTTGTGTCACGATCTGTTGGATATCTGCTATTAAACGTTAGTTGAAGTTGAGGCTTTTTTTTGGGATGCTGGGGAATTAGAACAGATGAAATTACCTGAAATGTCAATATCAGGTTGCTCTATGTTTCAGGTAAAGTGCCAGAAGGAGTAGAGATTTTCGACTGGATTTCAATACCAAAACTGCATTTTGTGCACAGAAAGCACACGTAAAATTTTACAGCGTTCCACAAGTTTTTACAAAAGTTATTGTGCTTCCGGACAGCCACACACAGACAGACAAAAATCAATGAATGCTCGTACCAATTGGCAAGTAATTTCCAAACGAGTAATTGAATATTAAACAATTGGTAAATTCAGAATTCAAGTCATCAGGCAGTAATATTACTATAAAAAATTGATTCTGTCGTTGAAAAAAAAAAATCTTCAAGGACATTTTAACAATCAGAATGAAACATCCGTTTTCAACTTTGGTCCCTGAAGTGACAGAAAGCCTGCAATAATATACTGTGTAAACCTACTATTCCACAGAAATAGGAGAGGTGTTAGGAGTCGAATTCGCAAGGTTTCGAATTTCTTGTATGCGAGGGTGTACATACATATATATATGCGACCCTCTCATATTCTTTGCCCTCGGGTACTTGTATTCATCTTGGGGGATTGCGTCATTACCACACAGCTGAGGCGTCATAAGAAGGGCAAATAATCGCATAGAGTAGAGAGAAGGGACAGATGACCCTACAACCGTGCGTTTTAATACATTGCTATATTCCAATGTACATATATATATATATACATAGTGACTGAAACGAGGGATGGAATGTAACGACTCGACGAAATTGAGCAGCCACAACAGATTTTTCGAGCGTAACGAATCGAAACCCATAAATTAAGTTTTACCCTCTATACATATAAGCGTTACTATCTTATTTCCTCCTCGATGTTACACGTAATTTGGGGGCGTTTGTACTACTCTTTGGGGCCACACTGTCGGTCGGGTCAGTAATTGGTGGTTATCGCGTTTCACTGAAGGCACCTACTAATACACCAATGTGATAAGCCAAAGGAAATTATCGGAACGCCTCGACCCGTCACGGCCTCGAGAAATCTTTTCAGTTGTACGATAAAAACAGTAACTCGACTGTGAAGATATTGAATACAGTGGACTCTCCTCTCGATGTACAGCGCGTCGAATATGGACTGTTGAACATGTTTCGAATATTTTTATTCACAAAATTGCATATTAAATATAAGATTTAAAGATGCATCATTAATTTTTAATCTAATCTACGTATAAAAATAAGTCTCTTTTTTTTTTAATAAAAACTTTGCGACCTCCATTTTCGTGCCACTTTATGGAATAAATGGAACAATGGAATCAAAAGTATCGGAATGATTAAAATTTAGCTCGATAGCAGACAAGCAATTTTTAGTTATAGCCTGATGCGTTCTAATATATCGCCAGTTTAATTCCCCTATAAATTCGATGACGAAACACGTCCGCCCAAATAGCCCGGAGGTCATCCAGCAGGTTGCTACCTAAATTCAATTCGCTTCATCGCCGCGACGCTCAAATGCGATAATTCAATAGAACGAGTTATCGACGCCTGAAGGGCATGCGCAATATCGTAATTGGATTTTATCCGGAAGCGGAAAAAGGGATATGAAACAGATCCCACCGAGAGGTAAAAGGAAGAAGAACGGATGGACAGAGTCTGTCACACTCCAGGCGTATGTGTGTTGGCTTCGAGAGCCACCCAGAGGATGGAAAAACCGATAATAAATCACCGGGCTCACGTAGTCATATATATATTTTGCTAGTAGCATATATATATATATATATATATATATATATATATAGATCCAGCTTCCAGGTTAACGAATGACCTCCGGGAATTACTCAGAGCTGTTGCTGGGTGAGCATGATGCAGAGGGAGTGAACGCTTGCGGGGGTTGATGCGAAGAAGAGCGACTCGACCTAATTAGTCGTCGACGAGAGCGCGTGGAACGCGTTTACAACAGCTGCCTCCTGCGAAATGGCCCACCAGCATTACTTTTACCCCTCTTTGATCTATTTTGTATAGACTGTCGAACGTCGATTATATTGCAGTTCGGATCATCGGTTAGAAAAATGATTGATTATTAATTAAGGAACAGTAGGAATTAGGGTGGGTCGAAAATTAATGTTTCAAAAATATTCTCTGCTCTTGGCAGAAAGAAAGTCCTCTTTTAAGGTGATCGTCGTACACCATTTTTGTAGGGTTCACTCAACGAGGTTTTTGCAATTTCTCTGTGATTAAATATTTGGAAGGAATAAAGTTTTACTTAAAAAATTGTAAGTCGACTAAAAATAAGTTTGTGGCTGTCGTTGATTATTCAATTTTGTAAAATGAAAAATATAAATATAATTTGAAAATAAAGGTGGTTTTGCTTCCATAAATTCCATAATAATCACCAATTTTTCACAAATTCACATAATTATTTAAATAAAAAAATAGACTTCAAGTCACTTTTTGTTCAATCGAAAAAACAAGTTTGCACCTTTTTCTACCTCTAGGTTTTTTTTTTCACTTTGTACAAAATTAAACTCGTTCGTACTCTGTCTTAAAACAAATTGTCGGTTTAGATGCCGAGCACGTTTGCGAGTTCCTATAAACCTGATTCTGTCGACAGAGAGAGAGAGAGAAAGAAAGAGAAAGCGCGAGAGCATTGAAAGTATTAAAAGAAAAAAGAAAAGTAAGATTGAAGTCCTGGGAGATAGTATAATAATAATAAATGTTGCTCGTCGACTCGACATACTCCACAAGTAAAACACACTTTATGCTGCGCACGGGTCATGAGAGAGAATGAGAGAGTCGAGTGAGATAAGGTCGCAATGGCCTTTTAATTGCTCGTTTCCTGTCCAGATGAAGATGAAGAAGAAGAAGAAGAAGAAGAAGAAGAAGGAGTAGAATCGTAGAGTGTCTCTCCACACTCTTGATGTTCGCGCATCTGGCATTCTCCCGTTCCCGCACTTCTTCACGCCACTTTCATAGTAGGGGACAAGAGACTGAATGCATCTTTGACCTGTCTTCATTGCTGCTACATAGCTATACAAAGTGGCTAGTGACACTCGTACAAAAGCACGAGGCATGAGAAACAAATATGTGACTCGTCACCTCGAGCCTCTCTCGCACTCCGCTCTCCCTGTCTCTTTCTCGGCCACAGATCCGAGCGCGATTCATATCTAATTTGGCGAGTTTAACTCTAACCGTGAACTGTTCATTCACTCTCAAATAATTCCCACTCAACTCCTACACTCATCACGCATTTTACTTAGAAGAAAAAAAAAAAAAAGAACAGCTTGACCATAAATTTACAGTGTATGAGCAAGTTGTGACGCAGCTCATTTTTTCGTAGAGAGTTGATTGAGAAATCTTGGATTAAGAAAAATAATGCAAAGCAAAGCTTTTCATATTGTTTTTTCATTTATTTTTTTTATTTTTACAGAGCTACCTCTATGAGGAAGTATGGTGATCATTTTTGGATTTGTAATTGAGGAAGCTTTGTAAAAAAAATTAATTCTCTGATTTATGAAGTCTATTTGGATGCTCGACAAATTTAGTATCAAATAACGACGAATTCTATTCGAGTTTTGGGCAATATTTTGGATCAGCCGCTTGAACCGTTCTCAAGTTACAGAATTTTCGAAAAAATTATGAAAATGCGAATTTCTATAAAAAAAGAATTCGATGCAATTGCATACAAAAAAAAGTTTGAATTAAATTTAAAAATAAAAAATGTATTTACTCCAAATTTACAGAAATAAAAAAAAATGTTATTTTGTTTTCTTTTTTGTACATTGTAGAAACAATACAGGAAAATAAAAATAATTCTCACTCCAATTCCATCGAAATCAAAAGAAATTTTATCTTCCATTTTTATTTTTAAAACCTTGAAAAAATAATACCATAAAATTATTTTCGCTCCAATTCAAAGGAATCCCGTTGAAATTGCTTTTTAAAAAAAAAAAAGAAAAGTTTCACTATCACGAATCGTCCACTGTATACTTGACAGGGAAATTCATTTTCCAGTGTTATATACGTGGCCGTGAAAAATTCGCAATTTTTCATTTTCCATTCGCTCAACAATGACGCTCTATAACGTCCCTTCTTTCTGATAGATCCATTCAATTTGGCGTTACAACGGCGCACGTAAGAGACGAAGAAAAAAAAAAAAAAAAAAAAAATGTGCAGCTGAGCGAGTTGATCGATTCGCTTGCGATTCGTACTCGCGGGCGTGAGGCTAAATCTACTCGTGAGGGAAGGAGTCAGTCGAGGGCAATACACAAGCGTCTCTATATATATATATATATATGGGCCATTATAGTCGTACACATATAGATATAGCACACTGCTGTGTAACAGTGGATGGACTCGGAACCCTGGTCCGTCAAAAACCACAGCAGCGTAGTGTTCGTAAATGCTCGTAGGGCGAGAGAAGAATCGTGAAAAAAATCGAGCGTGAAATTGTTCGAGCGGGGAAAACATAACGACGGAGAAGATATTTTTTCGGGCAAACCGACGAACGCGCTTACGAGCGTATATTTTCGTTTAATTCTTTGATCCGATCAGAGCAAAACCGTGTGCCCAATGTTTTTCAACGTTTTTACCCAAAAAATCCACCCTCTGTAATAATGCGAAAAGCAGTCTTAACGATGAAGAAAAAAAAAGAACTGTAGCAAAAGATCTATCGCTTGTACACAAGCCCAGCAAAAAGTGAATCATCATGAGTATTTTTAGAAGTTCGAAAAATTTCAAAGAATATATCAACGGTATTTTAAAAAATTAAGAAAATTAATATTGAATAATAGTTGTGCCAAAAACATTTTTGGAAAATTTTAGCTTTCAAAACGTGAAAATAATTTAATGTTTCAATTTTTTTAAAAGATTTTTTTTTTTTTTTTTTCAAAATTACTTGAAATTGCTTGTTTGTACTTTTTAAGAAAATATAATAAAATCGCGATTTCTCAAGTAATTCGAAAAAAAAAGTAAGACGTAAACAGACGCTAAAAAATAATTAACTATACATTTGTTCAATAATTTTTTTTTTTTAACTTTTTCATGAACAACTATTTGGCATTATTATTATTATTATTATTATTATTATTATTATTATTAAAAATCATTATTTTGTTGCAAAGTATTCAAATTCAAATGAAAGAAACCTTTGGTCGTGAATGTATTCGTGATAAATCCTTAAATACAGAAAAAAAAAATCGTGCGTGATAAATGCAACAGCGAGTTAAATCCTCGTTGCAGAATACAAAAAAAAAAAAAAAAAAAGAAAAAAACAGTGGCGGGATATCTGAAAAATCGCGAAAGATCGAAAATTTGTGGAGTAAGTTGTGTTCGGTCGTGCCGATCGACCGAGCGGAAAATCGAGCAATCTATGGTAGCGCACGATCGTTGTATACGTCAGTGAATATAATCCTCTGGTAAGCCAAGCGTAATCCTCGGGTATTCCAGTGTCCTCGGGCATTATAGTGGTCGACCGTCTATGCAAGAGAGACCGCGGTAGCCTCGGGAGCCGAGAATAATACGCAAGTTGAAATCGCAGCAGCCTGGCCGACCAGTGCCATGTATTATGCGTACATAATATTGGTGCGTACAAGAGAGATCGACATGTTTATATTATGTGTTGTATATACGCAGCCTCCTCCTTCTTTACTGTACTCTCTATTCATAGTTAATCTGTCTCACTCGTGAGTTGATGGGAATGGGGGGGGGGGGGGGGGCTTTTGGTGTTTTTGTACGTAGATACAGTTGTTACATCTCAATGTCTCTGTATAAATCCCCAACGAATAAGGGTGAGTGCGGATTCAAAGTTACCACAGTGGCCTGTTTGTGGCCATTGATAAAAAAAAAAAACAACGAGGTACAACGAGTCAAATGCGAAATGCATGGTGAATACCTTTTGGCGTTTGCAAATTGCTTTATATTTCTTGACTGATGAGTGTCTTAATTTAAAGAACTTCGACAATAATTATTTGGTGATAAAAGAATTTTAACAAAAAGATTATTGACAAAATAAACTTTGCATAACATTTTCTAAAATTGTCTAGAGCACGGTAGGGTTACCAGGGGCGAAGCCCCCGGCGGTGCTTTCAGGAGGCGAAGCCCCCGGCGGTGCTTCCAGGAGGCGAAGCCCCCGGCGGAGCTTCCAGGAGGTAAAGCCCCCGGCGGTGCTTCCAGGAGGCGAAGCCCCCGGCGGAGCTTCCAGGAAGCGAAGCCCCCGGCGGAGCTTCCAGGAGGCGAAGCCCCGGTAGGCTTCCCAGAAGATGAATCTATCGGTGTGGCATTTCCAGAGAGCGAAATCTCGATGAGGTTTCCATGGGGGCGAAGCCCCCGCGTGGCGTGTTTTCAATATTTTTAAACAATCACAAAGCTCGTGCAGACGATTACATTGTTCCTTTTCGTTTTAATATTCCGTCCCGCATAATTCTTAAAATTATATTTCCTTGCATATTTTTCTACGTGAAATAACCTCAATAGTACGATAGATATTTTAACAAATTAATAATTCAATCACCAATGAATATAACTTACAGTTAATCAAGGCGAAACGCATATAAATTTTTATTACAATGCTTTCCATCCCATCCAACCCTATGAATACTTTTCAATCAGGCAGTTTATCTAGAATAGTCTTTAGTATTCCAGTATAAGATTGAGGGAACGTTGTCGAAGAAGTAGCAGGAGTTCGAACAAGACCAAATTAACTGCAGCCAGTCTCGCGCACTCGCGCCGAGACGAAAATTTATATATGGTGGCATTTCTAAGCCAGATGGCCGAAGCGGCTTTTATTTTCTAATCTGGCAATGGGGCTGAAGACGGGAGAGAGAGAGAGAGAGAGTTAGAGTCGAGCAAGCAGAACGTTTAAAGCTCTCATGCGTACGTTCGTGTGTTTGCGTGAGGCACGCGTGTTGCGTAGCTCACCGCGTTTATTACTCCCCGGGGTCCAGAGGAGCCCTCTGTGACGTGTGTAGTGTTGCTGCTTGCCTACTCCACTCCGATATATAGTGTGTGTGTATGTGTGTGTGTGTTGTGTGTTACGTACTGGCATTGATACCCCGCGGCGCTGTTGACTCGCGCGCCGGCCAGAAACTCTCGCCTGCTTGCTTTCGCCCGATGGCTACTTTTCGTATGGATTGTATGCTCTGGCTTTTCTATTCCGTTTTGTTTTCCCCCTTTTTTATTCAACAGTATACTAACTACGTACGATATAAAAAAACACACACAGAGAACCCTTATTGTAACTTATGGCTTTTTGAATCATTTTACAGATACATTTTATTCTGCAAAAAAAAAATATATATATTTTTCTTCTGTTTGTTTTTTATACGTAAACTGGTAAATTACATTCAATAAGCATGATGTGGAAGTTAAAGTACCATTAATCTCTTTTTTTTAAATCGTTTTTGGTACGACGTACATTAATTTCGTATTACACTTGTACGTTACATTTAATATACCAGTTTATGTAGAAATGCTCTCAGTATACCTCTATACGTTATACATCTCTGACATCACGACTCAAGATGGCTGACACGAGTATCCACGGGCCTTGAACTGTAATCGTGGAGTACAAGAATAGAAAATTGGGTTAACTTTAACATCGCAGAAGAGCGGATTGTTAGGACGACACTTCAATACAGTAGAATCTCTCTCACATTTCACACTCACGATTTTAGTCTCATTCCACTCTAAATTCCACTGTAGCCTTTTTTTTTTTAAATTTACATTAATGAAACTCCAAATTTCAAATTCACTTTTACATTTTCGCAAGAATTAAAAGTGCGACAAAATCGATTTTCGTGCAACCAATTGGCACTCCACAAAAACTACAGTTTTTATGTTGATCAAATTACTTTCTTCGTACGCTAATTATATTCGGATAAATCGATGTAAAATAACTAAAACGTTGTACATTTTTTAAAACGCATTCCAAATACCTTTAGAATGATACAAGATTGCCGATTCCATAGGAATTTAATTTTTACCGCAGCAAAAACTGTCGCTATCTTGAAAGCACATACAACGAAGCATCTTTAAGAAATCTTCGGTCTCCACCAAACACGATGAGAATATTTAAAATCGCGTTTTCCGCCGATGTCACGACAACTTTTACGTATGCATCGCGCAATCGGCGCAGTTTGAGTATTCGCCAGTTTAACGTATACATATATATATATATATATATATATATACACATGGTTATATAGGACAGAGAGTGCATCGACGTGCTTCGTGTGCATTCTAAAGAAAAATAAACACAAGAATTCCGTGAAGGTGGTCACGATGAGAATCGTATGCACAATCCCGCTGAGTTCTGCCAAGCTTTTTTTTCTTTCATCTTCATCGTGAACATATTCATGGAGAAGAGAAGAAAAAAAAAAGAAACATCAGCTATGCACTCTGGGCTCGTGTTCGGAAATCCGTTTTTCTTATAACGCATACCGGATGCTGTTGTACCATCGACAACGTAACATGTCAATGGAGGGACAGTGGCTTGATTCATTCGAGGGACAAGCATCTCGTGTGGATAATGAATATCGAGAAAGATACATACTATATATGGGTCATTCCACGGCTAATCGACCGGGTCGTGAACCTCATACATTTTTTTTATATTGTAGGGAAATAGGAAAAAGCAATCTAGAATTCTCTTCAGATTTTTTTTCGAAAATTTTTTGTTTTTATAATCATCCAAAATTCGATTTGACGAAAAACAGGTCGATATTTTTGAAATTTTTACAGCAATTAAAAAGAATGTTTTTTTTTAATCACAAAAAAAAATTGGTGTACTGAAAAACTACATTCACAATTTTTTTTTTTTTTTACAAATTGTCGACGTAATTTTTGAGAAGTCAAATTTTCGAAGAAACGCGAAAAAAATTCTTGAGCTCTTTTTCATATTACCCTGCAACATCAGAAAATGAAAAAAAATATATTTCTGAGGGTAACGAACTTGTCGACTGTCCGTGGAATGTCCCATATACAATTCTCCTCGCGTTTTATTCTCGTAAATCCACATATGTTTCATCATGTAAATCAGTAGCAGCCTGCACGCATTAAAACTATTCGCAATGCACTGAATTTCTGTATCTCATGAATGCATTTACGATTTGTGTTGTATAAAAAATAAAATGTATTCTGATCAGAGTGCGGCCCAAAATGACTCAATATAACTCTGTAGTTTGCTTTTCCTCAGGAACTGAGTTCTTATGGGCCTAAAAAAAAAAAAAAATTGAGTTCACTCAAAGCGTTTAATATTTTCGATTTCGATCAAAATCGGTATCTTAATAATTCATAAATCGTCATTCGGTACCATTCATCAAGCATTTTTCTTCTATCCAAATTTGAAAAAAAAAAAATCAATTTTTTCATTTAAAAACCCTCAAATGTTTTTTCAACATTGCCGGAAATTTGTTCTAGTCCCCGTTTAGCCATAAACAATTTCCAGATTATTGCCGATTTATTAAATTCAACTAATACGAAAGACTCTGAAAGTGAAGCAAAAAACTGCATCTCGTAATTTCAGGGGCGTATTCGAGTGCGTGTGTTTCCGCATAGAGATACATTGGTCTCCTCTACTACGTTAGCCTTCATGAATGAAACATTGAAAAAAATATGAGAAGCCACAGTGAGAATGTCTGACGCGCGCGTGTTTGCCGTATTAGTGGCATATAACCGATTGCATCCTCGCCGTTGGGTGGCTCGCGTGCAACCGGATACGCAGCGGCAGCCGCAGCTTGTTGCGCTCGCTCTCTCGCTCGCTGGCGCCATATCATTGAAATTGAATAGTGGGACGAGTTAGAGATCTGCGAAGGAAAAGTCTCTCGGTAAATGTGCGTATATGCGATGCATGCATTGCACATGCACTGCAACACGCAGCGTGGTCCAGCATCTCTTGGGTATATGGAGCCGTTCCACTTACGATAAAACTCTTCCATATACATTCTTGCACAGAGACACACACACATACACACACACACATGCACACATGAGGCAGTAAAACAGACGAAGAGACGGGGAGCAATTATTCAGACGCAGCAGCTCACTTCTCTTTCACGAAGATAAACGACTTAATACACTGACCGAGTTGTCTGCAGCTTCGATTCAAAGTATTTCACAATTTATCTCGAAAACTTTAGCAGAGCTAAAAGAAGGTGTGGCAAAAATATAAAATGATGCATCGATTATTTACTATACATTTTTTTTGTATTTTTTGTTGTTTGCGTTTTTCTTTTAAGTCACACTCGTTGCTCATCGAATATTCACTCGACGCGGAAGTGTAATATCCACCCACGCGGTGTATTATAACTATTCCAGTCTCGTGGTCAAGAGACCGCGGCCGCGTTCGCGTAGACTCGTACAGATCGTTGAAGTGATTAAAAGAAAATCACAAAAATGTGAGGATACTCTGCGATGGATAATATTTGAATAAAACCGCGTTAAAAATATATTTTGCAGGGCCAATACACAGCGCTTCTACAGAATTCGATTCTACACCATCGACAAATCTACAGTTGACTTGGAGACTTTTGCTGGGTTGAAATTGTGGCTTGCGCAGAGATTGGATTGTGTAGCATTGGAACATGTGCAGAGTCGATGTTGGGTAGAGTTGGTGATGTGTAGAATTTTGGATTATGTAGAACCGTAGTATTGTATTCGTTTAAAAGAGCGTTAATCATCTTTTTTTATAAATTGGTTAATTGAAAGTATTTTTTTGTATTTAAGAAAAAAAATTTGCACCGAACTTAAGATCAAATTTAAGATCGAACTTAAATCTGAATTTAAGATCGAACTTAAGACTGAATTTAAGATCAAATTTAAGATCGAATTTAAGATCGAACTTAAGACTGAATTTAAGATCAAATTTAAGATCGAATTTATGATCGAATTTAGGATCGAATTTAAGATCGATTTTAAAATCGAATTTACGATCGAATTTAAGATTGAACTGAAAATCAAACTTAAGATTGAACTTAAAATCAAACTTAACCAATAAAATTTTGAAAAAAAACCAACTTAATCAATATTTCCGTAACGTATAAAATGGATTATTATTAAATTACCGTTTCTTAGACAGGAGTGTGTAAGACTCCTTAGAGGCGGTGCAAAGACGCATACGCATTTTGCGTGCCCTGTCACCCCGCTTCTTGGCAACTCCGCCTTCCAACACTGGCATCCAGAAGATCCAAGTGTATTTCCCTTATCGGTTATTATTAAACCAACAAGAGTAAAAATCGGAAACAGGAAAATCCCTCCGAAATGCAAACTACTCCAGAGATCCTCTGCCACTGAATCAAAATACTATTAAAGGATTCTCAGTCACTGGAATCGCGAGAGTATCTCCTTGACCAAAACCATGTCCGTGAAAGACTTTTTGCACGAGTGTCGGAATCATCGACGATAGCACAAACGACAAAAAAAAAAAAAAAGAAGGAAAACACTGGTTACCGATCGCGTGACTCTCCTTCTTATCCAATGCACTCAACCCTTTCACCTTTTATTCCATTTATTAAAACCCACACGTGAATTATTTTTATGAATGAACCTCTGTCGCTCGGTTATACACACACAAACTAACACACACACACACTTACACAGACACGTGAGAATAAGGCGAATGGCAATGACGATTCAAGTGTGTGCGCGCGTGTCAACTCGTGTGTGGGAGAGCACGTGCAAAGAGTGTAGGCGCGACGAAACACCGTAGGAGAAGAAAAATTTAAAAAAAAAAAAAAGTAAGTTGTAGTAGAGTGGAAGGGTAAATGAGAAGGAAAAAAAAAATCGCCGATGACTGAGTACGGGACGTAAGATACGCGAGAGACGTGAGAATGACTAGTACGCACCCGCACGGACCGACGAACGAACCGGGTATGAAGCGGCAGTCGACGAGCGAACCATGCGTCACGCCACAAGCGGCATATAAGCAGTTACCGTACGTATGTATCCAACAGTAGTATAGTTATATATATATATATATATATATAGCACAGTACCGCGTAGAACGCTTATAGCAGGCGATCGGATCGTCGAGACCCCACCGGGAACAGGGAGAGATGGAAAGGACGAATGAGTGAGAAAAGAGAGGGAAGGAAGTGTGCAAGGGGAACCGACGGATTCGTCGGTCAGGGGGGGAGGGGGGGAGCGCATCCCTTCTTATACTCCCCTCGTGCTCATCGACACGATGCGCTTCTCGTAGATGCGTAATATTGCGTGCCGATGCTCCGGATGTCGACGCCGTATAGAAGGTATACATATGTATGGCCTTTTTTACACTAATACTATGTAAGGTAATTCGTGACGCGAGCCACACGTGTATCTGTTTCTGTTACTCTAACACGCAGTGATTCAACTTTTTCCCGGCAATGGAAAAACCGATTTTTTTTTTTAAATATTTTTTTTAATAATGAGAAGATTGACGTTTTGGATTTTCGTTTGATGAAATCGATTGTAAATTAGTCAGAGAGTGATGATTGATGTATGAGATTCTTGATAAGCTGTTTTCATGGCTCTCTTTGGTATTTGTCATAAATCATTCATATTTTTTTGGACGAATTCGGAATTCGATGGTTGTTACATTTTTATTTTGATTTTTTGATAAATACATTTCTATTTCTCGAGGAAAATAAGTGTGCACTTTTTGTTTGAAGAATTTTCAGGTAGATTTGTGGAATTCGGACAAAAATTGGGCATCGAATATTTTGAGATTTAAGAAAAGTACAAAAATTCTAATGTTCTCAGACACAAATCGTAATCTATAAGTGAAAAGTTTTTAAAATTGAGCAGATAATACACATAGAAGAAATATAAAATAGTACAGATGATGAAGAATCTCTCTTCTTATGATCTTTAAGGGTCTGAAACTGAAGAAATTCTGAAAAAACTTTTTTCGATAGCGAAAAGTTTTCGGTGACCCAGTCGAAGTAGGCCGGCGATTCCATCTATTTTCTTCGACAATTAAAAAAAAATTTTAAAAATAAAA
Source organism: Perithous albicinctus (assembly GCA_964016905.1). Classification (NCBI taxonomy): domain Eukaryota; kingdom Metazoa; phylum Arthropoda; class Insecta; order Hymenoptera; family Ichneumonidae; genus Perithous; species Perithous albicinctus. Next base: position 15,918,947 of record OZ024699.1, read on the forward strand.
CCTTAGCAGAAATAGTACCTTCACGATCGACAGCTGCTACAACATTTTTATATGCAACACACGATTTTTGTGAATTTTTTCAGATTTTTCCAACAAAATGTTGAGTTTTTACTTAAATTTCTCCCATTTTTTGAAATATCGAACCACTATTGAAAATCAACAACAAGGGACACAAAAGATACATAAATATCAATCAATAATTACACCAGATTCTCCTCGGTCCATTGCTCATTGATCCAGATTTTAATAAAATCAATTATGCTCACAAATTAGATTAGCCTACCACTTAGTAAAAAAAGCATAAATTCTAAGATTTGAAACAAATGCATAAATTCAATATTACTTAGGCAAAGATACGTCGTTATCAGGTCCGAGGACACGAGAAAGGTATATAAGCAGCGTTCGACTCTACTGCGAAAGTACAGAGTTCAATGCAACCCATACACTCACGACTTTAGTCCATAAATATATACATACAGTATGAGACGAGAATAAATCGTCGTGCATAAACGCGCGTGACTCTCGTTCTGTTTAGAGAGCACTCGATCGAACAGGTGGCCACGAGAGTCGTAGTCGCTGTGTACCGGCGAACGTACGCCGAGTGGGCCCCGTGTTTTCTCGTTTGATTTCTCTCGGTCACCAGAGGAACAGAGCACACGCGACGGGGTTCTCTTTCCGTAATTGGATTTCGTTACGAGTCCCCTCGATGTTAGTGAAAGTGGAATAAATTCCCTTGTGAATCTAGACACTTTATTGTGGATCTGCGTGGTCCCTCGGTAAATACAAACGCGATAGAAAAACTCATACGCGTATTACTGAAACATCCAAACGGTCAGACATTTTTGTCCGGTTCACGTCAGACTTGCAAAGCGTTGGCCTTAAAATATATTAGGCTTGTATCGCATTTTTTCTTCTTCTTATTTCCAATTATTTCATAATACCGTGTCTGAGGCTTTGAAGCGAGGGCGATTTAATATTTGCGAGACTTTAAGTGACCGAGAGACGTGCGTAGGTCGCAACGAGAAACTATAAGCTGATCTATATGGACACTCGTGATAGCTCGATTTAATTGGTACAGACAGGTGACTCGATATCGTACACATAATCAATACATGCGAATACTTATATGCACTTGTATACTACTATTATTTTCCGATGAGTCATCGAAATTATAATAAACGTACACGTGTGTCTTCGTGAAGACTTTGAATAAATTGTGTGTAGAACGGAAATTTGTAGTGAATTAGTGCATTACGATACGAGGGCGAAACATTTTTTTTTCTAACGAGTGTGAGCTTGTAACACGAGCCGAAAGCGAGAGCATTGCCATCGCACGAGTTGAGAAAAAGTATATTTCATATTTCCAGCCAACAAAATTTCGATAGGGTCGCCAAATCGATTTTTATAGACTTTTCCAGATGTAGCACTCGAAAAACCCTTGCGCCACTCAAGAGTTCACGGGTGGTAAGGCATTCAAGTGTGTATTTTATATCCCTCGGGCTCTTTTTTTTTCATATTTCAGGTATACAAACGCGAGGAGTCGTAAGTTCGAATTGATCCCGTAGCCGATAAATTCGTCGAATGGGGTAAAAATGTGAGTCTCCTGACCTTTCTCCGCAAAACCACCCTTTTTTTTCTCTCAATTTTTCCACATTTTTTTTTATTCTCTGCGTTACCGATCTAATAAATATTAAGCAACTCGAAAGGGGCACTTTAAAGAGAACACAGAGAAACGATAGAGTCACATATGTCCTCCGGTTGCACTCGATCCAGATTTCGAGAACACAGTCGATAAAACATACAAAAGCTTTCCATGCTCGTAATTCTTTTTTTTTTTTTCTTCGCCTTCCGACAATTTAGTGGTTAAACCACTCAAAGTTTTCCTTCTATTCACGCTTCTTTTTTTATCTACACTTCTCGCGCTTTTGTCGGTGCGTGTACAAAGGAATGACACGCGTGATGAAACGTGAAACAAGAGAGGGAGAAACATGCGCGGGTGTCAGGAAGGCAGTATTTTTTTTCAATGTGTCTGTGTCTGTGTGTGTCTGTGGTTTCGCGGTTTTACGCTCGAACGAAGAAGAAAAAAAAAAAAAGCGAGTGACCAAAAGAGAATGATGGAAATTATTGAACGCACACCCTCTCCCCTTACTCGTTATCGATGAAAATCTGTTGGTTTTTGTGCCAGACAACGAGAATCCGTTCCTCCCTCCTTATTCTATGGCTTGTCAAAGCAACCAAGCGAATCGTGGAAATCGACCACTCGATGGACCACCGGACACAGAGCTCAACCGGATGGACTATAACCAACCCCCCCCGAGCCCTCACAATGACTTTAATTTGACACTGAATGCACACTCGCACTTCCACGGTAGAACGAGCGAGAGTGCATTCGAACGTTCCTTCACTCGAGCGAGCACGACCTGTGTTTGACCACTCGACATTTTCCACCCTCCCTCTATACCTCGGTGCTTCTCCCTCGCTTGTGCGCCTATATTCCATTGACAGCAGTCCCTGGAGAGATTTCCGAAAATCGAACAATAAAATCGTTGCCAAATTGGAATCGAGAGTTATGAATTTAATGGTAAAAGCCAATCCGGCCAATCACTTTGCATCTCATCACTTTTACTTCTTGCATTTTTTTTTCTGATTATTCGACAGATTTTCCAGTGATTAGGAGCAATATTTGAATGAATTTAAATTTTTTTTTTTTTTGTTCAATGGTTGTGGATTATAAATATTTGTCTCATTCATTGTGAATAATAATTATTTTAACTTATTTATAATTATTGCAACAGCATGAAAAATATTATTTCTACAGGAAAATTCAGTAATTTTAAAAATTAATTATCATTTATATTAAGTTTGACAAAATCAGACAAAATATTCAGTCACTTTGGTGGCGTAACAAACAAAAAAAGTCGTTAATGACGAAATTACTTTTTGGATAAAATAACAAACATACTTGTTGGTAATAATCAAAATGACAATTTTACTAAATGCTATTTTACAGTGTTTACGTAGTGAATTTATAAACACACAGGCGGTCAAACAAAAATAAATGACTCATCTGAGAGGTACCCCCCAAATATTAGCATAGTAGTCCTACTTTTTCATAACATAAAAGGAAAGAGAGTAATGAAGTTATAAAGCAGCTTGCTCATCGGGGTCACGAGTATCCAAAGTAAAAAAAAAAAAAGCCTATAGGCTTTTTTTGACGACGTAAAAGATAATCCGGACAGGATCGTGCCAAGGGTCAGAGGTTCAATGTCGAAAAGCTAAAACTCTCTGATGTACAAAAGCCATAAAGAAAAAAAAATTGAAAAAAAAAGAAAAAGAAAAAAAAAACGCCGTGTCGATCAAAGACTCAATTATTCACGCTGGTTTGCCTGACCACTCGGTCGAGCGACCAAAAAATAAAAGCCGTATCATGCCAACTATAACCGAGCACGGTAGTCGTGAAACAATAATAAAGTAGAGAAAAGGTCGATCTGATGTTCGAACAAAAAAAAAAAAAAAAAAAAAAAAAAAAAAATACGTAGCATGGGGTACCGAGCACGCTCGAACGGTGCTCGATCGAGTGCACTCGAGTCGCGCGTGCCCCGTTTATTCGAAACCCGTCAACACGCGCGCGTCGTATGAAATAGTATATATTGAGGGATCTACGGGGGCAGTTAAAATGACAAGGGATCGAAAATTCGGGTGTCCCGAATTCCGCTTTGATTCGAGAGGAAATAAGAGAGAATATCGCTCGGTTCGCGCGGCATTTAATAAATTTTACCGGGGATACGAGGAGGACGCGGTATACAGAAGGAAAAGGCAAAGGCTGGAGAAATATGTCGAACAGCAGGAAATCGGTATGGCTTATATAAACTTGTGTCTATATGCCTATTGGAATACGCGTGGCACGATGGAGGAAGGCAAAAACGGAGGGGTTTGCGAAATAGAGGGGTCAGTGTGATTTAAGAGGTAGGTGGTTGTACTGTATATAGAGCCACGGGGAGACCGGGGCTAGTTGAATCAGCAAGTATAGGATTGAAGCTCGTTTAAAAATCGGCGGTTTCAACAGGCGTCTTGATCCTAAATGAAGCTATATTTATTAGATGTGAATACTTGATTTTAAAGGTTTTTTTATTTATTTTAATTTTTAAAAAATGGCTTTTGTCTTTAAATTTTTTTAAATTGCTTCTTCATTATTTTTTTGAATTTTTACGCAGCTACCTTACGTAAAATCTTATACATTTTGACTTTCTAATGGAGGAAGCTTTGGATACGTAAAAAAAAATGTCTACATTTTTCGCAGATTTAACAGTTCAAATTTGATTCACACGGACTAGCATTGAACAAGATTTGAGGAAATTGTTTGTTTGTACAATTTAGAGCGAAATTTTTTTTTTTAAATTAAAAGCGACAGTGACTCAACTATCCCCGGTCTCCCTGCTGCACGTAATATCAGGTAGCAGCTATGGAAGCCAGTTGCAGTAGTAAAGAGCACAAATACTATATTTCCGTCGACGAGGCGGTGACCGCTTAGTCCAGACAGGGCATACGCTGTCTCGTGTATGTATTATAGAACGTCGAAATAAGTTATCTGTAGGTATAAGCGCACTTATACAAGTATTATAGCCGGCCGAGCGCTGGAGAAGAGGCGCATATGCGCCTCGGTATAGCTCGTAAACTACCGAGAGTCGACAATGGGCACACGACAGATATGTAACAGGCTTTATGTCTGGCTCTTCTTCCTTCCTTCCTCGCTCTGATTGTCATTGTTACCGTACCTGGGTCGCGGATTTCCTATATGAAGGTTTTGTATTACAGCATGTCCCTCGATCTCTCTTTCTCTCGATATACAACCTCCATCTTTCGTACTCGTTACATGCCATATAGAGACTTTGCACAGTCTTTGCGTCGACGTGATTTACTGAATTTCAAGAATTGCTCTCGTAAATCCCATATGAAAATACAGTATAATCGTGCATAAAATCAATATTTCATTTATAAGCTATTCCAGTCACTGAGCTCCAACCCCATTTACTCAAATCATCAACATCATTCTGCTTGACGAGTTCTCTAGCTCCCGATAACGTAAATGGTAGTATCACCAAAATAACAGGTAACCTCTAGGAACAAACCACATAACATAGAGACAACGTCATAAAACACACGACACTATGAGTAAGTAATTTCAAGACTAAAATAATTAATTTAGAACAATAGATAATTATTGTTGCGAGCACATCTAATTCTAAATAATGAGCGAAGAAAGAGAAAACATAACATAATTAACAATATTCAACAATTTAGACTAAATTTATTTTATTTTATTTTTTTTTGTAGTAACTTATATAATAAAAATTATGAGTGAACAGGACCCAGATCAGGGTCGAAACGTATCAAACAAAAATGAAAGAATTTATACTTTAACCTGGCCGCCGATAATCGACTATCCTCCATCTCGATAATAATTCCAGCCACAGCGACAAACAACGAATTTCATTTATAAACATTGTGTACAGCTTCTGAAAGTTGTTTGTCTTTTATGTAAATCGAACTGGGATTTTTGAATCCATCTTTCTGCTAAAAAAGAAAGTCTGTAAAGTAGAACCTTGCAAATTGCTTCCTATCATTATTTTGTATGTTTGACACATTTTTTTTTGCATAAGCTACCTGTACGAGAGCAAGTACGTTGTGAAATGTTGGCTTCCATTAATTGGAATGATATGTGATCCACTCTGAAAATGTATTCTTACTGAAAAAAATGTCTGCACTTTCCTGCCAAGTTGGAAAGTTTAATTTGCTCATACATCTTGGTCGTAAAATAATTTTGACGCTGAATAATAATCCAGCGATATTTATACACTCCGACTAATTTACAATACTGTTAATTCAGTAAAGCCGCTCTGATCATAGAAAGGCGGTTGGCTTTTGTTCGCCAGTGTGAAATTTATGAACCCGTCCTGGTCAAGGAAAATTTTACAAAGAGTAATTATTGCTGTTTAATGATCGAGACACTGGCATACTTGGTAGCAATTTGTAGTCAGCTGTGCGGATAGCAGATATATCAGACAGTGCGTTAAAGCCCACTCACTGACACTTGGCTCTGGTCTCTTATACCTGAAGACCAATCCACGTTGTACGTAAGCAAAACATCGTACATACGTGAGTCTGTTCAGCAATCTCTCTCTCTGCTGGTATTGTACGACCTACCTCCTCGACGAATATACATTCACGATAATTCGCCAGCACCAACCTCCTCCATTCACTGGTATGTACATCGCACGCAACGCCCGAGTTTATTCCCCGCGTGCCTTGCCGTGTGTACACGGGTTTGCGGTTTCTGCCTCTGCTGCACCTTCAATATAGTATATGCCATTGGAAAACAAGCGAACAAGCGTATACTACATAGGTCGAAGTAGTTTTTCCGTGTACCAGCAAACTACACATATGGAGTTGGAAATATAAGCAGCAGAATTTATCTAAATACATTTTAGTGCAAATTCTTACGTTGATCTCGCACCGCACCTTTTTACTACATCATTTATTTACATGAGATTTTTTTTTTTTTTTTTCATTTATTTTAAAGTCTAAAATGATGTTACGATTTGGTTGATTTTATTATAATTTGCAAATACTGCTATTTGATATTTGTTTGGCGATAGAATTTCAGTCGACTTGATAAAAATATTTTGAGGAAGGAATTTGAAAAAGATTGAACTTTGCAGGCTTTCATTTAAAATAATTTCAAGTCACTGTTTTAAAAGTGATTAAACGAATTTTTACAAAATCTGTAATTTTTTTTTATCAGAAATTTTCAAATCCATCATAATAATAAGATTCCATTGCGTTTCTGTGATGCTTCCATTTTTATTTCATTTTATTTTATCCTTTTTTTTTAGTGTCAATGAAAATATTGAGTATCGTCGTTTACGTCCAATCGACATGCACTTTACTATTAAACTGCGTCGTTAAAAAAAAATCGATATATTTCATGGCAAAATTTTAATTAATAGCGACGAGAAGCTGCATCGTCTCTTGATGCAAATAATGCGCGTCCCGATAATGTTAATTTTTGTTATTTTTTTTTTTATTATGTTTCCATATTTTCTCTCGACGTCTGCCACTTTAGTGCAAGTCACTAGAAGATAATGTAAAGCAAAAACTGTATTCGTTATTCGCGTTGCGATTATGTAAAAACTGTTTGAAAGAATGTAGAGTTTAAAATAAAAATCACGAAGGGTTTGTCCGGCACCCTTGAATATACGCAGGCTGACGGAACGGTCGGTTTTGACAGGGCGTGACGAAATTTTGACACGAGAATGCAGCGTCTCGTTTTGTCTACGGTTTATAGAATCAGCGTTGCGGAACGAGAGAGAGAGAGAGAGAGACAGAGACTTTACTCGAGGATTTTATAATGCGCTTTCAGGCAGTCTCTTTTGCTGGGGTAAATGACGAATCAAAAGTTTGATAAATTCAGTCGACTACTGTATCGAAATCGCATAAACACGTGTGTCCCTCGTTGCTTTTGTTGAGACGCAAAAATGGAGGTACAACTTTGGTTTTTTTTTTTAAAGCCACGATACGTATAAATCAATGAGTAGAAAAAAGCAATAAAAAAAAAATTCGGCATATCGGAACGTTGCAAATAAATTGAGTGATAATATAAGAAGAAAAATAAATAAATACAATTCCTTCTTAATAATAATATTTTACAATCTATTTGATATTAAACTAGACTTAAAAAAAACGTGTGAAAAAAGAAACGCATTTTTACAAAGCTAATATATTTTTTTATAAACTGTAAAAAAAGAAAAAAAATCGAGTAACAATGTGAAAAAAAAAAAAACAAAAAAAGAATAACTGGTCAAAAAAATACAGTTCCTCCTACCTACTTTAATTTTTTTTTAAAAAACACTTGGCGTCAAGACGGGACACCGCTTTTCTTTACATATTCACAACATTGACATATACAGAGTCAGGCACTTTTCACTGGCGTTGATGTATATCCGTAGCAAAGTGCGTAAGCTCGGATAAGCGCAGTAAATACTACAAAGTACGTGGTAATACATGCCCTAATAAAAAGTATAGTGGTTGCTCTCTGTCTCTCGCATTGTCAAATGGGTTTGAAAGTGGGCTCGGGAAATGCGAGTACCGAGAATAAAAAAAAAAGAAAAAAAGGTACAGTGACATAACAATGGGAGAAGAAAAAAAAAAAAGAAAAAAGGTGACACGAGGGGTGAGATTGCTATGCCAATGGCGCCGGCGTAACACTGACAGACCTGGCTGCTTGGTACGAGGGTAAATCGTAGAAGCTACCTCTAATTCCGCTCTGTCTGCTCGAGTAAAAAAAAAAAAAAGAACCCAGGGACTCTTCATCCCTTTCCCTTTCATTTCCTTCCTTCTCTGCACGTTAAACTCGCCCATGGATGCTCAAATGCGCACGGAAGACCGGGTACGCGTGCCACTTTTTCGTTCTACCTCGGTCCATTATATCCATTATACTTCAGCATCTCTCGAGAAGAAAAAAAAAAAAAAAAAAGAAAAAGAGAAACATAGATTCGCCCCGGAAGTAGAGCTTCCCTTTCATTTATTTTCTGTTCCGTTTCTGTCTATCTCCCTCTCTCTCTCTGTGTGTTGCGACGAATTCCGAGCAAAATTTATAGTTCACTAGAATATGGGTTAATGATTGTTTGACTCTGCTGCAGAATGAATGATAGCCATCGATGAACGAATAGTGCGTCATTTTTTTCATTCCAATGATTTGTGGACTGTCGGAATCAAGGATAATATTGTAGGACTCTAGAGAGAGAGTGAGAGAGAGCTGATTGGTAGGGCATTCGGTGTACTAGTGAATGAGATAATAGAATGAGATAAAAGCAGCTAGGGAGAGAAAAGTCGTGGTAGACCTTTTACAATGAAGCTAATTGGCACCGTCGTTTTGACTTTTCTCTCTGGGTTAATGCTCCAGAACACATTGTGGAGACATTCCTGTATATCCACTTTTCCATCGTCTCCTCCAATCCTTTTTTTTTAGACCCTTGAAAATCACATCTGGTTGTGGTTAGCCAAGAAAAATATATACCAAAAAGGTAGACAATATTTTGTTTTTTTAAATATGATGACCAAGTGGTGATCGGTGACATTTGCAGGAAACGGAAGCGAGCATCCGTACGACGGACTGTTCGTAAGATAGAGGACAGCAGATAGAGTGCAGGAAAAAGAATAACACCGAGCACACACCTCCTCCTTGACTACTTCAAAGGGAAGGTGTCGAGAGCGTCTTTGGGTCATGGCGCTTCTGTTTGAACATCGGACACGCTTCACGAACCTTTGTCATGTGAATGTCACAATCGTCTGACCGTGTAAAAAAGAATTGCGTCTTTATTTTTATTTTTTTTTTTTTTTTTTTTTAAATGAAAAGAATTTGTGAATCAGGTTTCGTCATATCCTGCTTGATTTGTCATCAGGATGGCGTATTTTCGCGCGAATCTTTTATTGTCCTACCATGATAGGTTGCGAAAGTACGACGGTGATGGATTACATTTGGTCTTGCGTTGCGGACGGGAGACCGGGGCTATTTGGGTCACCTTTTTGTACAGCGAAGAAAATTTCACTGAGTATTTAATGAATTATTTTGAAGTAGCCGATTTACGTTGAGTAAATCGAGTAAATTCGTTTGGAACAGACATTTTGTAGCTGAAGAATCAATCAAGATTTTTCAACAAGATTGCAATAAAAATCTTTTATTACGATTAGAGAATGTTACTTTCAATTTGTTCGTTCTTGTCATGCAGTTTTTAGCAGCTCATCGCTGAAATTTTATTGAAAGCTGTAAATTGGTGGTATAAAGAGGATCGCCTCATAGGGTCAAGACATCTAGTGCAACCGCAGACTTTTAAACGGACTTTATTTGTCCCTGACCCAATTGGCCCCGGTCTCCCCTACTAGCTACGACGCGCAGGTTCGTGCAGCAGCAGTACAGTCCTGGTGAAAACCTTAGACGTACGTCGACAAACTTTCCATCCACTCCAATGCAGCAATCAATAAAGCTGATAAAATATTTCTATACGTTTTCTCTTTGTAACTTTTTCTCGAAATTTTCATTTCGACAAATGGCCAAAAAATGTTGGTCTCGAAAAATTCACTCCAAAAAGATTTGTTGGATGTTCTGCAATGATAACATGCTTGTTTCAATTTAATCATCAAATTAAAGTAAAAATAAATAATAAAATAAATAAAAAAATAATAAATAAATAATAAAAGCGAGCAAACAGTAAATTAGAAAATGAAATATAAATGCTTTGGAAATTAACACTAAATTTTAACAATTCGCTTGCCAAACTTTTGTCAATTAATATATATTTATTTATTTTTTAATCAAAGAAAAATAATAATTATGTGTTTACTATAATAGTAATAATAGACATTACAGTAATGATTTTGCACGCATTATATAATAAAGGAGAGGAAACATATAATACACTATACGGGGTAAGGTTTTTCCCGTTGGCTTCTCTCATAACTGTCTCGAGGAGGGAATACTCGAGATGCTCGTACGTCGTCTCAGCAGCACGAGACAAGATCTCATGCCGAAGAATCTGCAATCTGGTTTGAGTATCCTGGGGGGTAAGGGGCAGGGGCCAGGGGTGGAGGGGGGGTGAGGGGGGTTGCTATTCACTCGCCCTAGCTCGAGGCACTCGGGCTAAGTGTACTCTCACCGCGCACCACACGAGAGAGATAATTGTGTGACCCGGTGCGCGAAGACGAGAAGCACGCATAAAACGAAAAGAAAAGAGAATAAGGAGAGAAAGGACCGTATAGCCTGCCGTACGCGGTGGTACCACTTTACGGCGGATACGCCGAACGCCTTCTTCCTCTCTAACCACTTTCCCCCGAGTTCTCAAGTCTCCGCTGTGCTGCTCTCTGTGCGTAAGTTCCTTCTATCTTTAAGACGAACGTTGAAAAAGGGTGTAACGAGCAATGAAAAGGAGGCGCCCAATAAAGAGCTGGCCAAAAAAAGGGGCTGTTGACGAATGTGTTATTTTTCATTTCAGCTCAATCATTTTAATAAACATTTCAAAGATCCCGTGTCGTTTGTCTGTCGAGAAATATACCGGAGGTTTGCCGTGTCCGGTTGATCTAAGAAACTCGTGGATCCGGGTTACAAAGGTGGTTTGCATAGAAAAAGAAAAATATTGGTAACGGCTCTCGCGCGCTTTAAACGCTGGAACCGACGACCTAAAGTGGACGAGCACAATAAAATATGTAAAAAAGTAGGCGTGGATGAAAGTATCGTTGGCAATGCTACAACTGCTGACAATGGACTGGTTGGACAATAACAAAATAATTTTGACAAGTTGGAAATTCGTTTGTATTTTACTATTCTTTTTTTTTTTTTTTTTTTTGTATTAAATTAGTTTGGAATTATGAAAAGAATTAACAAATTTACTGTTTTACTGTAAGCATGACAAAACGTACTTTCAATATGTTTTGAAATTTGTTAAATATTTTGTTTGCACAACTTTTTGTTTGACATTTGAAAAAACGGATGCAAAGCAGAAGCACACAACAATCATTAATTTTCTATGTCTCTACAGTTGCAAGAAAAAATATTTAATGTCTTTCCGTTATCACACCAAAATCATACAGTTGACCGACTGCGATAGCATTCGTTATATTTTCATTAAACTCGCTTTTCGATGAAATGTCACAACGGTGATGAAAGATATCATCTGGAGCAAGCACGCGTAAGTTCTGATTTTACTTCAATGATAAATGCGATAAAATTCTATGAATTTACTGAGTCTTTTCTCTCTCCTAAATCATGACGCACTAGATGACATTTTTTTGTTCATGATTATCATTATTTTTCTCGATTTCTTCAGCATTTTTATGCAGCGTTATTAAAAATGTGTTTTAATCCATTTTCCCAAAATTTGAAAATTCATAATTTTCTCTAATTAAAATAGTAAATTTCCTGTTGTGAAATTTATTTAATTCTTAGAGCTCAAAACGAGCTTTATTTACATTAAAAAAAAAAATAACTCTGTCATTCAAATAAAAATTTGAAAAACATATACTGTCATTTTATTCGTGACCTATTATGCAAATATTTTTAGAAGTAGCCTGTTGCCTAATGTGCCGATAATTGAGAATCCATCTGATCATTGACAAGGTGTTGGGTAGAGATACAAGTTGCGATTGCGATCTTTACAAGGCACATACGTGACAGACAAACTAGCAGTCCCTGAAAGCGCGCTTTCTTTATTATTGTATCTGTCAGCGAGGCCAATGTTGAGTGGCAGATCATAAAGGGTGTCGACCACAGACGATCGTGTATCGCCATTCTCGCTCTCCTCTTGAATTTCTGATAGATAATCCGTGACGATTATACTGTCGTGCCTCGATTCACGTTCGCCAACGATTTCCTTTCCTCTTACGACATCCAAAGAATGAACGTACGTAATATATACTTCGTACCATCTACTGTACGAGCAAACTGTTTTGAGATCACCAACGCACCGGTTTTTGCAGAGGCAGCATTGGACTCGAGACGGAGTCTCTACCGTAACAGAGAACCGATTATACCTACGAGAGACACGAGCGGACAAGTGCTGGCAAGGCATAGCCTGTTGCCGCATTCGCGATCCTTTTGGTCGCACACGACTTCAACTGCGTTATGTACACTTGGTCTCTGGCACAGTGACCCAGTTGTCCGAATTTGGCTCAATTTCAAGCGTATGGGAATACATATCCAGCCAATTCGTTGATGCTTTTAAGGTGGAGATTTGGTGAGAGTGATGAAACCAATTAATCGCTCTTACGTAAAAAGGCACTCAACCAGTTTTCTCTGTACTGATTTTCTAATTGTCCTGACAAGATTTCTTTTTCTTTTTCGATTTTAATGAAGAAAAAAAAACCAAAAATCGCTTTTTCATAAAGAAAAAAATTTCCACTGATAGAAAATGTGATGATTCGTTCTGTTGGACATTTATCAGCTGCTTACGAATTCGCGACGAATTTCTCGGGAGAGTCGAGTAGGAGTGTATAGACACAACCGATATGCCAGGAAGCTGATATCTAATGTTGAATTAAAGCTCGTTTGTTGTTTGCTTTATAGAACTCGTAGCGAGTACATTTAGCTGAGCTCGAATTAAAAATAACGCAAAGGTGCGCGGATGGATGGAAGAACAAACAGAACAGCGAACTGTGTCGTCTCTGTTCGTTTTTTTTTTTTTTTCTTTTTTCTTTTCTGAGTTGCGATACGCGAAGAGGCTGAGTAACTTAAGTGTGTACTCTCTTGCAATATCGCATCAGGAGAGTACGTATGGCAGCCGCAATATAGCAGCGGGCAAGCAGCCCTCTTTGATACTTATCTTATCGAGTCGCGCGAGTAATTGAATTCACAGTGACTTGGTGTGTCGTTTGTCGTCGGATCTAACGCCTCGAATGAAGCCCCTCTTTCAAGAAAGGCATTCTTAACACCACTGCAGGAGCTCTTATCGCTCCGTCCTTCAGTCATACCCTTGCAACTTTCCACCGCCAAACCTTTTCCTCTCATCCTTGCAACATTTCTCCTCTTCTTTATACACGATTCCAAAAGCTTCGGGCAAACCGTTTATTCGAAAAATTCGGTAATAATCCTGCGTTATGTACAAAACGTTTAGGCAACGATCGTTACATTGACTATACTTCGAAAAAATAAATGGCTTCAAAAAAATCGACGCAAATGTCTGCTGACTCTGGATCAAGCCTCAAAAATCCTTGATACCTAATACAGGATTTTTCAGAATAATTTCAAATCTTTTAATTGCGGCAAAAAAATAAATCTAAATTTTTCAAAATTCATGAAAAATAAAGTTTCACTTAAGAAAATTAAAAGAGTCATTTTCGAGCATATAGAATATTACAAAAAAATTATGGAGTGTATTGAAAGGCATCAGGGTTGGACGTTTACCGAGTTAGCCAAGAATTAACATGAGTCAATTATAACAGCTGATGGATCAATGAAATGAGGATTTAAGAAAACACTTTTTTGGATAACCGTATTTGCAGCCGAAAAAAAAAAGCTGAGCACTACAGCAATAGTTTCGTATTTACTATTTAACTACACATCAAACACAAATTCAAGTGCCAGAGCTACCCTCACTCGATCTGTGGAACCATAAAAATCTTTCTCACGTATGATTGGCCGAGTGATGTACTTGACGCACTTTAGTCAATATGTATATATATCAGAGTGTGATAGCCTTTATGGCTTTTGCTGAAAAGCAAAATTAAGTGGAATATACTGCTGTGAAATGGTACATGTTTCTCGTGTGAACATACATTCTTGCAGTCGGATACTCGACTCGAGTGGCAATCACAGTTTGTATCACTGGCTCTTTAAGTATTATGTACATTTTTAATGAGGATATAAGTAATATAATAATGATCAAATTTTATACATACTATATGTTTTGGATGTTTACTATAGCGCAAAAGCATATATATGTGTATAAGTATACAAAGAACAACTGTATATATATATATATCGAGCGCTCGCACAAATCCACTCTGGCCGCAGATGCACGTTAAAAGTCGTATAAGTGGCAGTAAAACCGCCGGTGGATGTCCTCATGACTGATTCGAATTCTCTCTTCTGCGTATATATTTTCCTCTTCGAACTACACGGTTGCACATAAATATATATATATATCTATATATATATATATACACACGTATATATACTTGAACAACGCACGCACAATTACAGAGTGCGTGAGGAATGTGATATCCCCATTTGCATATCTCAGAGGTCTCTTGTAGTTTGAGAGTAGCTCCTGCAAAACTTGACCAGTCCTCTCCGATGCAACTCTCTCAGTTGTCGCGCTCACTCATCGTCGTGATTATTACACACCCACGACACTTGCAATTTGCTTTACGTAGAGTCAACTTAATTGTTGACTCTTTTTTTGAGAAAAATTTCACAATCCATTTGTCATTTATTCGTCGTGTAATCACACGTAAAGTGGAGAATAGATGTCTGATGGAAGTCTACGATAAATCCAACAGACTGGGACGATCGTATTTTGTGTAGATTTTAAGCATGGGAGAATCCTTTTTTTCGATTCTTCATTAAAGTCTAAAAATTAAATAAAGAATAAAAAATCGAAAAAAAATTGGGAGAAGGCTATATTTTTTAATATTTTTTCAATGAGTGTCTGAAAAATTATAAAAAAATAAAAGCTCGTTAAAAAAAAACATACGAAAATTGTCCCACTCCCAATTTTTGTCCCAAAGCTGAACAATTTTTTTTCCGACATTTCCGAGTTATCATTTTTGATTACGAAGTGAAAATTGCTGAACATACTTCCTCGCAGTTTTATAAAAATTCTAGACTAATGACGAATCAATATTCCAAACTCTACTCATTGCAACCTTCTTTTTTTACCGTTGTAATACTTTCCATTTAGCCCAGGGAAACATTACAGCTTACATTACATTACATTTACATTACACACATGTGCCAAGTAAATACAAAACAAAACTTACCCGGCATCGGCGATATAATCCAGCATGGTGATCTTGAGCATCGCAAACCTTCAAGAATTCGCCCCACTGCCTTTTTTTTTCTTTTTTCGTTGTCACTTAATATATATTTAAGCCATACGCAAAATATAAACACAGAGGTAAATGTGTACACACGTAAACGGTATGTCAGAAGTGAGGGCTCTCGGCAAAGTCGGCAGTAGTTCTTTCGACCTCGAAACCTCACTGTTGATCGCGTACTTGAGGAGCCCAGGAGCTCAACCGGGCCCGTACACACAGAGTCCAAGTGCAATTACGAGGCGAGGAGACGCCCGCCAAGAGATATCTCGATACCGTTATCGTATCGACGAGGTAGACCAGGACGAAGACGATGTGGAATGAGACGACAGCGATGAGAAATAACGACGACGAAAGAGTCTCTTGTTGCGAGGCCCATTATATGTGGCACACCATATATATATATATATATGTAACAGGAGTAGTGTAAGGGACTCTGTCCTTCCTCGTGTGTCCTCACGGCTCCTGCACTTTTATTCACCAAGCCAAAAAAAAAAAAAAAAAAAAGTGAGTAAAAATGCTGCGCGAGTAATAATTGCGGTTGTGAAGCGACGAACCCGGTCCAAGGCATCCGTAAGACGATCGCCCAGTCCCGAGAATCAATTTGTTTTTTTTTTTTCTTTTTTTTTTTTTTTTTTGATCTTTTGTTTTTATTATTTTGTTACTTGCAGGCACACCGTTGGTTCCAAGTGAGCCAACAGCGAGAGATAATCGAGGACGCGATCGCGAGATCGATTAGCCGAAATCGAGAGAACACGATCTCGTTACGTACTTTGAGCACGCGTATAAAGCGCGACAAGGACCAATGACCTCGAATGTCCTGCGAAAAGTCACTCTCCCGGACTCTCAGGTAAATTCCTGATCATGCATCAATGTAAGCTTTGTATCTTCTTTTTTTTAGAACGATCTTTTTTTTTATCACTGCTGTACGAATTAATCGTTTAGTTGCTTCCAGTTTAGCGAAGATCGATCGTCTCACTTTTGTGAAATTTGGTTGTCAAGCTAAACTGTGAATTCATTGATCACAGAATGCAGAGTCTCTGTCTTAAATTTTTCGACCTAGGTCAACATTTCGTCTGCGATATAAATGTCTCGCTGGTCTTCCTCAAGGTAATTCTTTATATCGCTGTATAATATTAGAAGAAGCATTTCTGTTTAATATCGATTTTTCACTGCTTCACGACCTAATTATTTCACAGTTCCAGGTTAGCAAACTTCAATCGTTTCACTGCCTACATAATCTATGAAGCTCAACCGTTGAATCATTTAACGACGAAATACTGTCTCTGCTTTACATTTCTCAACATCGGACAACATTTTACCTGCTAAAAAAATCTTTCGCTTTAGCTCTCTCATGGAATTTCTTGATCACTGTGTAATACAAGATAAATATTTCCTCTCCTTTTTTCCACAGCTTTTCAGCCGAATTAATTTCTTGTTTCCAGAGTTCAGCAAACTCGAATCAATTGTACTCTGTGTAAACAGTTGATTAACTTACAGAATACAGATTCTGCCTTATATTTTTCGATCTTAAAGATCATTCCTCCATATCAACAGAACGAAATCTGCATTGAGTTGCTTTAAACACACTGAAATCCTTGATTCGTGAAAAAGGTTCACAGACACACGAAATTTTTTCAGATCATTATTTTCCTGCACGTAAAATCGTGGGGTAAAAAAAAATCGCGCACACAACGTGACAGAGTGTATCAAATACTGAAATTACTAGCAGATCGTCGAGTGTTTGATGTCAGAGAGAGAAGTTGAGAACTGACCGGCGTCTCGCAGTGGATCGCCACTGTTACTGTGAAGACTCGAAGAGAGCGACGAGGTATAGTGAGCACGTTAGCCGGTCCCGAGCCACCAGCTTGGACTATCCCTCCTTTTCCCGCATATAATCCCAATCGCTATCCCTCCCCCGCTTTATCTCCTTCGTTCCCTTGTAAAGTATCTCTATCTCGCTTTATCGCAGTGAATTTCCGATTGTGCTCTTCGAGCAAGAAACGCGCAACACTTATAGTGCACATTTGGCTGAGTTGTGGCTTAATATGAATGCAACAGTTCATAGAAAAATATTTTCTTATCGTGTTATCGCGGTGGTAAATAAATGTGAGTAAATATTACTACTGCGTGAACACATTTGCAGGCTCCCTTTTTTTTTTTAGATAAATCGTTTATGGAAATGCGTAATTGAATATTGAACAACTGGTACTTTGAAAATTAAGTCATCCAAACGTAATATTATTGTTACAAATTTATTTGATGTAAAAATTAATATTAAAAAAGTATGCAAAGTAGAACTTTGGACATTGCTACAAAGCTACCTCAACGAGGAAGTCACTTTATCTATTTTGGCCAGATGAAAGTATATATATCGCATGCATTCGTTCATTACGTTCGTTGCGTGCCCTCACTCGTTTCTCTGCCTATTTAAATTACTATATAACTTTGTGCGGTACAACGCTTATGTGTATAAAGTTATATATTTTATGACCGACATACTGCCGTATGTACCGAGATAATGAGCGGGCTAGAATATCATGTGCGCGAGGGAATAGATTGCTCAGAAATGACCATTGGTCATTTACACACCTTGGCAACGTCGAGAGCCTCGGGGGGTCCTTGGGAATGCTTCCAGAATTATAATCCTTTCTATAAAAAAAAAAATACATATATATATATATATATTAGAAGTCACGAAATCTCGACGTACGATATACAGGGTGTCTCATTTTAATCTTCAACCTAATTTATTTTAAGAAATAAAATGCCCGGATGAAATTTTGAGCGAAACTTTTAGGGTTGGAAGGAAGACGTTCAAAAAATATTTAAAATAATATAATGAAATATTAATAATATATCAAATATTGGTCCAACATTCAAAATCGACATCTACACCTTCAGCCACAATTAAGGAGACAGAATTTAAAAAAAAAATGGAATTTTTCTTCAGACTCAGATTTTATTTGAAAAATCTTGAGTACCTCAGGCCTTTTGTCGAGTGAACGTCATGAGAGCTCTACTCTTTCGACGTTCTTTTAAAAAAAAAAATCGGCTTTTGAAAAAAATGTGTCCAACATTTTTTAGGTAAAATGTCAGTATTGAAGCTCTCGACCCTTCAGGTGATATTTAATAAGGACGAAAATCACACGAGTGCGAGGGAGGCTGTCGACGTAGGGATCGCTTGAGTTCCTTGAAGGAAAAAGTGTTCCTCAAGCCCCTTATATACGTCGACGTATCGCATATTTATTATGGTAACAAGATGAATCGCTCGTCTCGACGAATCGGTCGGGGTTACGTCAATCATCTATACATTTGAGAAAAATAGCAGGTTGGCCCTGTGGGACATGAAAAGTGGAAGAAGCACTCTCGGGTTCGAGACTCTCATCCTTCATCCTCTATTTTTTATCGCTGTACTCTATAGAAACGAAAGTTTCTCTGTACTTTTGACGAAAATATGTTGTGCACAAACGTCAATAAGGATTACCCATTAATTTTCGAAAAATTGACTTTTAAACTTTGATTTACAAAAAAAAATATGTAATACATAAAAAAATATGTAATACACTATTGACAAAAATATTTTTAACAGAAAACATTTTTAAAAAAAATTCTATTAACGTTAGAAAAATAAAATTGTAATTTTTAAGTTTTACAAAAAAAAAAAAGAAAATGTTGAAAAAATGATAAATTTATTTTGATTTCTGTCATTTTTATTTGTTACTTGTTCAACAAAATTCGTCTTCTTTTTTATAGTCGAGCGATAAGAGAAAAGAAAATATATTTTTCGATTGGTGCCTCAAACTTGTTCTCTATTCTACATTCTGTAAATACACGAGGCACACAGTTTGATCGAATTCCCCACGAACTTTACCTCAATAATAAGCTGTTTGCTGTGGCCACACGAATTTACATGCAAAAGGTTCGTGCTGCGGAGTTTCGTTGCAATCGGTTTTCGGTTGTGGAGAGAGAAGATAAAAGAAGAGGGGAAAAAAAAAAAAAAAAAAAAAGAAAGGAAAAAAAAGAAAAGAATAATATTTGTAGAAGATGTAAACCGTGGTATTCGTAATATCGGTTTCTCAGCCCCAGAATACGCGTTTACATTTTTTGTTTTGTTTTTTTTTTTTTTTTTTTCAAACGAATGCCTTATTCATGAAAAATTCCTGAAGAGTTTACTTGAAGAGGTAGTTGAAGTATTCTTTTTTTTTCAATCTCCCCCATCCCTTTCTTGTCTCAGGATCAAATTTTTAGTTATAAGTTTCGTTCTTAAGCGGATGCTCCAGTAGATGAATATACGATTTATTAGTTTCGACTTTGCATTCTCGCACAACAACAAAAAAAAGGTATTAAAATAGTAGGTATTGAAAAATGTGTAAAAATTAAAAGTCTCAAGTATATGAGTGAAAATTCGAAAATTCCGGTCCTGCCTCAAGCCTCGTTGAATTAAAAAAATCTGCAGAAAAACGAGAAAACGTGAAAAGAATGAGAGAAGCTGGTACACCACAGCTGTACTTAATTTTCATTATATAATTTTCAGCATGCGCCAGCTGGAATTTGTGCATAAAGTATAGGTATATAATCCGAGAGAGGTTTCCTGTTCGAGTCGAGTGGAAAATTCAATTTACGTCGTCCGGACGTTCTATGCTTTAAGAGAGGATACGACGAGACTATTCAAGTACATGTGGCGTATATCTATATATATATATATGCTATGTACCGCGCATTGAAGATTCGAGAGTAGCTGTGTGCCTTGAAATCACGAGAGAGATGAAGATAGAGAAAGAGAGAGAGAGAGAGAGAGAGAGAAAGAATTCTATATCGAATTTTCCTCTCGAGAATTCCACCTAGATATATATACCTGTAGCGAAGCGTTTCTAGGGACGTGAGAGTGGCGTAAATAATCAAGTCCCCTTTCGATAAATAATTTAATCACTATATTCGTGACGAGATTTACGGCTTTCGCCGCAATCTTACTTAAAAAGGGATCGCGATCTTACCATGCGTACCATATCTCTCTATACTATATAAAGATCTCGCCGACGTCGTCGCCGTGTACAGGACGGTAGTTTAGTCAATTCGCTAAACTCACGGAGTGGCTAAACTCACGGAGTGACTAATCTCACGGAGTGACTAATCCCACGAAGTGGGATTATTTTTTATTTTCAAAATTTCAAAAATTTCAAAAATTTCAAAATTTCAAAAAATTCAAAATTTCAAAAAAAATTTCATATACATATTATGAAAAATATTCCATGTGAAATGGGCCATCCCAATTTTGCCTGGTCCATAAATATTTTCGGGATTATATACAGCGGCAAAAAGATTTGCAATTACAAAAAAATAATTAAAAAAAAAATGAACTTTAACGGATATTAAATATCGTTTTATTTTTATTGCGATTTTTTTCTTCTTCATTTTAATCTGTCTATTTTATTTTTTACATTAAACGCGATTGCTTCTGTGGAAACTTAGAGAAACACACGAGGCGAGCCACAGTCAAGGAGGCTGATGGAAAGTTCAAGAGTGGTAAGGAAATTTTCCTTCAATCGTAGTCGTTGTTCTCTGGTTACATCGTCAGGTTGACCCGGGTCTTCCTCCGAGCCTCGTCGATGAGTTTCTCCCGTAGCTTTGTGTGGAGACGAGAAGGAAGTGGATGGTCGAAGATGAGAAATAAATAAAAGAGAGAGAGAAAAAAAAAAAAAAAAGAGGAAAAGAAAGACCTCGTGGGGTCCTCGTAGTATATAGGCGCTTGGCCTGTGGGGCTCAACAGAAACGAATAGAGAGGAGAGGACACGCGAATCGGAGAAAGACGTATAAGCTAAAGCAGGATGAAAAGCAGTTGCTTGGGCTATACCAGTATCAGCGGCAGCACACGAGTCCCGCACGCCATAGTTTCGTGTACTCCGCCAGCAACGAGTATTAAGAGTGTACCAAGCATGTGGGTATATAGACGGTATTCCATGTTAATTCATCAGCTCCAGAGACTCAAAAAAAATATTTATTTATTTATTTATTTATTTATTTATTTATTTATTTATTTATTTATTTATTTATTTATTTATTTATTTATTTATTTATTTATTTATTTATTTATTTATTTATTTATTTATTTATTTATTTATTTATTTATTTATTTATTTATTTATTTATTTATTTATTTATTTATTTATTTATTTATTTATTTATTTATTTATTTATTTATTTATTTATTTATTTATTTATTTATTTATTTATTTATTTATTTATTTATTTATTTATTTATTTATTTATTTATTTATTTATTTATTTATTTATTTATTTATTTATTTATTTATTTATTTATTTATTTATTTATTTATTTATTTATTTATTTATTTATTTATTTATTTATTTATTTATTTATTTATTTATTTATTTATTTATTTATTTATTTATTTATTTATTTATTTATTTATTTATTTATTTATTTATTTATTTATTTATTTATTTATTTATTTATTTATTTATTTATTTATTTATTTATTTATTTATTTATTTATTTATTTATTTATTTATTTATTTATTTATTTATTTATTTATTTATTTATTTATTTATTTATTCATTTATTTATATTTATTTTTTTTACGAATCTTTTAGGTGACTTGAAAATTTTTTTAGCTACGCTTAATAACGTCTCAAATTTTAAATAATCTCTAAATTACACAAGAAAGAAACTTTCGCATAGATAAATTAATATTTTATTTTTTCATCACGAAGAAACAAAATTTCGCGATTCAAAACGCCATTAAAATAATAATAGAAAAAAAATTTGAAAAATTGAGTCCACTCTCACATCGGAGACGGTGGGGGGACGAGAAATGATGAATTGACATGAAATACCCCGTATACAAGGCGCATAGGGTCGCGCCAAGTCGTTTGCAAAGCACCATCCACATACTCGTGCTGCATACTAGATACGCGCTACCTCCCTCTCTCTCCCTCTCTCTCCCTCCCTCTCTCTCTGTCTTTCCCCTCCTATAAACGTAACGTAGTACTTATAAACGTAAATAATTCCACTGTGGGTCTCTCACCCTGCGCTGCTTGATCTTGGGATCGAGATATCGATGCGGGATCACGAGAGATACAGCTGGGGATGCTTTCGCTATTACTCCTCTTATGTTTCCCCCCGCTCCTCTGCTTCTTGCACTCTGTTATAGGGGCGGATGAAACGAGATGGAGAGCGAGATGAAAGATATATCGGCGCAATACTGCTGGTTAGCCCTGCGTGGAATAGAAGCTAAGAGAAAAGAAATTCCAGCGACGATATTCCAACAATCGTTTTTCGTAGAATCATTTTTTAAAAAGCCAACAATCATATTCTTCAATCCTTTTTTTTTTTGTAAAAAATCGTAGATTTGAAAAAATGCAGATTCGCGGATTTTTGGGGATTATGGAATCCGTACTTGGAATCTGGAAATTCAAAATGGCGGATCCAGTATGCCGGACAAAAATGAAAAAGTAATTGGATTTTCGAAACAATGAGATTACTTTTGTTTTAGTGCTCCACCGTTGTTGGAAATACCATCTTGAATTTCGGAATTTTCAGTTCAGATTCGTTCGTTCATTGAAATCAAGAACACTTTTTCCACTTTGGTCCGCCATGTTGTATCCGCCATTTTGAATTTCTGAATTTTGCATTCCAATTCGTAATCAGCGGACGCCCAGAAAAAAAGACGTGGACATCTTTATTTTCGAAATCATGAAAAAATGTAAAATAATGATTTTTTTGCAAAACCAACAAAAAAATTGATTTTTCAAAAATAATTCCTTCAGCACATTTCCATAAATCTTTCAAGTCTAACTACGATTGTTTCAGAATTTTTAACCATCGATACAGCTTTGATCTCAGCCCTTAAAAAAAAATGCAGAAAAATGGCTGCTTGAGCGTTTTTAAAATGTGTTTTCGCGTACATTTTTCCATATAATTAATTATCATCATGCAAGTGGGCTCGATAAATTAAATAAGCCCTATCAATTCCTCAAACAAGTCTCACTCCTTCTTAAGGTGATGTGATGCAGATATATTGTTTTCTGTGAAATTTTGAAATCAATCAAAAAAGCTCAATCCACTATATTAGTAATATCGTAGATTGATCGATAGAGCAATGCG
The DNA here is from genome assembly GCA_964016905.1 of Perithous albicinctus. Lineage (NCBI taxonomy): Eukaryota > Metazoa > Arthropoda > Insecta > Hymenoptera > Ichneumonidae > Perithous > Perithous albicinctus. Next base: position 15,942,658 of record OZ024699.1, read on the forward strand.
ACAGGACCCTTTCAACCCTCCCTCACTTTGCTTTCTCTTTCACCCCCCCATCCCCATCCCCCTCCCTATCTTGCTTTGGGTTCGATAAAACGTACACGTGCAGGTATACAGGACGGGTGTTAAAATCAATCGATTGGACAAGATCAACATTCAGAAACCCTTCTCTCCACATAACATGACAATCGATACCTGTGCATATTGATCGATCGACAAATGATTCGCGTAATCCCCTCTCGCTTCAATCCTGGGATCAATCCGTTTGGTCATAATGTATCTGGGCCCTTTGTCGTTTTTCTCATCGCTGCGATAAATGGTCCATTGGCATTGTCCTTTCTCGAGTTATCGAGAGGTAAGAATCTTCGGGACGTATTGTATTATAAAAATGAGTGTCATAGAGAGGGACGATAGTTTTGCAAGAAGGGCTGAGGGGAATTATTATTAAAAGGTGTGGCATGTGCGTATAAATTAACGTCACGTGAGGCAGTGAATATCGAGTGGAGGGTTAGTTGAAAAAAAAAAAAAAAAATGCCTGAACCCTCTCGTGGGCCATTATTTTCATGCACCTCGAAAAAGGCAACAATTTTAATGCTGCACACCCGCGTTTCATATCCTTCTATTAGCCCATCCATTGTGTGTAATGTTAGCGTTACGTCACGCGTATTCATGAGAAGGGATTACACAACATATATAAGTCGAGCCATTGGCAGACGAAAAGCATGCAGAGGGATGGATAGAGAGAAGAAAAAGAAAAAAAAAAGATCGTTACATATTAATGTGTAAACAAGGAATAAATTACTGGAACTAACAGGGGAGGCCTCCGGATCTCGTCTCTGTGTTAGAGGGAGCACGTCTGGCAGTCCAAAGCCCTACAGCATATAGACACTTAATTCCATCGCTAAGATTCTAATATACAATATGCACAAAGTATATGCATCCATCTACAGCATCGATAATAATTAATCTCGAATTTGTCCCCGGAGCCTCTAACGGTTTCATTCTTTTTTTCTCGCCCTCTTTTTCCTTTACTAGGTTGCCTTTTTTTTATTCTATAGACTCTGTGTTCAACGTGTAAGTACACTGATGATTTTTCAATCGAGCTTATTGAATTTCTATTTATTAATTAATTAGCACACCGAAACATCTTACCCAAAAAAAATTTGAAAAATATTTATTACAAATGATATTAATGACGAAATTTTCCACAGACATTATTGTAAATATTTGGAAAATATTCGCAACATATAGATGCAAAATAGTGAAGAGCTGTTGGATTCCTTTTGAAGTCGCAATTTATTCTCGAGACAGTGACTATCCGGTGCGCAGTAACATTATAAAACCGCAGTAAAATTGTAAAATTAAATCTTCCGATTTACAGTTTATCCTGTCTTGCTTCGTTATCAGCCACCACCACCACCACCACCACCACTGTTTCCTCGCGGATGCACCTAAGCCGCACGAGAATCCGGTCGTTCAAGAGCGTAAATCTAATGAATATTATGAAAATATGTCAGTAGGAAAGTAGCGAGCAACGAAAGTACAGTAGTTTGACTGATCAGGTTACGCGAAGTGCGGTCCGTTCGAATATAATCTCCAAGGCAACACAACACCGGATTTTTTAATTCTGATTCAAGAGAAAACGACGACATTAATTGTAAGTTCTGCTTCATTGTGTCTGTTAACATCAGCACGCTCAGAGAAAAATGTATTTTTAACTGTGCAAAGTAACAACTATGGATTGTTGGTCCTTTCGCAGCCATTTCTTTTTTTTTTAATTTACGGTAACAAGTAACGAAAAAAAAAATAGTTGCTGGCGCGTAAAAATGAAACTATTAAAACAGTAGATTCAGTCGGATTAATTGTGGCAGAAAATTGAAAAATCAAAGTCGATCGCTCCATAATTCGCACCTTCATTTTCAATGTCCTGGTGTCGGTCTAGATTTACAAAAAAAAAAGACTTTGGTGGATTACATGTAAATATCGAGAACCATAGAAAAATTAACCTGGATATGGAAAGCGATAAATAAATATACCGAGACATCGAAAACTGTGGAAATTTCGACCTGTACAACGAAAACTATCGAGACATTGATCTGGGCATCGAAAATTATAGAACGATCGAGCTGCACACCAAAAGCTAAAGAAGAAAAACTAAGAATTCGCTCCAATACACTTCTTAATATTCATTTGAGTCGTTCAGTTTCTAAAACTACAAAAATAGCCACATGGACTAAGAAATATTAGTCGTCACTTAATAATTTTCAGGACTATGACGATTTAAGATCAAAACCCAAATTTCTTCAACATTATTTACGCTGGTTTAACAAGAAAAAAAAAAAATATTAATTTCAGATTGGTCAAAGCAGCCAGTAATCATTTATCATGAGAATTAATCTGTGGCTCGTGATAACGGCACTCGTGTGCTTCCTGCTCGCGACAACCGAAGCTTATGGAGTCCGAAGAAGATATTTGATGCCCCAACGAAATTTGAAGCGACGAGATGAGCACATCTTCGGCGAAAGGACCTATCGGCGAGAATGTAAGCAAGGGCAACGTTTGCATAAAGGGAAGTGCCGCAATAAGTTCAGACGAAAATGAAAAATCAAGACTGTCGATATGACTTCGATCGTGTTTTAGCAATTAATCATTTTTTCGGATATGTAATTCTCGACATGAAAATTAATGTAATGTCTGAATATGACATGAAATTGTAAAAAAAATAAATCAATAAATAAGTAAAAGTTTTTCTCTGTTTTAATTATGTGTAATTCACCATTTATCACAATTCTATTAATTAAAATGGAACTTTTTAATTAAACTCCATTTTTCACGCGTGAAATTTACTCTCAATTTTATGAACATAAAATTCGCAATAAAATGCATACCTAAAATTTGGTTTGTGACGTATTTTTTTAAAATTAAATTAAAAATTAAATATTTGAAAATGCATTTACAAAACTTGAAGTTTGTTTCAGACCCTCTAAAGCGAACTCTTCAAGTCATCCGCGTCCCTTCAAAATCCACTAAAATTTGAATCTATTCATTTAATATAAATCAATAATGATGCTTCAATTTCTACATAAATCCTGCTTCATGCATTATTTGTAGAATACATTTTTTAAAAAAATGCAGTATCATATTTAACAATCAATTCACGTGTATGCACTGCTTTAAATGCATACAAGAGTGCTTTAAATACACAATTGAGAGTCCCCATTATATTCCCTCTCATATTTTCTAACGACCCTATATTTTAACCGGTTACTATATAGTTAACGCGTTATTCCCACGTATGAAAAAGAAGAAAAACTTCACTCGATTACCGATCGTAGAGTGCGCAAAGCGAGAGGGAAATAGTTAAAAATACGAGATCGCCCGCGACCGGTTAAAATATGGGTACGTACAAACTCTATATACATATCTATATATATATATATATATATTGCAATCTCCAATGTCTGAACGTGGAACAATTTTATAGCGAATAATTCTTGAAAGACGATATCCCGTGCTCAACACTAGCGTGCTTCGTACACGGCCAATTGTTTTTTCTTTTTTTTTTTTATTTCTTTTTCCAGTCGTTTTTTCAAACCGGCACAACGCCGGCTCTAACTCTTCAGGCTTTTCCCCTTATTCGTGTAAGCCGATTCTCTAGCGCACCAGCGAATAAGAGGAGGCGGTGAATATAGCAGGATAGGATAGAGACGATCAGGGCTATACTAAAGAGAAGCAGAGAGAAAAGAGCGTGCAGCTACGAACCAACGATTTATTTACTTATCGGCGTCACGAGAGGATCGCGAGAGAGAGAGATTCTCTCTACATATATACATATATATATATATGGCTGCGGTCATGCTGCGGCGATGCACCTAGATCCCTCGAATGGATAGAGAAACAGAGAGGTACGTGTAGATAAAAAAAAAAAGAAAAAAAAAGAAAAGGAAATGTGAGTAAAGCAAGACAGAGAGGATAGAAAACGGAAAGAAGCTGAGTTGAGAAAGAGAGAAGAGTTGCAGCAACGATCTCTCGCTGCTACATATGGGTTGGGTTGTGGTGTTCTGTGTGTGGGCATCCGCAATCGCTGCGGATCGACACAACAGGGATCAAAGGTGTCGCCGTATATACCAACCTCGCATTTGAACACACGTGCATTCAACGAGAGACTTCAACGCACACTATATATTGCCCACATATGTGCCTCTTATATATCTATCTTCCTGGACGTTCCGACTCTATCCATTATTCCAACTCACGACAATTGCAGATATTCGGATTCTTACACCATTTCTGATGTTTAAGGGACATGTCGTATTGGGCGATTTGCGAATACCACTTATTTAAGGGACACCAGTGTGAAGGGCCGATTTTTTTTTGAGCCTTTTTTTTTTGGATGGTTAAAATACATCTGATTTTTTTTTTATTCTCGTCGGAACAATCAATAGAATCATCAAAATTTGTAGAAATTCTTTTCAAAATTTGTCCCTTCGAGAAGCACTCCGGAGCGTTATTTTTTTACTCTTCAAATAAAATCTACGACATTCTGCAGAATAATTTTGAAAACTGCAACATGAGAGTATTTTTTTTTGTTTCAATTAGAGACATTGCTTAAATCTGAAATTTTTATGCAGAAATATTAAACAATGATAAAAAAGGATTTTTTTTTTTTTTTTTCGAAACACATGATTTAAAAAACATATTTTTTTCTAGAACTTTTTTCGCATTTTAAATTAATTACCACACTTCCACCCTGTATCTTGAACATTTTTGAATACGAAAATTATACCCCCGAATTTTTGATCCAGTGTGATCTCGATGATCAAAAAAAAAAGAGTGTATATACTGTACAACAAGAATCTCTCATAGATTGGTTCATTCAACTAAATCCAATGAGCAAAGATTAGTCACATAAATTATTAGGTAGACAGCAAAAAAAAAAGAAATGGTCCTCTCATCAAGCCAAGTGTAACCAACAATTTTTTTGTCATCAGCCTTTATCCATCCCAAATTTAATTGATCCAACCAATCTCTCTCTTTTTTTTTTTTTTTGCATCCCAAATATTTCTCGTGGACGCTCATAACTATAATTTTTGTGTCAGTGACAAAATAATTGTAAAACTGTAAAACTTGCAAAACTGTCTATTCAATCTCGTAAAAAAGTATTTCGACACTGCGGCCTTTATCGACAGAGTACCAACGCAATAAAGTGCGTATATTCAGGGTCACTTCCTTTCCCTTGTCCTCCATGACCTTTTCCCCCCCGTTCCTAAATCGATTCACATCCATATATATATATATACAGTGTAACACATGGAGCTGCGTATAACGAGAGTATATTGTACGTAGCTCTACGTCAATATACAGAAGATAATTTCGTGAAGCAGCTCGCTTGCATAATCGCTCTAAGCCTCCTCCTCCTCCTCCTCCTCCTCCGCACCCCTTATCGCTCTGGTCGAGCTTATATATATATATATATATATAAAGGCACACTCCCCTAACTCACCGCGTTGTTACCACCTGGCAGAATTAATTTATTATACTTAACCGATCATCTCCGGCGTGCACTCGGGGACGTGCAGAGAGCGTCACAGCAACACGTAGATCGAGAGTTTGCGGTATATACACGCGGGGGAGTATATATACCGGTGCCCAATGAGGATGTCCTCTCCCGCTGTCTGCCTCTTCGCTCTTTCTAACTCACTCAATGTGTGCTCTTTATCGATACGGTATTACAGATTTTTAAGCAGGATTTTTAACTCTATGATTTTCCATTAAGGGACCAGATCTCGGTGTAACGGACCGAAAAATAGCTGATTTTTTTTTTTTTTTTTCGGTAGGTAAAATGCGTTGATTAGTCTGATATTTTTAATGCCGAATCGAAGCACTCGTGTGAAATAGAAAATGATTTTTTTTTTTTTTTCGCCAATTTTTTTGTTTAAAAAAATGTGAACATTTGAAAAAAAGCTTCCATAGCTAGATAGCAGCTTTCATACTGATTAATATTTTATATACAAATTTTGTTTCAGATAAAATAAAATGTGTTTTTTTTTTTTTACCTTTAAAAAAGGTAAAGAACCCTTAGATAAATAAAAATAAAGCAACATATTCTTACAAGGGTGGTTAATATTTTCTTGCTCCTTATATTCCTGAAATAAATAAATATATTCTCACATTACAATACTAGTGTAAGAATTACCAGATCTATGAATTTTATACGCAGGCGCCCTTTCTAAATCGTCCGAATCCACCACCGAGCGTTAGCTCAGAAGTGGACCAAACTTGTCCACACGGCGCACCTGTAGTTCATACATACACTATATATATATATATACTCTCTCTCCCTCTCTCTCTCTCTCTCTCTCTCTCTCTCTCTCTCCAACAGCTCTTCCCGGTCACGTGTGATGTATTGTGTGTGGGTGAAGGAGCAAACTCGGTGAAACGTGCGTGTCGATTAAATTTCACGAGTCTGAGGGAAAGGTTGCGCGGGCGCTTTGCAAGCCCCTCAGTTTGAGCTTTGGCTTCCTCTATATATATATATATGTGTATATATATATACATATATATATCCACATATATATTGCTTCTGTGTGAAGCTGGGGAACGTGAGAGTTTAGAGGGAAAACGTGCCGGGGGGGGGGGGGTTCTCAGGGGCACGCCAAAGAGAAGGGGTTAAAAGTGGGCAAGCGCGCGGCTGCACCCAGGACGAGGAGAGATCCCCGGGACACCTGGATATCCAGGGAGAGCTTCTGCGCCTGCTACCGCTACTTTCACCACCTCTTACACGTTCGTCACATACCATATTATAACTCCTTAACATTGGGTCATATTAGGTACAGTTGCCCGATATCCCATCATGTTTCCAGCGCTTCTATATATAATATATGCTGCAACTTTCGGGAGTTACATTTTCATGTACGAACGGGACGATGACACGTTCGGGTTATTAGCAAATATATCGATGTACTATAGATAACATTTTATTGAATTTTATTTTCTTTAAAATTGCATTAAATTTTATTTTCTTTAAAATTGCATTGAATTTTATTTTCTTTAAAATTGCATTGAATTTTATTTTCTTTAAAATTGCATTGAATTTTATTTTCTTTCAAATTTTGTTGAATTTTATTTTCTTTAAAATTGCATTGAATTTTATTTTCATTCAAATTTTATTGAATTTTATTTTCTTTTAAATTTTATTGAATTTTATTTTCTTTAAAATTGCATTGAATTTTATTTTCATTAAAATTTTATTAAATTTTATTTTCATTAAAATTTTATTAAATTTTATTTTCATTAAAATTTTATTGAATTTTATTTTCTTTAAAATTGCATTAAATTTTATTTTCTTTAAAATTTTATTGAATTTTATTTTCTTTCAAATTTTATTAAACTTTATTTTCTTTCAAATTTTTGAATTTTTAATTTTGCACGAAAAAAAAAAAAATTAAAAATAAGATAAAATTTTTATAAATTTTTTTTTAATCCCGAAATTTCGGGAAGATTTGGCAAAAAAAGGAGTATAGTAATCGTTATGGGGTCGCCCAACCCCGAGACTAATATCATCGCAATTGATGACGCAGAATCAACACAACCCGAGAGAAACGTTACCAACGATATGAGACTGCACAAATTATCACCCTATACCATCGAAAATACTCACGAGGATTATCTTTTTGCTATATAACCCTGCCGGAATTATATCTGTCCGCCCTAGATTAACCCCAAGTGAATAATGACTTTTCGCGAGTACGTACGTAGCCGTGACAAATAATGATTTTGTGTGTGCGTGGCCAATTGTGGTGTACTGCAAGTTTTCCGATTGTAAACAACTCACGATCGATATAGTCGGTTATATTGCACGTGCGCAAAGAACCGGGTTTATTTCAATATAACATCTTATATATCTATAGCGTGATATATATATGTGTGTAGTATTTATTTGACGAAAGTTCGATTTTTCTATATCTCACCCAGCAGATTTCTTATATGTGACAAAAAAAAATTGTGTAAATTATTATCCCGATTGAATAATATTAATCAAAAAAATTAAATGAAGCTAATATTTACAGAAATTACAATTAGAACCCTTACGAATCAAACGCACTTTTACTTAAGTCGGCGACATTTTTTTTTTATCGAATTACAGTTGTAAATATATAGGTAGGTTTATTCGAAATTGGGTCCTTATTCCATGTAGATCGGATTGGACATTTTTTTTCTAGCAAAACAAAATATAAAATAAATATTTAAGAAATGTAAAATATAAAAGTGAGCATCAAGATTCACAGATTTTTTCAAATCACTGTTTTTTACAGTAATCGAGAATTTTTATGGTTTGTACATTTTTTTTGTTTAAATAAAAATGTAACAGGATTTTTGATCCTGAGAAAGAGCGAAAAAAAAAGAATCATCGATTTATATTGTGAGACCCTAATATATATGTGCTAAATAGCTGAGAATAGATGTGACAAAACCATTAGGAAGGAACTTCACTCTCAGAGGATTAACTTCTCATATGGATTTTGACAAATGGAGAAAAAAGCTCTTTCCTCCCTTTGCTAGGGTTCAGCCAGAAACAAGGTAAAAGAGAGGATGTGAAGATACCTGTAATTTAATTCAAATATACGTGTTGAACAAGAATGATTGTTCACGCAAGAATTATAATAAAGGGTTGCGCCATCGTGATCACAAATTATATATATATATATTTGTGTTGATTCCCACGGTACATTTCATCCCCTTATTTACAAATTTTCTCATATCTCCGATAAGGTCCTATCCGTATCCTCTTTGACAACCCATTTTAATATTAAAAAAAAAAAAAAAGTACTGATCTACATTTTTGCATGTAAAACTTAAATAAAGTGAGTCAATGTTTGATGTTGAAATTGAAAAAAAAATGATTAGTTACGATTTTACAGAAATTTCAATTTTCATAGTTTTAGTTTAAAAAAAAAAAAAAAAAATTGACTGATCTAAATTTTTGTATATAAAACTTAAATAGAGTGTGCCAATTTTTGTTGTTCAAGTCAAGTCGAGTTACCACTAACAATAAGGTTGTTTACATCTCGACAATTTTTTCTAAGATCCTCGGGATTTCAACGAAGAAAATGTGAAAATTTCAACTAAACCAGAAATGCCGTTTCGGAGGGATAAAAAGTGTCAATTTTATTTAATCGAAAAATAGTATAAAATGAAATCGGAGAATTTTACAAAAAATTATGTTGAAAAGTACGCCCGAAAATCCAAAATTTCATGTTCTTACGATTTTTTTTCCGAGCCGTATTATACGCGTTAAAAAATGAACAATGATTATTTTCAGCGATTTTCGGTGTCTGGAATGTGCAACAAAAAAATCTGAGAAAAAACCCTACGTTTCGTTTTTCAACTAGACCAACATCCTGAATAAATTCGAGTTAACAAATTCGAACGTTTTGTTGACATGAAAAATTGGGGTGGCCGACTTTACGTGTTTTCCCCCATATTTAATTTAACATACATATGTAGTAAAATCACAAAATTTAAATATCAAATTTCCTCATTTTTATAGAATTTAGCAAGAAAGTATCGTAATTTTACATCTCAATTGAATATCAAATTTAATATAACCAGTTTTTGTAAAAGAGCTTCCTTCACACGTAATGAAAAATGACACTAAATATTCTCAGTCATATTATTTTTTTTTTTTTTTTTTTAAGTTGGTACAAAAAAAACGTTGCAATATAAAAGTGTATCAATTCTGCAGTGCTTTGCAGCGCGGTGCCCTCTGCCGCGCTATAATAACTGCTAACCCACTAACCTGTGGAACGCGCCGGTAAGCCCAAGCGATCCTGTGGCCCCGGTTATACGTGATTCCGGCGAGAGTTGTCCCCTATGATTCGTAGATGGTACTTTAAGAAGATCGTACGTTGACAAGTGATGCTTGTAATCCCGGCAATCCATCCATCCACCTCCTATTCCGCCTTCGCCCCCGGCACGCACAATAACCCCGTCTTCGCCGGTTTTTATCGTCGACTGTCTACGTCCATTTCCGTCACCTCCCCCGCCGCCCTCCGATAGATGACGAATGAGCGGACGGCGCATTTCATTCGCAGCACTTCTATTCACCTGTGTGCTGTAACCGTCGTTTATGGGCTTTGAAAAAACAACAAAACAACAACAAAAACTCTTCTGTAATCTCTGTGTCACTATTTCGTCGTGCCACAACCTACTTTCAACTCCAGCAGCAGCAGCAGCAGCAGCTGCGCACCGGAAATATATTACGTCAATCGCGAATTCCCGCCCGGAAATGAATCTAAAGACTTTTATTTCGCAGGAGCGGAAACGGCCGGTTTTTTTTTTTTACATCCCTTCCCCAGTTCTTAGCTCAGTTATTTCTTTTATTCGCGCGGCAATGTTTCTCGTTTTCAACGCGCGACCTCTGCCTATATGGCTCAAATTTTTATACCTAAAGAATTTTCGCAATTTTATTCTAAGAAGGTTTTATTATTCTTTTATTGTGTATACTTCTTTTTTTCGTGAAATATGGCGTCTCTGTGAAGAAAAATGAAAATAAAAAGCGCGCGGAAAGACGAGAGTTCGAGTATTATTATTATTATTATTATTGTTGTTATTATTATCGTAATAGAGAATATACGGGGAACGCGACAATCATCCAGGCCACGAGTTCTCCCACGACTGCGGCACAGCGGTACTCTCGCGGGGAAGCCCGAGACACTCCTGCGCGCAGCACACACTAGAGGCGTACCTATGGACCTGCTGCTGCTTGTTGCCGCCACCGCCGCCGCCGCCGCCGCCGCCGCCTTTCCTTCCCGAAGTGAGTGAGAGAGAGAACGCGAGAAACACACGTTGGCTGCTTTTTTTTTGTTATCGCGTTTGTTTTTGTTTCCGTTTGAGTTATCCAAGCTCGAAAAAGACGCCATCTTTAGGGCGCCTTATACTTAGTATACTTTTGATACAGGAGGCAGTGTCACTTCCCCCCCCCCCCCCGCCACTTCGAACATTTAGAAACCTATTTTCTCTGAAATAACTCGACAGTTTGGACTGAAATTTTTGGAGAGAAGCCGCGGAAGGATTGTGACAATTGGGCTAAGCTTCTGACTTCCTGTAAGTCAAAATGGCTTTTTCAAGACAGTCGGAAAACCAAAAACAACACTCGGTGCGAGAGAGACAGACCTATAGGCGTTTAACATTGGACGAAGGAATTTTCAGCAGTTTATCACTGCTTCTTAAGGTAGTTCTGCCGCTACGCCGAAGTCATGGACCCTAGAGACTAAATGTAACAAATTATGACCTCAGAATATTATAATAATTAGTTGCGCGAATAATTAAGATTTCTTCACGACGTAATCTATTTATATGAAGCTAATTTTTCTTATAAAATTGTAATCTTTAATGTTAGCTTGACTTTATTCAATTTATGATTATCACGAGCTCGGGAAGATGGTCGGACATGTGACGACGTTGTAACGTGAATCGTAGGTCGCAGCCATTTGCAGTGATGTGCAAACTCTCGTGCGACGTTCATGTAAGGTTATGTCCGTTGTTTACGAGGTTATAGTTTAATATAATTTGGTACATACAAATTTACCGCGCAAATCAGCTGTTAGCTATAGGCTTCTATCATGAAGCGCTGTTGCCAAACGTACACGCCATCTTTCTAGATTAAAAACAGCCTCATCTCCGCGTATAATTAGCTCCGTTAAATGTAATTATTTCTTCAAACATGCGGGTAAACCTAAGTTTTTTTTTATTAGACGCGATCCGTAATATCTAGGGAACACGTAACGCTTTTCATACTTCCGCTATCTTTGATCTAAATATCAAAATTTTTAATTGAAACATGAGATTTTCTGAAATACGGAAGTTTCTGTCATAAGAGCCTATGTAAAAATATCATTTTTGAAAATTTAATTATTCTTCGAAATGACCGGTAAGGAACCTTGGATTATTTTTAACATCAAGCTAAATACTTAAAGAATAATATATAAAAAAAATCATGTGCGAGTCTTTGCATTGTGTTCGCGACAGAACTACCTTAAGGACCAAAAACCCATTTCTGGTAAAATTTTTTTTTAAGATGGTATAAAAAAATCGTATGCCCCTTGTTTGTTTGTAATTTTGAGCCAAATCGGACTTTTTTTAAATTGTATGTAGAATTATTTTTTATTATAATTTTTGTTATTGTCAATTTTTCAAAATGAACATGAGGCATTCGATATACATTTCGTCGCGCGAAAAAAAAAAAGTCTCAAAAATGTTCTAAAAATCAGGGTTAGTTGCATCAATAAATGCATGATATTTCAAAATTTAAAAAAAACGCATTTTTGCCGGAATATGCCAAATTTTTCCATTTTTCATTTAATCGGTAATATCTCGGAAACGATTAATCGTATCGAAATCACGAAAAAAAAAAAGACAATCTACGTTTTTTTTACGACCAACAAGAACAAATGTATTCGGAATTAATTGCGTAATTTCAGGCGATATTTTATGGCAAAAACTATAAAAAGTTTTTTTTTAATATCAGGACTTCCGGTTTCGTCATCGAGAACATTGCCTCGAAGTTTTAATTCTTTTAAATGTTAGTCTTTCTAAAATAGAATCGCTAGGCTGAAAGATCGCGATCATAATAATTTTTTTTTTAAATGTATTTTTATTTTTTTAAAATATTTTTATTTAAAAAAAAATATTTTCACTTAAAAAAAATATATTCATTTAAAAAAAATTATTTCTATTAAAAAATGTTTATTTTCATCTTAAAAACATTATTTTTATTCAAATATTTTTATTTTAAAAAAATTATTTTTATTCAAATATCTTTATTCAAATTTTTTATTTTAATTTAAACAATTTTATTTTTATTAAAAGAAAATTCTTTCTATTTCAGGTAAAGTATCAGAAGTAGATGGTTTTTTTGGTATGAATTTCGAAACCAAAACAATAGTTTCAACATAGAAGACACACAAAAAATCTCACGGTGCTCCACAGTCACTTTGAAAAGTTATTGCACTTTCGGATGGGACAGACAGACAGAAATGTGTGAATGTGTGTATTTTTTTTTAATTGCTGACACCCAACATTTATTTACCTGAAAATCTGTCAGACAATTTTTCTTCATTTGCAATACTTTCTCTTTTACATACTTTGTATGTGACGAGAAAATAAAAATAGAGCTTTTATAGAAAATTTTAATATCAATATTGAACCAGTTTTTAAACAGCTCCATTGGTGAGGAAGAGCCCAAGACAAAAATATTATGAGCTGGCTTTTGGCTACTTTCCTTCAGTCGCTATAATACATCAATCGCGTTATTCCTACAGAGGATTATAAAAGCTCACTATCTTGCCACAAACGAATATTTTCGTTCGAGTTCTCCGGCATACAGATCTCTGCATCACCCTCAGCTGAACTTGCTTACCATCCAGAGAGAAGAGAAATTTGAGCTAGTCCATATTGTCGACACTCGAGAAATATGAATATATATACCATGCATCTATTTATTGAGATGATCGAACCAACTCTGAGGATACAAAAAAAAATCAAGGAGACATTCGCGTATCGAATGTGTTATTGAACTCCGCCCCAGAGAAATGAGGGGTTTTTATTTTTGGAATTGAATGAATGAAAAGATACCTGCTATATTTTTTGTTTTCCGTGGGGTTTCGATTCAATTAATTTAAGGAAAATGAAAAATATGCTTTCGTTGCAAAATCAAAGAGATGAGTCTTGGTATTATCGATAATATAGAGAGAGAGCAGCTTGTGATCAACATCGAGTGTTTTGCGAGCAATGCCCACAAACACCACTTGACTTGATTTAGAATTACACGCCGGATTCACCTCTTCTCTCGTTAAGCGAAAGTCGGTCGTGATAGAATATCCCATGCGTGGATTTAGCTATTGAATGCGAACATGCGATGAATCCCAATGATAGTTGTAATACGATTAGATCATGGACGTATATAAAGCAACGTTAACGAGAATACTGTAGTCGATAAAATATCAAGACGACGAGGCGTTACGTGTCATTCAAGCACCATTTTTAGAAATGTAGTCGTTAGTTCACTTATGCGATCGTCTCATGTTTTATAGTTGAGATATATTAGAAAAGATACCCAAGAGAAACACAGAGAGAGAGAGAGAGAGAGACCACCTGGGTTAGCTTAGCTAAATTGCGTAACTTTCATCTCGTCGTCAACACAATTTATGGAAAGTAAACTATGTACCATATATAATTACAAAAGTCGGTGATGAAATACTCTCTGATTCAATTTCTTTGGTTGTCGTTTTTCTATACTTAGAAGTGAGCAATTTATTATCCAGATTTGCGAATTATTGTTGAAAGCCCGAATAATTTTTACGTCTTTATCGAGAATTTTTTTTTTATGGGAAAATAAATTCAATCTATCCTTTAGGTGTCAATAATAACATACTAAAGAAACAAAACCATTGAATTTTATTTTCCGATAAAAAAAAAATTCTCGATAAAGACGTTAAAAAAAAGTGCAGACTACCTTAAAGTAGGTGTATCACTTGTGGTTACTAAAAAAACTTTGTCAAAGATACAAAATAATGGGAAAGCAATTTGCAGGCTTGTTTGAGCACAAAAGACATTTTTAAAAAAGAAAAAGCAAAATACCATAAAATTTGAACCGCTCGGCCGATTTACGTCAAATTTTCACTCAAACCTTGTTCCACGATAGTTTCATATGTGAAGTAAATTTGAACCGAAGTGAATTTGCAGTGGGAACGAAATTTTTAATTACCCGATTAAAAAATCTTTGTTTAATTTCGATCGCCTTAAGCATTAATGATAAAATACTTAAATATATCAAACTTAAGATGAAAATGAAATAAACAAGAGAGATGTGCCGCATAAAGTAAATAACTTTATTAGTCGTTTCTGCGCGTTGTCACAAAATATATTCTTCTAATAATTCAACATCGGTAAACAGTTTTGTATTTGCGTTTATGTATGACTCTCCGTAATAACGTTTGTCGACCCTTTTTCGTCGCATCACCTGACAAACGTAGTTTGGTAATAATCGAGACCAGCGAGTCCGCTTTTTATTTTCTATTTTTTTGTTTTTTGCTCTTTTTCTTCATCCAATCTATGATCCACATCTGATTTCAATTCTGCAAGGAATCCTCGTAGGAATGTATTTTTTTTTTTTTTTTTTTTTTTTCATCGAATCTTATTTCTCTGATGTACAATAATCACTCGAGTTTCAAGCGTGTTTTGACAAAAATTCATATACAACGGAGAAACAATATAATTAATATTATACTACAGACGCTTGTAGTATATTTTGTAGTTTTGCGGTGCGGAGAACGAGATTAATATACGTATAGTCGGTGACCGATCATAGTCATATTCGCATTTTTAATAATAAATCGTCATCGCCATCATAATATATTATTATTACTTATTTTCTACTGAAGACAAGAGAGGAAAGGGATGATACGCGTCATTTTTGACGCTCCCTTTTTTTAACGACCTTTAGCGCTCTCTTCTTCTTCACGGTATAGTTAACGTCGTAATAGAACGCGCTCGAACAACACTGCGGGGCTAACGAGTTGGAAGCGATATACGTCATTCAGAAAGCTCGCATTATTGTTGCCTAAAAATAAAATTCTCGACCCTGCGTAACTACGCCCTCGGGAAATAAACGTAGATAGGGCCGAGAGACACTAATCAAATCAGAGTGTAACTAATTGCATGGTTACCACTAAAAAAAACAGTGAATAGCATTTTCCGCTGTATTTCCAGATTAAAATTTTAATAGTATTGCTCCGAATTATTCAATATTCAACCAAAACATAAAATTGCAAAGACCTGACAAACAATTTATTATTTTTAGAGAACTTAATTTCAATTTAATACTTCGGTTACCAAAAATTATAAAAATTCTGTTGGCATATTTTTTTTTTTTTGTAATTAAAATAAAACGACAACGGAGCAAAAAATGCAGCGTACATTTGATTCTAGATTGAACGCTTGCAAGTGTTCTTTTTTCTGTCGAGCCGCATGTGATTGCGTCTATTACAAGACGTTGTTAAAATTCAATAATTGAATTATAATTACAAATAATACATCTAGCCGTCCACGTTTTTTTTTTTTTTTTTTAAATCGCTCGTTTGCAATTTTCTTTTCAAGCGATCGCACGAGCTACACGACACGACGAGACTGCATGAGGGAATCAAGGGTTAACGGGAAGGCTTTTCGAACGATATTTCATTCGTTCTATATTATCTCTTTCTAGCAGCCAACTTGATGGAGCATCGTCGCCAACCGGAAGACCCGCATCCACGCGAACATTCCCGTCGTACTTCCTCTTCGGCAAATTGAGAATCGCGCGGCCGGCGACAAGGCTGATGATGAATCCTCATGAATCGCATCACCTGCCGTTGTATTTCTCGATCGATTCTCCAAATCTCTCGAGGGTGTTGCGCTCAACGATTCGCTCTCCGACTTTCTTTCCTTCTGCTGCTGCTGCGGTGAGTATTTCATTCTGCAAAGCATTTATCTTTATTTATCAAATACATGTGGAAAAGCTTATTCAGTATTTTTTGACAAATCCTTTTTTTACAAAAGTATCTCTATGAGCTTCTTCTATGAGCCAAAATTGATCAATAAGTATGCTGATCTATTTTGGCTTCCTCATAGAAGAAGCTCTGTAAAAAAAGGGTTTTTCAAAGACACTAAATAATGAGGAAGCAATTTGTAAGGTTCTGCTGTGCAGGCTTGTTTGATCTTCAAAGACATTTTTTTTTGCAGATTTAGCTGAAATTTGGCTCACGTATGGAACAATTATTGAACAAGGGTTGCGTAAAAATTTGACGCAAATTGGTCGAGCGCTTAAAATTTGATGATGCTTCGAATTTTTTCAAGCAGACTCATGTTAATAAATGGCAACTGAAAAAACAACGCTAGAATATTAAATATATGGACTGCGAAACAACGATTGGGGATTACACGCGTATATTGCATAAATTAACTAATAGCACGCCGTTAAATCACTCGCTTCCAGGTCTCGTGTTTTTCTTGGAGATTAATGCAGCCAGCTGCGAGAGATCGCGCACGGGCGAGGTAGCTACGGCGAGTGCAGTCGGTCACGGCCGTAGGTCGATTACGCTCTTGCCTTACAGAGTTACATATATCTATAGCGGCGAATTTACACATGTGCTATATATATATATAACTACGTAAACTCGGTACATTCTATATAAACCACTGAAATTTTGCCCTCTACATATACGTTTGCAACGTTTAGGTATTGTCCATGTGCTGTGTACCAAGAAGCACTCTGATGTTACATAGCCGCGAGTGGTGGCCTCGAATGAAGGATCTGAGGACAGAATCGCCTCAGCATCCCGGGAAAAATGATCATATATGAACATATTTAAATTGTTGAATGATATATCCTATCAAATTTCAAAATGACATTTTACGTTTTTTTGCTTCCTCACAGAGGAAGTTTTCGTGAAAATTTCTTTTTTTCGAGTTTTTAATTTCACTATACTTAAAATAGTCGAAAACGTCGAGAAATGCAATGTTTTGAATATTTACTCCTTTTTTTTTAAATCTTTTTTGAAAATTAAGTTCCAACCTATTTTGCGACGCGCCGGGAAAAAAAAATTGATGCCCCATTTTTTTCTCCCCAATTCTAAAACTTAGTTTAAATGAAGATTATAAATAATTTAAAAAAAAATAGTTCGACAATTTCTTGACAAGAATTAATTTAATTATTTTTTCGCCAAAGAATTAAGTTCTATTCAGCAATTAATTATAGTAATTATTATGCAAAATAAAATGAAATTTTATGGATAAAATATTTTTATTAAATTGATTTAATTAATTAGGTAGACACAATTTGTCCTATTTCACCTCATTTGTGCAATTTTTCGTTTATCAGAACCTTCAAGATTTAAAAAAAAATTAAAAAATAAAATCATAATATTCGGGTGTTTCGCATTGAAGCACCCCTCCCCTATATGCACATATATGATCATATATGACCATTGTTTCCCGGGATATCACGGCTGGTGCTACTGTCGCTCTGTGTGTGCGCTCCAACTGGCTAGTCGCGATGCCGAGAATCTGGGCCATGGGAACAGAGAACTAGTGAAGCAGAGTTTCGGGGGATTCGATAACGCTTGTGTGTACCCGCTGGTTAGATATATATATTCACGCCCACACCAATAATCTCACTATATCGTTTATATCTATATGCATGAGCGTGTGTGTTTATATTACATCACGATTTCATGCTAAACACTCTGCGGTGGAAAAAAAAAAAATTATATTGGAAATGCTTTTTTTAAGGGGCGTACATCATTCTATACTGAACTGTAAATTAAAGAGTGTTCCAGAAGTTTGTATTTTCCTATCGTTCTCACTGCACTGAGTTTTTATTTGGGTGTATCAGAAATTTTTTTGAGATTCGATAAAAAATATCGTTAAAAAAAATAATAAAAAATATTAATTCGTGTTACGGTTTCAAGTATGATTGCAGATTGTTTATTGAGGCTTCTCACAAGAGGAGTTTGGAAGTATATGGGGCAATCCATACTATTTCGTTCTGGGTCAGACCCTTGACCTCTCGGATCTGGTCCATAATTTTTTAAATTATTTTTCCAACTCTAAAAAACAGTCACATTTGAAAAAAAAATTTGGCTTGGTCATTATTTTTCTGAGATAACATATCGTTAGTCAAAATTGAAAATCTGAAAATGTTCTCAAAAATTGTATATTCAAATATTTCTTTGTATTTCGAACTATTTAAAAAAAAAACTCTTCTATAATTTTTGATACGATTAACCAGTGTCTATATTTCAATCGAAAAGGCATGTTTTGGAAGATCACAATATTTGGAAAAAGCTCCAATAAATTAAAAAATAAAATATTTTTCTGTATAAACCTAAGTGAATATTTCAGCAAATTTTCGATTAAATAAAAAATAATAAAGACACTACTGAAATATCAATAATTATTCAAACTTTGTCATTTTTTAATGCTGATATAATTTAAGTTATGATTAAAATATCTCTCAGAAAAATTTGAATAAGTAATTTTTATTTTATTAGAACGAATTATTGTTAATTTGTTTTTTCAATGCTGTGTTTGTGAAAATAAATACTATTAGCGTTCCATGTGAGTTGCGCTCGAAGTTGAAAGTACATAACTACGTAATACGAAGGCGCGTTCAAGAATTGAAATTAGTCGACGCGTCACGAAGAATTTCAAAGTCAAGAGAAATTCACAAGTTTCTACTACACGCTTTTGTGACGGAATACGAGCCGACGAGTGCGGGTAGGCAAATTTGTGTGGGAGTCTTACGACCAAACATTTCACTATATGTGTATATTATAAAGTTGTGTTTATGCAACGGGCTCCTACAACTAGACGTTATATGAGGTATTTCACGCGAAGTAGCTTTAAACGTCAAAAATTTCAACATTTTTTTTTAGAGCGTTGTAGAGTGTCTAGAATATGTACAAATTATTTCAGATTTTTTTTTTATCTTCTATTTCACCCAGAATTAAATACCGATTTTTTATTTTTGTCTTTTCGATTCGCTTTATATAAAAAAAAACGATTCATTGTACAAACAAAATGTTTTAACGTAAAAAAAAATAATAAAATTTAATATAAAATAAATGTGACACATTTTTGAGTGAAATAATGAGATTTTTTTTTGGAGCACTACTTTAAATTTTTTTTTTTAACAAATTATTGAATGACACATTTTAACAATTTAAAAAAAATTCTGAAAAACCATTTTTATTTGAAAATACAAATTTTGACTTTTTTTTTTTCAGAAATCTCAAAGTAGGGGTGGACCACTTCGTGCGGAATGCCTCGTATGTAAGTATTGTAAAATACGTCGCGTAGTCGCTAGTGCAAGTTCAAATACAAGCATCTGGAAACAGCTGATTCCCTAGACCTACTTTTTTTAGCCGATTATACGGGGAGAGAGTCACCGCCGCCGTCACCTATGCGCACTTGAGACTATCGTATACAAAACCCCTCGTGCTCTATCACGTGGAATAAAAAACATGTGGTTATAAAAAAAGGAAACTTTATCGAAACGCCTGGAGAGTCGATGTGTCAAACTAGTCGCAGGATATGTTGTAACTATGCTTCTGAATTAATTATGTTGCCCAACAGCGATTTACGTAGTGACGTAATTTTTCTTTTATCTAATTGATGAGAAAAAAAATTCAACCTTAAGCGAAAAGGACACAATTTTTGGATTCTGAAAATCAGAAAGTCAACAATATTTTATTCAACAATATTTTATTGTAATACTGCTGCTTCCAACAATATTCACATTTTTTTTTTTTCAAACCATCTTTGAACTAATCTGCTAATAAATTCTAAAAACAGTGACATGAACAAAAAATTAATAGTTACCAGAATTAAAACAAACTGTCTAACAATCCCAAACAATGTTTTCAACAGATTAATTAATTACAATTATACTCAATTTTTTTTTTTTTTTTTTAATCTTTCATTATCCACTTCATTGCCGCCCATCTCCTGAAGCTAAGTGACGAGTAATCGTGTCCCCCATCAGTGTTCAACAATATTTTATTCTAACACCGCTCCCTTCCAACAATATTTACATTTACTCCTATATACCGAGTAGCAGAAGCGCGCGCGCCTTTACCCCGTTTATCTCACACCCTATCCTTGCAATTGTAACGATTGTCACTACGTAGAGAGGCTACCTTGGGAATCGATCGAAATACTTATATAAAAGCCGGTTATCCGCGACGATATAGAATGATTATGAGAGAATTGCGTATAAGATCCCTTTAGGCCTTTTTCCAATACGCGTTTTTTTTTTATCTCTTGCAATCATATATACATATATATATATATATATCTATACCCGAATACTTAGTACAAAAAAATCGATAGAACCGCGTCATTATTATCCGCAGAACCTGAATACAAGGACGCCCTTGCAGTAGTCAACGGGCAATGCTACCCTTTACTGCAGTGAAGTAAAGTATCAGTATTGAACGCAACGGGACCAGTCCAAGTTGCAGTGGAATAGAGCGCTGCGATAACTCGTATATACAATCACTATCGCACCAGCTGTACGATGATAACAGGTGCATGAAAGATAAAGAAAAAAAAAAATGGAAAGCATTTTAACGGAAGCATAATAAATTATCGCAAATGGATTACATTTTTTTTTAAATATGGTGATTCTATCAAAGATCAACATTGAGTAATTTTATTTTTTAGGGCTAATTAATAAAGCAGCAGGATAATAATATTATCTATTGAAGATTTTTTTTTTTTAATTAATATTTAAATTTTTTAAAAAGTTAAATAAAATTTTTTAAAAATCTTTTTTCAAAAATATTCGCTCTTGAACAATATTTCAGTCATTTGAAAAGAAATTTGATTTAGCAGATGATGTTTGAATTAAACAAAAAATGTGTTAAACAAAACATAATTTCTGTTGGATTTCAATGATTTTTTGAGTGAATATTTTCTCGGTAGAAAATTTCTAAAAATAAAAATACAAATCATAACTAAAAAAAAAGAATTAATGAATAAATAATTGATCGTGAACTTACCTGATTTAATAATATGCAATTGCAGTTCTGTTTCAGTTGAATTGTAATTGAATCGACGACGTTTAAAATTGACGTACCGTGCTCACTCGAAGCGCAACGCGTTCTGATCGGTTCTGAACGCCTGTGGTACACAACGACGACGACGACGACGACGACGACGACGACGACGACGACGACGTCGAAAGCGAAGAACCGAGCGCGCGCGACAGAGGACGTCAAATCGCGCGCAACCTCCTCGTGATGAAAACAGAGAAGGCTTTTGATGAAGAGTGGCGGGGCGGAGGGGGGCAGGGGGGGAGAAACTAGGGGCACGTGCATTTATAGTTGTATGTATAGTAACATGCGCGGTAACGATGGCAAGAGAGACGATGAAGAAACCACCGAACGAGAGAGACGACCGTCTGACGGGACAGACGCAACCTGGTGCACACAACGGTGATGGTGGGGAATTATCGTCCCAGTCCCGCAGTAGCGCCAACGCTGCATCGACCCGGAGACCATATCGCTCTATCTCTCTCTCTCTTACTCTCTCATTCTCTCTCTATTTCTGTCTTTCTCACTCTTCAAGGTATGGCAAGATTTTTCTGGCTATGCGTGGACCACGACCTGGTTCTTCCAAATTTTATCACTGGAATTCTTGTGTTCTCCACTGGGGACAAGGTCACGACAATTTTGTGATCTCCGATTTAGGCTTTTCGGAAAATTCGCTTGGTTTAGTTTAAATGAACGATCAATTCTGGTGCTTCCAAATTATCACTGGATTTTTGTGTTCTCCACTCGGGACAAGGTCACGACGATTTTGTGATCTCCAATTTAGGCTTTTCGGAAAATTCGCTTGGTTTAGTTTAAATGAACGATCGATTCTGGTTCTTCCAAATCATCACTGGAATTTTTGTGTTCTCCACTGGGGACAAGGTCACGACGATTTTGTGATCTCCGATTTAGGCTTTTCGGAAAATTCGCTTGGTTTAGTTTAAATGAACGATCAAATCCGTTAGGAAAATTTGTCGATGATTAATTTAACCCTTAGTCACTTACTAGGGCGTCCAGATGAGCCCTAAACCCAACTTTGGTTCAAAATTTCAAGTAGAAGATAGTCGAATCTGAATCGGAAGCCGAAATACTCTTATCGATGTAAAGAACGTATTTCGGGAAGCAAGGAAACCCTCCATTACGATCTTTAAAATAATTATAGTTTTTAAAAGCGAACAGCAATATTATTTTTTTTTTACGGACAGTATCTCAAGAATATATAAATAAAATTTTAGACTAAAATTATATTTAGTAAAGAAACTGACTTTTTTTTTATTTCTTGGTTTTGGGATTTTTTTAAAAGGCTCGAATTTAATTCTGTCTCGAATAAAACAATTAGGACGCATTCTAGAGATGCGAAAGTACTCCCAGAATTTTTTTCATGATGAAACTTTCAATGGAATTAGTTTGACAATTTTTCAAAATTGTATCTGTTTCATTAATTCATCACTGCTATTTTAAATTGGTTCAATTCTTATTCATTAAAAAAAAAATTTCAGAGCAATATTTGGGAATTAATGAAGCGAGGTACCACTCAAGTGATGCTGACAAAATAAAATTACAAACTCTTATTTTAGCCACGTATAATAAATGCATATGGGACAAATTGCCCATATGATTCCATAGAATCTAATTCATCTCGTTGCCCGACACAGAAAATTGTATAATGCACCGCAAACCTTCGAGACGCCTACTTTTCATCCAAACTACTAAATTACGAAAAACAAATTTCATGAAACTTTGAAACCGAAGTTTTTTGTTACTCGTAAAAAAACTATAAACCCATCTTTATCAGTTGAACTCGATGAAGCTCCCCTTTAAGTTCCAATAATCAATGCTCTTCCAAGAATATACTTGGCAGTAACTAAAAATAACTAAACTATATCAGTAACCAAATGACAAAAATCAAAAAACAATACAATTACATTCCGATATTTCAACAAATTTATCAAAATCATGACATAAAAATAATGCTAATCTTACCTGAAAGCCTCGTCGTACGAAATCTCGTACAGTAGATGTTTCGGTATTGCTGGACTCACCGGAGAGTTCGTAAAATCGCTAGATGGTGTCGATAGCAAATGCGTATGTGTACCAGATTTTGGTGATCGTTGCGGCGATTGTTGAGGCGATCGATTATCCTGTTTGCCGGCTGTCTGCCATGAATAACGAAATTTAACAGCAGGACTGGTGCTATTGCTTCTAGCAGGGCTTGAACTCTGTGAATCTGATGGACTGGAACGTGGTCCAGGGCTCATTCCTGAACTACTCGAACTAAAAACTCGTTTCAATCGAATTCTCAACGAACTCTTGTCCTTTCGGCGTATCGTATAACTACCTTCATCACCGCTCGATTCGCATTTATCGTTATTTAACGTCTCGTAAGAATTGTTACTCATTTTTGTTTTTTCTTAAGGCGAAACAACCGAAAAAAAAAAGAGAAAAATCGCTCGAACCCCTGGAAGATTATTGAGAGACTGGCTGATGAAAGTCTAATTCACTGCAATTCTCAGCGGGGACCAACGTGAATTTTGCCAGCAGGAGAGGGCAAACCCCGGTGATGTCGAGGCACCGACTTCCTGCAAGTCGCGACCGCAGCATCCTTCCTCGTCCGGTGTGCGTTCTTATCGCTGCCACACACCGACGATTACGTGGAAAATTATTTAGGTTGAGGAACGAATGCGGTGCGCAAAAGAAAGAAAAAAATAACTCTCAAGTTTGTGGGTTTATAACCGAATCTCTAATTTCTTTATTTTTTCCATTCTTCATTTCTCATTTTTTCTATGTACTCCAGAGTATATCTGCTTCCGGATATTATTGTACCAAATATCGATTTTTCAGTGCGATTCATATACTGTACACGGATAATAAATAATAAATGACGTTTGCGGGAGAGATATCACCAGGACACTCACGTGAGTTATGACCGCTTTATGTCATTGAAAATATCGTCGGTGTGAAATCAATGGAGGATTTTACGAGTCAAGAGGCAGTGTTACGAGAAAATCGAGACTCTGCCCGAGTTACGATATCCTCACTCTTGGTGAAAACTAAAGAAAAAAAAAAAAAAAGAAAAAAAACTTACGATTGAACAAAATACTGTCGGATTTGTATAACAGCTTTTTCTTTACAATCAAAAGTTCCTTTTTCTTTCTTTCCTTTTTTTTCCACTCTGACTTGCTTCAAACTTACATAAATTACAATGAATATTGCCTACAATTCTTGTTTAACAATAACAATTCGTTACTAAATCATTCACGCGAGTTGTTCGTTCTCCGTTTGTCTACGTCATCGTTTGTTTTTTTTTTTTTTTTTTTTTTTTAACGTTGTCGTTTTAGCGAGATTGATGAACGGGCATGATTGAGGATAATTGGTATATTGAGTCTACGAGGTGGCGCCGGAGCTTGCGAGCGGCAAAACGTTCGAGATTTCTGGTATGCGCACGGCGATGACAATTTTACTAATGTGGTTTTTTTTTTTTTTTTTTTTTTTGTGTTTCGGCTTCCCATCCGTACGTCAGCCAGCTCAGGCTGCAATGCCATCTCGCTTTTCATCCCCGAATATATTTACGGCCACCTTTACTTGCAGGCCTGTTCGAGATACGCAATCAAGTCTCCTCGTTCTTGCGGTTTCTTCAAACCAGCGAACACCATCTTCGTGCCCGGAATGTACTTCTTCGGATTCTCGAGATATTCGAAGAGGGTATCCTTGTTCCAGACGATGCCTGTTCGAATTAAAAAAAAAAATTTCATTAGTATCGTGCGATTCTAGTAGACGCTCACGGATTTTAAAGAATTAAGAGCTTTTGGCCACACCTTTCGCTTTGTTGGCATCCGTGTACGAGAATCCCGGAGCTTGACCCGTTTTCCTGCCAATCAGGCCGTGCAAGTTCGGACCCACCTTGTTTTTACCACCAGCCTCGATGGTATGACATTGAGAGCACCTCTGAACGAACACCTAAACATTCGATAACATCAAATTTGTAATTTACATTTTTTTTTTTTTTTTTTTTTTTTTTTTTTCGAATAAAAAGGAAGTTCATTCCTTTTTGTTTGCTAAAACAGTTATCTGATATTTATTAGAATTTTCATTACTGACTTTATACTTGATATTTAATTTGCATAAAACGAAACTTTTTTTTTATGTTGTTTTATTACATTCTTCAAACATGTAATGAAACAAATAAAAAATTGTATCCTGCCCAAAAATTTTCGAGAAACATCGCGCTAATGTCGTTTATCGGTTTGCAAGTTTCAAAGTGGGAGGAAGCTGATGAATCACCAGGGTTCATTCGCTCGGGCTGCAAGAGAGATAGATGGCGTTACCATAGGAAACACGATTTCTTCCGTAGCTGCATATGATAGGTTTGAGAGCTATTTTAAATTTGATGCGCTACTGCTCGGTCGGTAACAGAAACTGTAAAGCATTGTTCTGTCGAAGTATCTCTTCGAGAAAATTCGAGAACGCATTAAATGCGTTTTAGAATTCCGCAGTAAAACGTTCTCGTATTTTATTCGAAAAATCAACCGTGAAATCAGATTTTTTTTTTCTTTTTTTCTTCTAAAATATTAACCGTTCTATAGCAGTTTGGTTTACAGTTTTTAATACCGATTGCAATTTTCGAATTTGTGTCACGTCACCTCAATTTTATAAAACTAAAAAAATAATGTATTTCGATTTCTGTTACAATTTTCTACAAGCATCAATGCTCTTATAAAATAAATAAATGAAGCTAATGTAGCATTTACTCAACTGGTAACAAAGACTGTAATGGAATTTTCTCGAAGACCTCGATTTGGAACAGACGCGAAGCGTCATTGTTCTTTGTCTACGAATTACGTGTGACATGACGCGCTCGTATTTTGCTCAAAATTTCGAGTCAGCAAAAATACGGACAAAAAAAAAATGCAGCCATCTCACAGCAATCTTTCTTCGTTTTGAGACTATAAACTCGAAATTTCATACCTTCTTTCCCTTTTCAGCATCTCCAGCCGGAACACCCATGACTATTTAGTTTTCTAGAAAAAAAAAAAAAGAACAAACTTGTGAATACGTATGATACGTGTTGTTACCTACTGAGAACTAGTGATAGTAACGAGTACTTATTTTTACATAAGTGACTCAATGCAAACAATCCCACCAAACAAATTGCACGGTGTTAATTCGGAACAAGCAATTATCGTACATTATTATTATCCGTTGAATAAATTCATTATCACAAATCGAATAATCGTGACGTTCTCCGAAAAATGGAAAAATTACAGGGGTTAAGTCAAGATCGGTTAGGGGGGGAGGGATCTCTGAGTGTTTGCACAATCGAACTTAATCATTACAAAGGTCGGGTGTGGCTGATGGGTCTTCTGTAGCAAGATTAGAGTCCAACGTCGTGGGTTTGATTTTTGCGATTTTTCAAGAATCGCTATCACGTTCAATAGTACTGATTCCTTATCTGTACAGTGAACTTATATCCTACCCAAGCATTATATTCAATTACAGACGTTTTTCAACAGACATGACTTAATAGGAAAAAAAAAAAAAAAAAAAAGAAAAAAAAATTCAAAGGTCGAGTGGTATATTTAAAAATAATAGGAAATAATCTCGATATCTGTACAGGTACTTTACGCATTCATTCATAATCCCATTCGAACGAGAGCCTCGTCGAATCGACTCTTATCTAACCCTGGAATTTTCACGAGCTCTCGCGGTCGTATTGCACGCGCTTGCGCTTCGGTTGCTTCATATATCATCCCATCTCTAGGCCACACGCTTAAAGCGTTATCGACTCGCGTGGTTTCAATCCTTCAAGAATGCAACTTGACACGCGTCGATAATTAGGTTCGAATTTTTCGGCATAAATTCGAACTTCAGTGGCTCGATCTTGAGATTGATATTTAAAAACTTAAGATGAGATATCGGAGATGAAACTTCGAAAACGAGATGATCTTTTAAGTTCGAAATTGTCTCGAAATATTCGCTTCATTAGCATTTTCCAAACTTCTTCACTGGCAAGGTCAATTAACGTGAACTCACGACCACGCGGACAAATCTTGGCGTGGCTTTTCACCTTAATTGGCAAATTTCCAATTAGTCGAGCTGACCTTCGAAGATTTGTCCCGTGAGACAATTTTCACTGATTCGATTCTATTTGCAAATTATTATTATTATTATTAGCGCATCGATATTTCGACTTTTTTCTTTTCTTCAATTGTTTCAGACGAAGCAACATTAGGGTTACAGATGTGCCAGTTGGGTTATTGTGGAAACCGAGGCAGTGGAACACTGGCTCAGGGCCAGATCAGGGCCGATGAGAGGCGCGTGCGTTACATAATGCTTCTGGGTCATCTCAAATTTTTAGTCTTTCTCACTGGATTAAAATTTTAGGGACAATGGAACCGCGAGAAAAGGAAAAAAAAAAGAAAAAGGCGAAAAGTTGAGTTTAATCGGTCGAAGCGCCTTTCGTGGAGAAGCACGTGTTCGCATTTCCGCTAAACGCCATGAGAAGAATCCCCACTTTCTGCTATTTGACGCCGTCTGCAAGGGTCTCAGTGACGACACTTGAATTTCCACGTTTATAACACTCACCGAAATGACTCGAGCATCGGAGATACTTTAAACGATTAACCGCGAACATCACGCACTCCACTTAACGTTTTGTTAATGTTACAGATTTTCTTTTTATTTATCTTAATTTTCGTATTTTGTTCCCTCTTACCTTTAGCACGAAGCACCTGCGCGAGCGAAGCAGAATACGGAGAGATTGTAATCTGACCGACGTCCGACCGTGAATAAACTCCACGATCGATGCAATAATGCTGAAGGAACCTTCGAGGTTTAATGTGGCAACGGGGCTGATGCAACGACGCCGACTCGCTCAGAAATACTTTGCAATAATCGGGTAACAGATGACGCTACCTTCTATTCTCTTGCATCCGTTCTAGTCTTTTTACGCGGGAACTTTGAATTATTACCAACGATGCTTTTCCCCTGGGTCTACATTTTGGTAAAGGGTAGAAAATCACCTTGACAACTTTGGAAATATAATGAAGGAACATAAAAAGTACACATAAAAACTACTATGCGGAAGGTCGAAAGCGTCGGCCAATCCCGTGATAGCTTCCGAGCGGTCCCGGCGTTATCCTCGTCGGTTATCGCCAGAACTAGCTTTGGATTCGCGACGTTGCCAAACAAACGCCGAGACTTTCTGCATCGTGGCTCTTTGTGTCCGAGCATTTTTCTATTCAACGTTGTTTGACATCCGATATTGCAGCAGCTTCAGTTAATGTAAGTAGCAAAATTGCTTTTTTTTTTCTCTCTTTGCAACAATTTGTTGTCATGTATCACTCGCATGACAACAAATCTTATTTACGACTCTTGTATATACTATACTTTCGTTATACTGAAAAATGTATCATGAACGCGTTATCGCACTCATAATACATTGTAACAAAGTCTTATTGACGTACGAATCATCATCGTACTTACAAGTATATTCCATAAACAATTCATTTTTAACTATTGCAACTGAAAATCGTAAATGTTATAAAAGTAAATAAATGAATAAACAAGCATTTTTCGCAACTTGGAATTTTTTTTTCTTAACTCGTGAAATTGAAACACTCGCCGGAAATAAAAGTTTTGTCACACTCGTATCGTGATGGCAGGCGGAAAAAATACCCCCCGAAAAAAATATCCCCGGAAACAGACAAAAATCATCGGTAGGCGGAAAAAAAACCCCCGAGGGTTTTTTAGGTTCTTTTAGGGTTCTTTAGGTACTTTTAGGGTTCTTTCCTTATTTTTTATCCACTTTTTTTCTGGGATTCATCGCAATGCGTACTATTTTATAACGCGTGCATGAAAAAGATTATTTTTTCGAAGCTGCGGATTGTGCGTATTTGGACATTTTTCGTACAGCCACTCTATAAGCAGGCGGCAACCGGCAACCTGTGCGCAGAACGTTCTACGCATATCTAGCGCGTAAAAGTCTCTTGTTCGCTCACCGTGCGAACAGATATGATACATCTTACGCTTTTTCTTGCCTGAAAAAAAGTGTGCGAGAAACTACAAGCGAGATAACTGTGCGAGAAAGTATCTGCAGATGAGATAAATGTGTGAGAAAGTATCTACAGCGCTTGTACGCATGCGCTGTATTTTTCTCTTACGCATGCGCAGTATTGTTATCGCACTTCCGCCCCGTTTCTTGCAGGCACGAAAAGCGGCTATATTACAAAACTACATTACGATACGAGTGTGGTAAAACTTTTTCTGACGAGTGTTGCAATCACACGACTTACGAAATTTTTTTTTTTAAATCAAAAACTGCGTCTTTAATGATTCTAGTATGTATTATGATTCAGCAGATCTGCTAAAGTCCCAGGATGGAGGATAGCGAGAAGGATAATGAGAAAAATAAGATGAGTGAAGCAGGAATCGATGACAACTCTCCGCTCGTTGAGAAAGCGCTAAAGAGATTTTGCTGCTATCTATATGTGGGCAAAGGACATCCTTATTATAAGGCAAGACCATGGAACGACGACGAAAGTTACTCAATGGTAGAGCGTATGCAGACTGTGGAAATATTGGCCGCAAACGAAAAAACTGAATTGGTCCCTATCGAAAAGATAAGATTGGTAATTATTTTACTATACTATATTCATATTTTGCAATAATACAATGAGAGATGCTGTATTGGTTTCTCATACTTGTTTATGTAAACAGGCAATGGAATCTAAACTGATTCGCAGACCGGAACATCTTATGTTTGCACTGGCTATGTGTGCCAGACAAAAAAAGAGTGAAAAACTTCGTGCAGCAGCTTATTGCTTTCTTGCTGAGGATTGCAAGGAATGGAAGTATTTTATACTGTTTATTAAGTATGCCTCGATATTGTGCAACATGGATGGATCTACCGAAAATAAGAAAACTGGCCACATCAAGGGATGCACTGGCAAAGTAGAGGGATCTATTCAGAAAGAGGACACTGAAAAGATTGTGGAATCTACTGATCAAAAGGATAGTGATCAGATTGTGGAATTTACTGATCAAAAGGATACTGATCAGATTGTGGAATCTACTGATGAAAAAGATACAGATCAGATTAAGGATTCTACTGAAAAAGAGCGAACTGAAAAGATCGTGGCATCTACTGATAAAAAGGATACTGATCAGATCGAGAATTCTACGGAAATAGAGGGACCTGGCCAGATTGATGGTGCCACTGAAAAAAAGGAACACAGTCGTCATATAGGCTGGGGTCATGGTTGGAAAAATGCAGTTAATAAGTGGTATCTTAGTCAGGATGCAGAATGCCTTTGCAAACTGGTGACAGTCAACAAGGGAAATTATGGTTGGAAGCATAAAGATATTCTAAAGCTCTCGCATCCTAACACCAGGAAACTTGAAGGTAAAAAAACATATGGGGCATTCCACCTTGTTTCGATCTCGATCTCATACTTGTCCCTTCCGATTGGGTCCGCAATTTTTTATACGATCGATATTACTCCAAAAAGCACTAATTAAAAAAAAAAAAAGTTACTCTTAATTATCTACGATTTTTTAAAACAAATTATCGAACGAAACATTTTTAAAAACTGTAAAAAAGTCTGATGAAGCTTTGTTCTTTTTCGAAACATGTACTGGAATATTTTTCATTTGTTCATATCGTACTACATTTATAGTAAAAAAAAAAGTAAAGGAAATTCAAAATATTTTTTGTTTCTCACTTGCTTTTTTTTTTTAATATTCAATTTGTTGGAACATTCGTTATTTGATGTTATTTTTTTAAAACAAAAATTGTTTAATTTTTTATTTTTTCCGACTTATGTCGATCCCACAGCGGGGAAAAATACTTAGTACAATATTCTGAAATTTTAGTGAAAAAGCAAGCATTAATGTGCTACGTGATTCGCGGACTCGAACAAGCAGAAAAGGAATACAACAGCGATCCCGAAGCAAAAGTAATACTTGAAACAATACGTAGCATTGAATCGTGTAAGAGATCCGTGAACCCTGATGAGGTCGCAAAGCTGATTTCTGATTTAAGCTTAACGATCGATTGCGTTCATCCGAAGTTATTGAAGAACAGAAAGGTGCGTTCGCAGGCCAAACATTTGTAAATTCCTCTGAATTTATTTTAAGCGTCTCTACATGATTAAATCCACAGGTTTGGAATGCATTGTTAGTGAAAATGGATGTCCGAACGATTCTCAAAAATTTACCCTTGTTACACGATCTTGGGTACCTAACGATGGAATCAACGGCAACGAAGTTGCTCGCAAAATCGCTCACCAGTCGGATTAATTTGCGACAAAACAAAATTCTTCCTGGGGATGTACTCGAAGTATTGAATCGGTACGAACAAGGGGAAATATTAGCAGAGCCGTTTAGGCAAGAGGAGATTATTGGTTTAGCGCCAGAATCTTGCGCCGTGTTGAAGAGGGTGAAGCAGAGAATGAAGGAGAAGAAGAAGGAGAAAGCTGCGTTACACATCGAGGCAAGAAGAAAACGGTCGAAGAAACGAACAGTAGCTTCTCCTGACATTGTTCCTAACGCAGAAACAAAAACAAATCGAAGTCGGAGGAACGCTAAATCGAAAATCAGTGGACAACCGGAGAAGTGTCCAGCAAAACCAGCAAAACCAGCAAAACCAGCAAAACCAGCAAAACCCGAGGTTCGCGTGCCTGACCCGAGAATTCGCGATACTCTTCGTATTGCATTGGGCATAGCGGAAACAGTGGTCAGTAATATAATACTTTTTAATGATTTTGATTAACTTGGCACCTATTATTTTTATTCTTATTCAGGACATAACTGAATCAAGCAAAAAACGCTACCTTGTGTCAGTGAATGTTCCCGGATGCCGATCAAAGAGTATATGCGCCGAAGTGGGTCTAGCTATTGCGCTTCCCCTCTTACATCGCAAGGATCTCCCGGACTCCTCGGTGACGATATTGTGTTTAACATCTAATTTCGTCGCATGCACTACACCATCCGGGATAGCTATGATGCCATGCGGTTTACCATCCAAGATAACTAGGGACATGAGCTTCGACAAAGCACTGAAGCTTATTTTTGAAATGAAAAGAGGAATCGAAGGAACCATCATGCCTTACGGGTCAGTGGGATGGGCTTGCCATAAAAGGAGAAAATACGATGTCATTATCAACGTCATGAGTGAACCACCAAAAGAACACATGCTCCAAATAATGCGCGCATACAGACAATTGATGAACTTACCCGATGCCCGGTAAGCCTCTTCATCTACTTCCTCTATTAAGAATACCAAGTAATATAACAATTGGCATTAGAAAATATTGATATTGACGATATTACTTAAAAAAAAAAAAATTGCATTTAAACTTTGCACATTGCGCATCAAGCACAAAAATTCTGCAATTTTGTACAACCAGATAGTGCCAAAAAAAATGCTGCAAAATGAAGTGTGAGATTTTTCATTTGACACTGCTTTTTGTTTTTATAAAGTGAATAAAGACTTTAACAATCGATATCTCATTTTATTTGACAAATAAAATCAACTGTATCGCAGAAGCTACCTTAAATGCAAGTTTTTATTGATGCAATAATATAATCAAGAAGAAGTATTTCTGATGCCTTTCTTTTTTTAGTTGTCTCGGTATCCTTAGTTTCGAACAAATCATAACTCCATTTTTGTTTCGTTTATTACTGTAGATTGATCAACGTGATCATCAACAAAGCTCCTTTTCAATTGAAAGGAGACGAGTGGCATGACAGTCTCACCATCAATGGCAACGACCCACACGTCCCGTGGATAATTGAGGCATATGTTCGTGGTCTGTTTTAAATCGCACTGTTTCGTTTGCATTTTTTATTTACTATATCGACAAGGCTTTCCAATTAACGGCGCTATTCCCCGATTGACTATCGCACACTCTTATTTTTATTCTAACAGAAGCATTTTTGTACTCGAGCTACTAACAGGGACCACTTGAGTTCGATTATCAAACGACAATAGACGTAACTTATTAAATATACAGTATTAACGGACAGATCGATAATTTGCTGTTCAGTGAAAATTGTTTTAAAAGCTCTTAATCCTGCATTCTCCTGATTGACTCGATACTAAAAATGACTAACGGAGCAAGCTTTACAATTTTACGTTTTAAAAAGGTTTCATACCTGGTCGTCTACGTGAGATAACGTTATTAATAATAATGTTGTTAATACAAAATATAAGATACAATAAAGAAAAAAGAGGCTTCTACTAGAAATTAAAGAAAAATAGTTATTAGTATAACACGCATTTAGCTCCAAAAACTTATAGAATATCCTACATTATTGGTAACTGAATATTAATTTTTTTTATTATTAAATGAAAAGAAAATCCATTTTTGTTTTGTTTTGATTCGTTTAAAAATGCTATCAAGTAAAAATTATTGGTAATGAAAGAAATAATGGCACAATTTTTTTTACTTTCATGGCATTTTTAAATGAAAATTGAAAAGTTTACTTTTGTTGCTTTATAAAATGTTTACAGATTTTATTAACAATATGATAATAGGATATTCTACAAAATATACGTACACTATTCATGTCATGAATGAATAAATGGAGTGATTAAAACTCTAATTTAACTCGTGTACGGAGTTGTCGAAAGGAGAGAAAAAAAAAACTTCGGCCATAAAAACGTCTCGCACTGATAATAAGTTTATACGTTAATATATAATAATAACATTAGGATTACGTTTATGCTGAGTAGTTATCTTTTCATGGATATCGAATAAATGTATTTTCGTGTGTACAATTATTTTCGGAAGAAAATTTTTTTAACGTCCTTGGAATGGAAATTATGAAATAAACTTTTTCACAATTACGCGTAGCTGTGTAATAACTGAATGCTCCTTTTTCTCTTACTTGTAGGGTCGGAATCGTTGCTCTCATCCTCCTTCAGCAATTTGATCTTTTCGTCGATAGTTTTCCTATATACCCCCCCCCCCCCCCCCCCCCACTTCATCGATAAATCGAAGTGTGCAAGTCCTAGTAATACATTAATGCAAAATTCAAATAATCTGAATCGAAAAATGTAATTGTATCATTTTTTAAAATATTTTTTCCAGTGAAGCAAGATTCTTGGCATCTTCAATGACTTTAATTTTCCTTTTTCTTTTATTTCCCTGAAAGTACGCAAATCTAGTGAAATCAATGCCTTGGATAGAAGTGTATGTGTAACACATCCTAAATTGAAATCGTTGATTAGTAAAAGCAATTTCACAACCACGCGCTGTTTTCGGGCTTGAAATAAGAAAGAAAATGAAATGATTATTGACAAAATGTTTATTATCGTGATACTGATGATACAATGTCAATCATTCAAACACACGCACGCGTTATGCGGTATTGTACACGGTACGATACAGTATTTCGAATAACTATCTCTCACAACACTCACAGACACTCTCGCAGACATTCTTTTTGACGCATACCAGGGTGAATCACGGTGTCGGTACAGTCGAGTATGTATGTGTGGATTAACATTACTCGCCAACCTTTACGACGATTACAAGTAATGGAACCATAAAAAAAAAAGAAAAAGAAAACAAAAAACAATGAAAATAAATTAATGGAGTAGCGCTCGCGTGACGTTCCTCTGTTATTCGTTCTAAGCTAACCGTCGGAGAATGTCTTACAACTGCTCGCCCGTAGACGGATTTTCGCGAAACTCCTCTCTTTTATTCCTTGACATTTTTTTTCTTTTTTAAATAATTAATCAGTTAAATCCATTCGCAAAACCCTCTCCAGGGACGTGTAGTTTCGCGAGCCCTCCGCCAATTATTATTCATTTATTTACTTATATTTATATATATATATATATATATATATATATATATGTTTTTTTTAAACGCTGACGAACTGAGCGGCGGCGAAATTGTGATGAAATAGGTTTGCCGAGTCTAAACGCTTTCGGATTATCTTCTTTTTTTTTGCACTTGATTGGCATAAGGTGTTCGTTTGATCGGTGGTATTGACGCGCAATATTGAACCCTCGCGAAAGCTTGATTTTTGTCCAAAAATTTCAGGAGCTACGGCGAACTTATATAATCAGTCTGTTTTTTTTAGAGCGAACAATGAAGAAATTGACGCGTTGTGTTTCCGCGTAGATTTTACTGGGCGCTCGTCTTATCTTTTTTTTTTTTTTTTTTCACAGCTCTTACAGCTCGTCCTTGAGATCATCGTCTTCAGCACCGGTAGGTGGTGCACCAGCGCCTCCGGCTCCTTGATAGAGTTTAGCGATTATCGGCTGAACGATATCGGAAAGTTCCTTCTTCTGTTTCTTGTATTCCTCGGGATCGGTGTCCTGATTCTCCTCGAGCCACTTGATCTTCTCGTCGATGGCTTCCTCCATTTTCGCCTTATCGGCGTCGGTGACCTTGGCTCCAAGTTTCTCCTTATCAGCCAGCTGATTCTTCAGCGAGTAAGCGTAAGATTCGAGCTCGTTGCGTGCCTCCACGCGCTCCTTTAGCTTCTTATCATCGTCCGCGAATTTCTCGGCATCCTTGATCATTCTCTCGATATCGTCGGGCGTAAGACGATTCTGATCGTTCGTAATAACGATCTTTTCACGATTACCCGTGCCTTTGTCCTCGGCCGACACTTGGAGAATACCGTTGGCGTCGATTTCGAATGTTACCTCGATTTGTGGAATACCGCGTGGCGCTGGTGGAATACCGGTGAGATCGAACTTGCCGAGTAGATGATTGTCTTTCGTCATCGGACGTTCACCCTCGTATACCTGAATAGTTACGGTGTGCTGATTGTCCGAGGCAGTGGAGAAAATCTGTGATTTCTTCGTTGGAATAACGGTGTTCCGGGGTATAAGCTTGGTCATCACTCCACCTACGGTCTCGATACCCATTGTCAATGGATTCACGTCGAGAAGTACAATCGCGTCGGTGTCTTGCTCACCGGAGAGAACACCCGCCTGTACGGCAGCTCCGTAAGCCACAGCCTCATCCGGATTTATACCCCTTGACGGTTCCTTTCCACCGAAAAATTCCTTCACGAGCTGCTGCACTTTTGGGATTCTAGTCGAACCACCGACTAGAACAATCTCGTCGACGTCCTTTTTGCTCATATCAGCGTCCTCGAGGACCTTCTGCACTGGCTTCATCGTGCTGCGGAAGAGATCCATGTTCAACTCTTCGAACTTGGCTCTCGTCAATGTCTCGGAGAAGTCCTCGTTCTCGAAGAAGGACTCGATCTCGATCCTCACCTAAAATGTTAAAATAATAGTTAATAACAATTGTGTTATGCATTTTGTGTAAATTTAGATACTTTTTTTTATCATCTTAGGTATTTCTCGTAGTCAGCTGAATTTTATTAACGCACGGATCAATTTTTTAAAATTATTTATGTCTGTTGGAGGGAAAAGTAGCATAAAAAAAAACTTTAAAAAAAAATCGATTTTTTAAACAAATTTTTGAAAAAATTGAAGTTAGATCTTTAATTTTATATAGAAGAAAAAGAAAATTTCGCGCAATAATCAAGTTGCCCTTTTTTCTCTCTCAATGCGAACACACCTCCCGTTTTTACTTGAATTTTTAAAGAATTTATAAAACCTACCTGATGACTAGCGCTGAGCGCTCTCTTCGCCTTTTCGACCTCACGACGCAATTTCTGAACAGCCCTGTTGTCCTTTCTGATATCCTTGCCCTTCTTCTTTTTGTACAGCTTGATAAAGTGATCCATAACACGCTGATCGAAATCTTCGCCACCCAAATGAGTGTCGCCGTTGGTCGCGACTACTTCGAAGACACCGTTGTCGATCGTCAAGAGACTGACATCGAAAGTACCACCGCCCAAATCGAACACAAGTACGTTCTTCTCTCCGTCCTTTTTGTCGAGACCGTAAGCGATCGCCGCAGCGGTTGGCTCGTTGATGATCCTCATAACGTTCAATCCCGAAATTGTACCAGCGTCTTTGGTCGCCTGTCTCTGGGCGTCGTTGAAATAAGCCGGTACCGTCACCACAGCGTGAGTTACCTTCTTGCCGAGATATGCTTCCGCGGTTTCCTTCATTTTGCCCAAAACCATCGCGGAAATTTCTTCCGGTGCGAAGATCTTATCGCCGGTGCTCGTTGATACTTTGATGTGAGGTTTGTTGTTCTTCTCAATTACTTTGAATGGGAAGAATTTGGCATCATTTTGAACCGTCTGATCGGACCATTCGCGACCGATTAGACGCTTAGCGTCAAACACCGTGTTTTCGGGATTTGTTGTAAGCTGATTTTTCGCTGCATCACCGATCAAACGCTCTCCGTCCGCGGTAAAAGCTACGTACGAAGGGGTGATACGGTTTCCTTGGTCGTTTGCGATTATCTCCACTCGGCCGTTCTTGTAAACACCGACGCTAAAATTACGACGAAATAACAAGTTAGAAAATTGACGAAATTTTTTTTTTATTTTTATTTTTATTTTTTTTTAATTAATAAGCAGATGAAACGTGAAAAATAGAAAACATGTCGAAATTCTCACCAAGAGTATGTTGTTCCAAGATCGATTCCAATTACAGTTCCAATGTCCTCCTTCTCTTTCTTTTCCTCCTTGGCGGTCGCCATAACTGCGACCAGCCCTATCACCACCGTCAGGGCAACGGCTCCTTTCATCATGACTTTTTTTTTCTTATTACTTTACCTGCAATCAGTAAAAGTATTATTTTATACATAAAAAAAATACATAAAATGACGATTAAATTACTGTTCAATAAAATAACAAATATTTTTATAAATTACTCTAAAATAAAATAAAAAATATTTTTATATTTTGAGGGGAAGAAACATTTTCGGCATTTTTCAGCTTTTTCTGAATGCGGAAAAAAATTATATGAACCACTGTGTGTTACCTTAGAATAAGAAAAAAAAAATCTCTGACTTCACCTCTGAACGATGAATATTTTTCGTGAACAAAGGTTCTAAAGTTTAAGTTGGTATTCTTAATTCTATATTTGTTTCTCATTTTTTTCAGTAATTTTATTAGTAAATTATACAATGCTTAAAAATGTGCTAAAAAAAAATTCATATTCCTGTTATAAATGAAGAATAATAAAAACATTTAATTTTTTTTATAGTTTAATTTTTTTTTTTATTTTTAAATTTGAAACTTAATTTTTCGACAAATTTTTTTACGTCATTAGGAAACACACGCGATTGGTGTGACGTCACGATGTCGTTCCCACAGCCGCGAATCTTACGTTTCCATACAAAAAATAATACAAATTTACGATTTATAGCACTTTTTAAATTAAAATCTTAACCCAAGACAGAAGATCGACTAGAATTCGGTTTTCTCAAAGCAGATTCTCTCAATTTACCAAATATTGATATGTAAATTTCATAATTTGAATTCATTTGGTAAGAATTGACCTGAGTTAAAGAAAAAAAAAAAAAAAAAAAACGTTGATTTTCCGAAAAGTTCGAAAATTCCACAAAGATCGAATATATTTATAAATTCATTCGAAACATCTTTTAACATATCTTTGTTTATAAAAAATTATTTACCTCGATAATTATAAATTTGCGGTAACTTGAGCGCGGACATTTTTGAAAAAATGTAAAATTCAATAAAGTTTGATCAGACGTTGTAATTTTTTAATTTAAATTATCACAAACAAAGATGTCTATCTACCCCACATGTGTGTGAAATTTCAGCGAGATTGGTGAAGCCATTCCGGAGATATGGAAGTTTGAATTTTTCACGCCGACCACACACACACACGCAGACATTTTTTTCGAAAATACAAATTCTCGACGTTTTGGACAATTTCGACTATCGTGACATGAAAAAAAAAATGCCGAAACTGACATCTCGAAAAAAAAGAAGAAATTTCCACTAAAAACAAAACTTCCCTGTATGAGAAAGTAAAAATGACTTATTTATGGAATATCCTTGTATTATTTCGCGTAACCAATGTGTGATGAACACGCTAGAGCTCCCAGCTGGACAATAACTAGTACAGAAGATTCTAGAGGCGTGTATATCCGCCACAGCGACACGAGAGCCGTGGTATGACTTATAATAATTTATTTCCACGCAGCCCAAAACCCAAATTTCCATATTTTCTCCACGCTACCAAATGTTCCCTATATAACATACTAGTCGATTACCGGCGTACTTTGATTACGCCGGCGTTCATCGTCAACTATCTCAAACTAAAGCCTTCGGCGGCGGCAGCGGCAGCATCTCACAATCCACGCTCAATCGACTACACCTTAGTCACTCTAATATTCATACCCACGAATTTCATAACCGAAAATGAGAAATCAACACAAAAAGTAATTCCTTGAGATTCGAAATGTCAATAGGCAGTATTATTATTATTTTAATAGTCGTTCGAAAAAAATTGGATATTACAATACAGACGTGGCAAAAAATTGGACTCCGATCAGAGCAAATCATTCGTAGGAAGCAAACTTCAAATGTTTTCACGATGAAAAAAAAAGGTGTACTTTACGAAAAAAAAACCTGTAAGTTAAGAAATAAAAAATTTGTCTTACTTACCACTGAAAATGCTGTGCGGTATTTCGCGTTTTTCGTGAATAATATCACGGGAAATTGTAACACTCGTTTTACGAATGCCTTGTTGTCGCGTATAAGTTTCGGAAAAGACTGACTGCCGAGTGGAGTCAGCGCCGGGATATTAACGGGATAATTTCGTCGTGGCCAGCTCCGATTGGTCGGTTGAGACGCGTGGCAACGGAAATTTTCATAACGATTGGACGTATCAACGAGAGTTGGCTTGATTCTATTGGCCCACGTTGCATAGCCTACTACTAGAAGCTTCTCGATTATACGTGATTGGGCGCCTCGTGTTATCTGGCTTTGTTAACACGTAAGAAGAAATTTCTTGTGGCACCTCTTTGGGTATGATGACCCTGTCGTCACTGGTTTGCGTTCAGGATGTGGACGGCGGAGATAGCGAGGGCGGCGATTATGCTGATGCAAAGCCAATCGAAAGAACTAGTGATGCGTTCACTCCCGAATACGGAACGAAAGTAGAAGTCTGTGATCGCTTGAATCGAATGGAGAAGGAAAGTGGTAATTTTAACTGTATTCTAGTCATATATGAGCAAATCTTTTAAGGGCTAGTCGATAATACGGCCCTGGGCAATACTGATTAACGCGCGTGCGTTCACCGTAACTACATATGGGCCATTCCAAGCCAAATCCGACTTTTTTTTTCGTTCGATTGCCAATTTGTAAATTATTTCGTTAGTAAATCATACAATGGTAACAGAAATGGATGAATCTGAGGAAAAAATAATGATTTTTAAACATTGCTGACATAAAAATGTGTGCAAGGTAGATCATTGCAAATTGCTTCCTCATTGTTTTATACCTTTGACAAAGCCACCTATACGAGAAAGTGTTTTTCGATTAATTTTGACTTCCATATTAGACGAGGAAACCTTTATCAATTTTTTTTCATGAAAACAAAGCTTCCTCTGTGTATTAGGAAGCAAACAGACTGTTGTGATGGCTGTAAATGAATAATTGTAATTCAAATAAACCGTTAACTAAAGCCATATTAAAAAATATAAAAAATCGGTAAATTCGATAATCCTCAATTTTCAATTTTTTAATAAATTGTGTAAAAAGAAATAAATACACCTTTTAACAAGTGAAAAAATCGAAATTTAAAATTGAAAATAAAAAAAGGATTTAAGTAAATATGTTGTCGCAAGAAAATGTTATCTTTCAATTCGGATATTATTGTAAAAATTTTCAAAATAATTGATCACTGAAAAGCTACATTTCTGTTATTAACATTTTCATCCTGATTGAAAAAATTTTAAAAAAAAATCTAAAAATCGGTTTAGAGTGGTTTTTTTCTATTACTGCTCTGATCATACTAAAAGGAAACATAATTTTTGAATGCAAGAGTCACAAACCAGCAGATTTGATGTGGAATGTCCCGTATATAGTACTCCTTTGAACATAACGGGATCTGGAAGCGTCTAGAGTCAACGAGCCGATGAATTCCTTCAATGCCACGCAGCACTATCGTTTTTTTTCGACGATTCGTGGTTCGTCCGAAATACGTAGGACGGCCGATTGAGTCACAAAACGGATTAATCATAATCATAATTCGATTTTCATTCGCCAATTTTCATGATCCATCAAATTATTTTCCCATTTACCGTTAGGCATTGTATTACTAAAAAATGATATGCTCTAATTGTCAGAATACATTTCCCCGTTATAAAATTCAATTTATATTCTGCTTATAAAAGGTGATAATGCTTTTAATAACGTCGAAAATGTGTATTGGAAAATATAATTTTATCCTGGTGAAAAAATTGATCTGAAAAATGGTTGAAAAAAAAAAAACAACGGACGGTTTTTTTTAAATCATCACAGATATTCCAATACTTTTAATTGCATTTAATTCCAATAAAAGTAAGTATCAGAACCGCAAGAATTTCCACTCCACGCTGTTTTTTTTTCCATTTTTTTCTTTTTTTTTTCATTTCTGTTTCGGATTTTTTGAAAATTCTAAAATATCCATAACACACGTAAAATTGTGCATTCTCAACACTTTAAGTAAATTACAATAATCATTTTCGTAACAGGTTATTTTGTATATGATAAAGTAATGAAAATTAAGGTAAACTAGCCGCCGAATATTAATAAATATTAATGAACAAAATGTTCAGTATTTGCTTGACGGTTGAAGCATATCGAGAATGAGAGGTACGAAATATGTGATGATGCAATCGGCACCGGCTCGACGCATCGAGAGTAGAACTTCATTTAGAACGTTTTTCAGATTGATTGCACCGTTGTTCGCCGCGTGATAAAGCATCGCATATTCACCAGACACTTGATAAACAAACATCGGATATTCGGGATGAGTGTCTTTGGTGTGCCGCACTACGTCCAGATAAGCGAGACCCGGCTTAACCATCAGCATATCCGCCCCTTCGGCTACGTCTCGAGCCTGAAATAAGAAGCAACGATAATTATTCGGACAAAAAACGGAAATATATTTTTATATATTTTTTGAAAACTTATCATATTTATATCTCTGTGTTGTAACATAATTTTTTTTTTTACAGAACTTTTCTGTCTGACGCGACAGAAGCGAAAATCCGAAGGAGACAAAAGTGATGCCTGATAATTTAAAAAAAAAAAAAAAAAAGGCCGGATAAATTTCGCGTTAAACGGAAAATTCTAACAACAAACATGTTCTCTTTAGGCAAAAAAAAAACTTTAACGACTGAAAATTAAAAAGAAAGGAAGAACAAAATATTTTTTTTTAATCTTTTGATACGAAAAAATGTCATATGAGAAAAATTCTCTAAAAAATTCGAAAAAAAAAAGAACGGAAATACTGCATAAATATACTGTTAACAAGTTTGTAAAAAGACGGGAATAATACCGCAGCTCTGGCAGCTAGCCCGTTGCTTCCTGGCGGAAGCTGATAGCACTTTCTATCGCCGAATTTCGGAGCTGATTTCGAGGCATCGCGAAAAGGCCCGTAAAATCCGGAAGCGAATTTTACAGCATACGAGAGTACCGCAACTTTATTCCCGAGTCCAGCTTCACGGAGGCCCTTTTTTATTGCTGCTATTCTACCGTCCATCATATCCGATGGGGCTACGATATGGGCTCCTGGAAAGTTAACAGGGTCAATTATGTCAAATTATTTGAGGGAAGCTTTCACCGATTTTACACGGAGAGGCAAGCTTTATTTTTTTTTTTTTTTCGGTAGAAATATATAGTATGGAAAATTCCATTGCAATTTAATTATTTTAAAGGTGTTTTGATCATTTCGAAAAAAAATTATCAAT
Organism: Perithous albicinctus; assembly: GCA_964016905.1. Taxonomy (NCBI): domain Eukaryota; kingdom Metazoa; phylum Arthropoda; class Insecta; order Hymenoptera; family Ichneumonidae; genus Perithous; species Perithous albicinctus. The sequence continues at coordinate 15,986,105 of OZ024699.1, forward strand.
TAAAAAGAACATTTTTTAACCGATAAAAAACCCGTTAATAAAACCAATTAATTGAATTTTTTTTTTCTGATCTTTTTACACAATTTTACCAGCTTTTCCATAGGACACCGCAACTTCAGAGATTCTCTTAATGCTGGCGCTGTTGTTGATGCTACCGTCAGAATTAAGAATTCCGCAGTGTCCGTGTATCGTGTAAGGACATAGACAAACGTCACAGGCCAACACAAGCTCCGGAAACCATTTTCGTAAAAGCGGCAACGACTGTATTATCGGATTTCTCGAACAGTCTGCATTAGTCGCGTGCTCATCCTTAGAAAAAAAAAATATTTTTGAAAAATTACAGCCAAAGATTGTCGATCGATATTAAATCTGAATTTTTCAACGCGCTCATTTGCGTACCTTTTCCGCATTGTTTATAACTCCAAAGAGAAGCACAGATTGCAATCCTTTTGCGACAAGCGGTTGCAACATAATTTTTAATTGATTAATGCCGTATCGATAGACCCCGGGCATACTGGAGATTTCATCTTTTGCGTCTGGCTCGTCTCTGAAAAATAATAATAATAACAATAACATTAACAATTTCAGGAATTTAATAATCGCGAAAATATCATGGAAATAGTATTTTGCCACAAAGTATTTAAAGACAACAAAATCTTACGTCGAAATATTTATTTATTTTTAAAATTTACAAAAATATATGTCTTATGCCAAAACGATTTATAATCTGGTGAAAATATCGTGAAAATAGTATCTTGCGACAAAATAAATTTGTGAAACTGCCCTTACACGTAATTTCTATAATTTATTGTACAATAAGTTCGTTAATAAACATAATAATTATAAATTATTTTGGCGTAAGATATTATTTCCAGGATATTACGACAATAAATTAAAAAGAAGTACTTTAATTTTACAATTCTTTTGTCGTTTAGTAAATAAATCATGATATAATTCGTAACCGCGCGAAAGCTGCGCGCGCATCCCAGCGTGTGCTCACAGGCAGCGGACGGTCACAAAAGAATCACGCTGCAGTGGATTTTTAAAGGTTATATATATGAATGATCGTGTACTTACAAGACAAAAATAGGATACATAAGATTATTAACGGTAATGTCCACGTTTCTGGATTGCCATTGTCGCAAAAGTGGATGAAACAATCCACTGTGAAGAATATGTTTTGCCTCTGGTTCTGCCATCTTTATCGTCTGCTCTTTCTAACTTCGATACAATGTTAACACGCGTTGAACTGAATACAACTGAATATAACAGTATGACATACACAATAGTGCACTCCTATTACCCTTTCTACTATTTCGTAACCGATTCGAAAGTCGAACTCTACGCGGTCTTGTAAATAAAGAAGAATTTTCGAAAATTGCCACCACGCACTGCAATCTTGATTGCTTATCAGAGAGAGAGAGGGAGAGATAGAGAGAGAGGAAGCTTCAATAATAATAACGTAGCCTAACAGCTGCGCAACGTGTTTACATAAAAAGGAAATAATGAGAAAAAAAAGAAAAATGAAATGATTACTCTAAGAATTATATGTCATTGATAATTCATATGTAATTCCATTTATGAATCGTCATCGTGACAAATCAACAATTATGTTTTACAATCATTTACAACGCCCTCACGTAGCGCCGGACTGCTCGTAAACTATGTAACACTGTAACGAGGAAAACATTCATATGAAGATTTTGTTTTTAATCGAGTCTCTATAAAACGACGACATATGTGAGAATGAACTACGAATTATTTCGTTTTTGCTTCGAATGATTCCTGGATCATTGTACAATTATTTTAGTATTTTATTGTCAGGTCACAGATGCTTTTGGAAGCATATGAAATTCAAATCCGGTGTAACGGGGTCACATGTGATGAATATTCCAAATCCGCCGCCCCGGCAGCATGTCGAAGCGTCTTCCTATTCGCTGGCGAACTTTTGCCTCCATTACTGTTTACAAAACTGTACATTTAATATCGGCAAATTAGACGCCGCATTGATAAACTTTGTTTCAACGAATTTTGCAAACGATTAATTTAGTTTTCGAAGATTTATCTGCGTACTTTTTTCACTCCGATTTTACTCAAAAAAAAATAAATTGCTGTTACTTTTGAGAAAAATCGATCTACTGTTCTAAAATTTTTTCAAAAGCTACAGTTTGAGTAGATCATCCATCGATTAGATGATCCTTTGTTCTTTCAATGTTCCGAGAGTAAAAAAGAACAAACAGAACTCTTTACAAATATGGTGAGTTAGATGGTGGCTATAATTTTGAGAATTTTTTTTTTTCCACAATTTTGGTAGAAAAAAATTTCTGGGTAAAGAAATCTTTTTTTTTACAATTTTGGTAAACAAAAATTTCTGGGTAAAGAAACCAAACTCTTGTAAAAACAATATTCCAGATTGAAACTCAGAACTCTTTGAGTTTAAAATAAAAAACAAAATTTGCACCGATCTGAGCTACAAAAAAATAAACCTCATAAAAATTGACAATTTTTTTTGTGATTTTCAAGTTGCTATTTATCAAGTACAATTGAAAAAAGTTAAGAGGTGTATTTTTCTTCAATCCTTTTTGATGATTAATTTTCTTTTTACTAAGGCAACAAACGGAGATCGTCAGGCTGATGAAATAGTGGCACTGTTGAGCATCTGTGATCCAGAAGAATTCTATCGACTTTCCGATTCAGACACCAGACTGGCTCTGGATGTTTCGCCGAACATAGAAAAAGGCTGCCTGGATGTGAGATATACCAATGTGATTCATCGCCATGTGTCCTTTCACACCTACTGTCATTTCACAGTGAGGAATCTGCCACCGGCTTGTCTGTCGATTCAGCTGCCAGGAGAATATCCTGAGAGAGAGCCACCGCAGTATAATCTTGAGATATCATGGCTTCCACCTTGGGAGTGCTCTCTGATTTGTCAACATCTTGACGAATTATGGGAGTGCAACAGAGGCTCCGAGATACTTTTTCTATGGCGTGAATTTCTTCACAATGATATTCTCGAGTTTCTCGGTTACAAAGCGTCGTTGGATGTATCTTTTCTCTTTGCTTTACATCACGAAAACGATAATAGCGCGTGTATCGCGCTATTGGAGCTCAAAGACTCGCGTGCAAAAAATACGTCGCTCTTTCAGCATCCTATGAGGTATCTCTCGGAGTACAACGAAACCCGCGCAAAAGTTGCTTTCAAGCGAGCGATTTTAAACTGCGAAATTTGCTTTTCGCAATTCAACGCCGAGAAATTTTTCGAATTTGGAGAATGCGGACATTTTTATTGCAGAAACTGCAGCGCTGAATATATAGCGAGTAAGATTAAAAGCGGTAACGTCGCCCGTATACTCTGTCCCGAACCCAATTGCTACCGCATCGCTCAGAGCAAACAGATCAAAGATCTATGCCCGAATTTGTATAACAAGTACGAACAACTTTTGCTTCATGTCACACTTTGCACAATGAACGACGTTGTTTTTTGCCCACGAATATCATGTCAATTTCCTGTTATAATCACGCCGGGCGAATCACTGGCGGCTTGCAACAACTGCGAGTACAATTTCTGCTTCTACTGTCGTAAGGTACGCATATTGACGTGATGCAGGTAGTTTAATTGACACGTTTACATCTTCACCAGATATTTATATATAAATTTACTGGAACGGTTATTCGTATCTGAAGCGTTTTGCAACAATTCGACCAAATTTTTGTACCCTCTTGGATCTATTTTATGATAGTAGTACAATTTAATTTTTCTTTTTTGTGATTTTCATGTCAGTATACTCGGAAAGATTCAGAACGTCGTGAAAAGTGGTTTAGAAAAAAAAAATTTGTATGTTTGTGGATGTGAATGTAAACGGAAACGGGCCGAAAAATGACCGATTTTCGCGATTTTTTTTTTCATGATTAAAATACGCTAATCAGTCTGATTTTTCGATGATTAAAAAACCATCTACAAAAAGAAATCGCAAAATCTGCAATTTTTCTTCCATAAACCTGTTTTTCGTAGCAGGAGACAAAAATTCATAAAATTTTCAATAAAACCAGAATATAATGTCTTTTTTTCTAACTCCTCTAAAATATAATAATAAAAAATACGAGTTGCATAACATGATGGAAATGATATCTGACAGAGATGAAAACGTGCCATTAAATTTACTCTACAAAACTACATAAATTCACGAACACAAAAAAAAATGTTTACGGTTACCTCGGTTGCATTTCACATTGATTTCTCAATGTTGTACCCTCAATAATCCGATCTCAGGTATATCACGGAGTCGCACCATGCGCCATGGCTTCCGGGGATACCGCAAAGCTTATTGATGCGTATCTCAAAGGGAGTGAAGCGGAGAAAAAGGTTCTCGTGAACAAGTACGGCCGTCGGCAGATCCAATCGGTGGTAGAAGATCGTTTGACGAAGGACTATATTAAAGTAGGCAGCAAGTTAGCTAGAGAATTCCACCGTTTCACTACGTCCCTTTTGCAGCAGCGCGTCCAAGCAATCTTTTCAATTCTTAGCTTTTTTTCTAGGTGTCGTATTTTTTTCAAAATCTTGTACTTAATTCTTTCATCTTTTTATTTTTGTGTAGGCGAATACCAAACCATGTCCGGAGTGTCACATGCTAACGGAAAAAGTCGATGGCTGTAACAGAATGCTTTGCATAAATTGTCATGCGAATTTCTGTTGGCTATGTGGCATTGTTATCACCAGCGTGAATAAGTACGACCACTTCCTGGCCTCAGGCACAAAAAACTCATGCTATGGTCGCCTCTTTGAAGGTATGTCGGAAATGGAACTCAAGATGCCTGATCGCGTCGCAGCTTTTGAAGATTAACTTTATAGACTATATATTGAGCAAGAATAACCGGACAACAGGGTACAAAATAACGAGATCAGACAAACAGCCTTTTTTTTTTTGTTGTCTTTGCATTATTATTTTTTTTACAAGATACAAGAATAAATTATCTCTTTTTGTTATCACATATGTACACGATGTATATACGCGTAGTTAACGCATGAATTTCGAGTATCGCGTTTTATATATGAGTCTATTTTTTTTATGTAAAAACTCTTTTTTTTGTAAAGAATTAAAAATCTTACTTTGTAAAAATCCGCTAGAAGCGGTCGAGCAGTGTTTTGCAATATATTACGCGTTTCCATACTTTTTCCACGATCTCGTAAAAACGTATTGCTTAATCAGACTTTTGTTTTCTCATTGCTTTGCTTTTTGCGAACCAATTTTTCGCGAAAGTCTGTTCATTTGGTTTACGAAATATTTCGTTCATGTTTCGGTGGGCGCGTGAATCTCCGCTATCGATTCAACTGCGATTATCGATTCGGCTTCGGACGCCAATTGTTCGGCGACGATAGAAACCGCGGATGGTCGTCTCTCCGTGTTCTCAACACCGTCTACAAAATCAACAGATTAGAGACAAGAATTTTCTTCTTATAATTTCGAATGCAAGATTATAATTAATTGGAGGGAATTATTGAAGGAAAAACACATACCAGCACATTCGGGATCGCATCTAACGATGGAAATCCGAGACTTTCGATACTGGGCAAGATTTAGCTCTATGAGAGTCATTCCAAATATCCAATATCCAATACTAGCGCCGATCACCAATGCAATACCTATGTAAGCGTTGTAAGTCATAACGGCGAGCATCAACAGATATCCGAGCGTTGTATGAGCGCTCCAATGTAAAACTTCTATCAACCATTTTGCCCACTTTTTCCTGTGTTGAACACGGTATTATTTTCAGTAAAGCAAAAAAAATGTATTAAAGATTATAAATTAAACACTACAAACTGTCTAAAAATAAAAAGCAAATTTTTTTTCCTTATCCTTCATGAAACCATAGTTGATATATTATATTAGAAAAAAAGCGTGAATTCCTCGTGAACAAGCAAATAAACAAATAAATATTAAAAATTCAATTAAATTTTTTAAAAGGATTTCTCCCCTTACATCAGTTATCATTTTTAATCAGTTATGTATTTAATAAAATGCACATAAATTTGAAAAATAGAATGTACCAATTTGCTGCACAAGCGGTGGAAGTTCCAGGAGCGGATTGAGTCAACAAAGAGGAATTTTCTGAATTACCAGTGCCATCGGAATCTAGCAAAGACAAAGTTTCTCTGTGTAACTTTATTTGGAGTACTTTCATTCCCTCGTAGACAACAGCCAGAGAGACTAAGGCCAAGCAAGTGGCAACGAGGCCCCAAAGAGATGAAACATCATAGCCAGGAAATAGAAAGGATCCAAGATCTGTGCCAAACCAGAACGACATGTGCATCTGTGAATGGTTAATTCCAATTAAAGCACACAAAAGAAGCAATAGAAATTTTTCTAAAAAATGTCACAGGCCTTTTTTTTTTAGATTATTAGGTTTAAAGACTGCAGTTATAAACAAAAACTGAGGTTGAACTCACCATTGTATCAAAATTTACTAGATCTTGTCAATGGATGGTCTGTATCTCTTAAGAGATAAGAGAATTTGTCGAAAGTCTTCAAAACACATCCCACAGTGGTCGTAAATGTATCAGTGACCTAGCTTTACCCAAAAGGCTTATCAGTAAAATAAATTCCGCACAGTAAACGTGCTGTCGAACTTCGTGATAATTGATGAAACGTACTAAATTTGGCATTTCTTTCGGATGAATTTGCGTTATCATTCAATCGGTACGATTTTTTTTCAACGAAGAGATAAGTGTATACTTTGATGATAAAGACGGGCTTGTTTTCCTCATACCAAAATCAGATGCGTTTACGATACAGTAGAACGTCGATTAATTCGAGCTAATTGGGACCGACCAACGTTTGAAGAGAGTCGAAAATATTCGGATGACCAACAGTGTAATATTCTGAGGGGGCGATGGAAGGTCGATAGAAAATATGTCTTTAAGGTGATGTGCTATACCGACTGAGTCACCGTTAGTGCGAGAGAGATAGCTCAATCATCCCGAAGCGTTGTTCTTGGCTACGGTTGATTTTTCGGGTAAAAGATGAGAACGGTTGACTGCAAAATTCTAAGACGCAGTCAACTGTTCCAATATTTTGTTGAAAAGATCAAATGGGAACGAGAACAACGCTTTACAGTTTTTGTTACCGACCGAGGAGTAGCACATTACCTTAACGAGAATTAAGATTTTTTATTTTTAAAAATTTCCTCTTTATTGTTCTTGATGTACGTGATTATTGTTACTTTTTTAATAATAATTCCGATAATTCCGATATGCAAAATACCCTCATTTTTAAATTTAGAATATTTTCGCGGACGGTCATATGACCGCCAATCCAGAATTTTTAGCGCAGTTCATGGCAGATGTCTGAAGTTGGCTCTGCGACATATACTGACCAATCAACAGACTTATACTGGCTTCATGTTTTCGATACATTTCGAGATATTTAGGATATTCGTATGTTCGTTCGTCGCCGTATAGAAAAACGTTCATCTCTTTCAACCAAAGTAAAATACGGACGCCGGTGAAAAATCTAGATGCAAAGGAGACAATAACCAAAAGTAATTGTCTCCATTTAATATTGACCCTTTGATAATCCTTTCTAATCCGCTATTCAAACTTGGCGCCAAATCCAGTTAGAACCGCGAAGTTTCTACAACATTTGAACGTCTACGGAACAACGTACAATGTTTCCTCCTAAAAATCTTCAACCTCCAATCCTAATATCAATAATTAAAAATATAATACTACATTACACCAGGCTTAATTTCAATAAAACAATAATTCTCTCAAAACCGCTTTCTCATACAATAACAATAATAAAAACTAAAGAAACAGCACATAAAATTGACAACAGCGCCGCGCGCGGTCATTTCCCGAATCTAACGTCACCTGCTTTTTTTATACAGCTGTTTTTTTCTGAACGTAGCCCTAAAGCTCTCGGAAGCTTGCATAAAATAGTAGTCGCGTTTAATTTAACAAAGCCGACAAACGACCAAGATCCATCGACCATTTTATCGACTCTCCCGTAAATCAAGTGAATTTTCGTAAGCAACGTACAAATACACAACTCTCTCTCGCGACGAATAAACCACCGATATTCGTCTTAATTCAACGTAGGAAATACGTAAAAAGGGGAGTAGAAGGCAAATGTACAAACCACCAGGTGGCGAGTGATTGGATTGGTGGGTGGGCGAAATAACGCGACACGAGCGTCACCTAGGTCGTTGCGAGCGATCAAGGCCCCCCCAAGCCATAAGCAAGCGTGGCTAATCAAGGCATCGAAGGTAAGCCGTGCGGGCTGTTTATTTTTGGGTTTTCGCTTAGGCAGCGCGCTCCCACACCGGTTTTCGCTCGAGTAATGCGTTTCCCGGTTGCGTACCGTCCCGAGCCGTGCCCGAGGCGGGTCTGACGAAGGCAGCGATGACCACGGAAACGTAGGTGAAGCTCGGTTAGGGGCGGCGCGCGGGCCGAGCCCCGCGGCCGTCGGGCATCTTGCCCATCCAAAACGTACGCTCCGCCGCAACTTCAACATCCATTGTATATCCCCCTCAACCAACGTTTTAACGACTCGGACTTCTCACACTCACCAACGAACGTTTTGTCTTTTTTGTTTTCTCTTCTACTTTTTTTTCTTGCTTTTTTCTTGTTAACGCATTCTCGTTCGACTCGGATCGCGCGTTACGCGAACCACGTGGACGCCAGGAAACAGCGTCCTCGGAGCATCGCGCTTTGTACGTAACAAAAAAGAAGAAAAAAAAGTGATATATATACATATATATATGTATATATGTGTATATATGTATACATAAAGAAAAAGGCCTCTGTCGAACGAGTCGAGGAACCAGACGCGAACTATCCCACCTAGTTACACCTCTCCTTCGCGTCGCGATTATTATTCCTTATATTCCAAGCGATTAATATCTCTTCCAAATACACATTTTAACACATCTACTAACTCTCCTTTTCTGTGTGTGTTTTTTTTTTTTTTTCCTTTTTTTCCAACATATCGTGTCACACTCTACACTTTTTTACACACGTTGCAGTTGTTTCTTTTTTGTTTGTGTGCTTTGTTTTATATTACTTTTATACAAAGTGCTCCGTTGTTGTTTGTTGTGGCGTGCAGAAAGATGAGCAGCTCGGAGGAGGTATCCTGGATCTCGTGGTTCTGCGGTCTGCGGGGGAATGAGTTCTTCTGCGAGGTTAGTCCGTTACGTCTGATTCTACTTTTTTTATTCTTCATTCTGTGCGTTTTATCAAATTTGTATAGTGTTATGTTTGTTTACTATGAGCACTATTTTGACTATGTTTTTTCTTTGATTTTTATTACGCAGGTCGATGAAGACTATATCCAGGATAAATTCAACCTCACGGGCCTGAACGAGCAGGTGCCGCACTACCGTCAGGCATTGGATATGATCCTCGATCTTGAGCCTGGTGAGTCTATTATATTGTATACAACATTAGATTTCCGGATTTGTAACTCTGAAAAAATTTTAGCTTTGAAAAAAATTTGACTTTGGGAAGTCATTTTGAACTATCGCATCTGAAAAACAAGAGTGTTATTTGAAAAAAACAAATAAGAATTTTTTAAACGATTAGATTCATTCTTATGCACATGGATTTTGAGGTATATGAGCCTAACGTTGAAACGTTTAACACGTAACATAAGATAACGAGTGAAAACTATCATTCATGATAACTAAATCAGGGTGTTTAAAAAAATTTCATTTTTTTTTTTTATTTCTCCTACCGTTTCAAAATTCACATTATAATTTTGAAGCAAACCCCACAAAATGGTGGCACTGGCAAAAAATTGGAGGTTTATACCCTTAAACCCCCAAAAAATTGAAATCAATGATTTTAGGTGGTGTGAATTTTTTTATTTTGTACACGTAGAAACAAAATTGATTTCTATTTTCTTTTTAATATGGTAGACCAAAAAAATCTATTTTTTTAAATTAGGAAATTTTTTAAACACTATAAAAGTATATTTCTGTAGAACTTTTACCACAAAATCTTTTTTCTAATGTAGCACAAGAGTATTTATGATACTAGAAAAGAAAAACAAAATTTACAATTGTCCACATATTTTAAGAGATATCACAAGTTAAAATGATATCGAAATCTACAGATATACATGATAACGTGTTGAAGTGATTTGCTGATAAAGAGCGCGCGTAGAATCAAAATATGTCGATATAAAAATTGCGGAGATCAGAAATGTGTAATATTTGTCTCTATGCAGAAAAACGCATTGATAACGTGTGGAAATGAAACAGAACTGACTATGTGCACGATTGAAATGTGTAGAAAACACGGTTTGCCTTCTTTCTTTAAAAAAAAAAAAAAACAAAAAAAATTGTAACGAAATTTGATATGCGTTATAGGATTGTATTTGAATTCCCGTTTTCTAATCCATTAGACGATGATCTGGACGACAATCCAAATCAATCGGACCTGATCGAGCAGGCAGCTGAGATGCTCTATGGCCTCATCCACGCTCGCTACATCCTCACAAACCGCGGTATCGCTCAGATGATTGAGAAATATCAAGCTGGTGATTTTGGTTATTGTCCACGCGTATACTGCGAGGCACAGCCGATGTTACCACTCGGACTGAGCGACGTGCCCGGTGAAGCCATGGTTAAGAGCTATTGTCCAAAGTGCATGGACGTTTACACACCCAAAAGCTCGAGGCATCATCACAACGACGGTGCTTACTTTGGCACAGGATTTCCACACATGCTTTTCATGGTACATCCGGAATATCGACCGAAGCGTGCCGCAAATCAATTTGTACCTAGGTGAGTAACTTAAAAGCACCTCTTCAATGAAAAGACAATGAAAAAAAGAAGAAAAAAAAAAAACCGCAAAATCCGGCAACCACATTAAAATACTATTTCCCTGTTGCAGATTATACGGTTTCAAGATACACCCTTTAGCTTATCAGATTCAACAACAGTCGGCCTCGACGTTCAAGGCACCGCTGAGGTCCTCCCTCTACAATAACGGAAAGCGCTAAGATATCGTTTGGCAATATCTTAACGCTATCCGCTTGGCGGAAAGCTCTTGGCGGCGCTTGAAAATAAAATAAGATCTCGATAAAGAAAAAAGAAAAACATACAAAAAAAAAATCGGACGAGTGTTAGACAAAGATTTACGACGACAAAGAAGTTTTTGCGTGAGACCGAGACCAAGAACAAACGCGACAGGCCCAAGAGTTACAAAAAAAAGAAACAAAAGCCCGCTATTTCATTACTCACCATTGCGATTCCCACTCTCGTCCCCCCCCACCCCCCGCCCACCCCTTAAGATTCAGAGTAAAATATTATTTTTTATATCTATCTTATTGCGCATAGTCGAGATCGGTGTGACACTTGAAATCGCGTCGTTCAATCGCTTCGACATACGTGATTATTTACTTTTTATTATTGTTATATTTCCGTCTGATGCTGTGAGTATTTGTTATACTTTCTTCCTTCGGGTCTCACTGCAATAGTATATCTTGTGAGGGACGAGATTACGGAGAGCGATATATAAATTTTATAGTACATTGGAGTGTCCTTGCCCGACTTGATTTCTACGGTAGAGGAATATTCTTTTAACCGAAAACAAAAAAAAAAGAAAAATTATTGTTTAACACGATTTCAAGAGAATCAATGATATGGATGTCCCCCCCTCCCCCGTTTCATATTTAATTCAGATGGATTAACAAATGAAACGAAGAACTAACGATGATTAGAGGATCAGCATACACACAAATATAAACACACACACACACACATACATACATACATACATACACACACACACACACACACACTTACATATTTAGGATAATTCATTGTAGTGTGTAAGAATGAGGAGAGTGCGAGAGAACGACAAAAAACTGCGAGCTCAGTGATTTTGAGATTGCGCGACAAAGTCCGATCGCTGCCAAGGTAGTTCCTAAACTTTCTTAGGGAATTCGGTAACGCGGCTTCGTGGAGCTCGTGCAACCGTCGAGTCCAGATCGAAATGTTTCTTTTTTTTTTTTTTTCTTTTTGTTTTTCTTCTACGAGTCGGTGGATGGTGGTGTATAAAAAAAATAAGGGGAAAAAAAGAAAACCCAACAAAACAAAGAAGTAAAATAACCAACGTGTTTGATAAGCATAATTTAATTTAATCGATATAGATAATCACCATAGATGATGAAATAATAATGAGTACGTGAGATGTTTGATTTCGATGAACGCGATCGAAACGTGAGAACAGTTTAGTGTAGTTTTTAAAATGAAAGAATAGTAATAAGTGCAGATTCGAAGAGAGGAAAAGATAAGAAAAATGAAAACGACGAAAAAAAGGCATTGAGATTGATGCCTGTTTGACAGTTGCCGTGTACAATTTTTATTATACCCCTCGTGCGGTGGCTGCGAGATTATAATGATGAACAATGAACGAGCTGTGTGTTTGTTCGAAACATTTCTTCGATAAGATTGATCTTACGTTCTCGTGATTCTATCAACACGCCGCCGCAACTTATTCGTCCATGCGTGTAAGCTTTTCAATTGAGGAATCTTGACGCGGATCTGCTTGTTCGTTCGGTTTTTCCCCTTCATTATATTTGGACATTGCATTCATTGCAAAGGCGAAAAATGCGAAAAACGAGCTGATTACACAGTGTCGTTTCCCCCTTGGAACTTTGCATTAACAAATGAACAACCGTTTACGTTAATATTGTGAATCGATATGATGTTCAATTAAAAAAAAAAAAAAACGTGACTATTATTGAATCCACAAGACTACAGTTGTCATCTTCAATATTTAATCCATATTATATACACGTCCTCGTAGAAAAATGTACATACTTAGCGTGGGAAGGAATTATAGTCATAAGTTAATATTCAAACATTCCCGCGAAAAATATATTTCATGGAATTCCTTGTATTCCGCCAATCAATCTCACCCAATACGATCAGCGAATCAACTGTGATTTAAACACTGGATGACGATAGAAGGATGAAATCGACGCTCACTATCCGAGAAAGATAGAGAATATAGTAAGTAATTCGGCCTATTTGTCTACCAGAGCTGTAACAGCAACACCGGACCGACTGAATTTACATTTTTTTTTTCGAAAAAAAGAACGGCTTTCCGGAATAATTGCAGTTTTTGTTACCAAACGTCACATGACCGTGTCACAATGGTCATTTACATATTTTATTCGCACCACGAACCGGTCATATGACCGTCTCGTATAAAATACCGAATTTCGTTTTTTAGCCTTTTTTTTTATAGAAAAGATGATCCGACAAATGTTCGCTGAATGTTATTTTTGATTCTTTAGTAAACGGCTTTTCCGAAAAACGTTATAATTAAGCAAACAATCACCTACAAACGACAAACAAACGTTTGTCGCGATAAAAAATGTAGAAAATCGAAATAACGTCTCCAATCATGCGTCAGTAATACTTTTCCGATGTTTTATAGAACGGAATAGCAGATCGATGATTGGTGGCGCGAGTTACGCGACACCTAAACTACGCACTGTGATAGGATACTTTTTCTATCTCTAATGGAAATGCGCCTTTTTCTATACACATACAAACGATCCCTAAATCCGAGGCCATTTTAAAGCCGAATTATCTCACCTCAATCGCAGCCAATAGCGTTCGATCTTTAAAATTCAAATCTCGCTGCAAACAGCACAACGACAGAACCGGTACATCAAGTATATCTCCGATACAAGTCAAAATATTTTTCATTAAAAAAAAAACAGAAAAACACTGACCCATATTTTTGTAACTCCTAAAACGTGATGTATATGTGTAACGACAAATGTGCGATGTAGTGTCCAAACTGTGGAACTGTCTCGAGTGAGATTAAAGTCTATCCTTTGTGTTTAACGATCTCGAGACAATCAAGAAGAACATCACGAATGACAGGTGTACACTCGAAGATGCAACTTGGCGAACAAAGACAAGGCAAAATAACATATTTTTCATTTAAAACCTGTCGTATACTCCATCGTTGTCGTACATCCACGAGATACACGAGGAATTTATCGTCTCGTGACTGATTCCAATCAGTTTACAAGGTTAATTGTTTCATGGAAAGAGTTGAGATTTGAGAAACAACTTTTTTACGTTGTAATCATGAGCAAGGAAATGGAGAATCATTCGTTCAACGAGCGACACAGTACAACCGGAAACTCAGGTATCCTGAGTTTAACCAGTCTCAGACCAAAATTGCAGCCAATTCGTGTTCAAGCGCTGCTAGAAATGTATGGCAGCGACGAAGAGGAGAGCGAAGAGAGAGGCAAAGAATCGGACAATGATTCCGATTGCGACGATATTCAACAACTGCCAAACGACGACGAAGAAATAGCGCAAGCTCGAAAGCTGCCCTCGCTGGATATCAATGAAATCAAAGATAATCGTACCGATACAGCGGCTGATAAAATTATCGAACGACAATTTGAAGCTCGATCAGAGCTACAGGAGAAATCACCGATAAAGAAGGAAAACATTAAAGTAACGGAACATGTTTATACTTTGGAGAAAATGCATTCTGCGTCTAATTTTAGTACGAACGAGCATTCGCACACGAGACTAGAAAATCAAAGATCCGCTAGCTTTCCTTCGGAATCCGCGTCTTCCATTTACAACGCCGGTTCGTCAGCTTCTAAATCCTCTATCGAGAGAAATCATGGCTCTAATTTGAATTTCAAGCCTCCCGAAGTATTGTATTCTTCGAATACAAAATCTTCTTATACTTTAGTAACCACAAAGACCGAATGTACTTCGCACAGCAGTCACGCTTCTAATAAATCGAAATTCGATGCTGAGTCGAGTTACTTTCCCAACGACAGGCATTTACATTCCACCAATGTTGCGCTACAATCCGAAGCGCCTGCTCCAACTGCGACTACAGTTAATGCATCGATCGGCACTCATCTTATCACCGATACTCCGCATAAAAGTAATCCACTCGTAGGCTCGATGCGGCCGACACCGTCGGTGTCGCACAGAAGCATGTTTCAAACACCGCAGAGCGCGAAATTACATCATCAAGATTATTCGAAGAATCACGTACAAACCCCTGCAACGATATTTGGCAATTGGTCCCAGAGGCATATGGCACAAACGCCCTTACAAAGTCGTTCGACCATTTTACCCGGTGAAAACGTTCGCGCTCAAGCGCCATCGATTATAGTCTCGCAGCATGCAGCCGGTTCCAATCACGAAACAGCCTGGTACCGCGGTAACGAGGAGAAAAAAGTCCGAAGGCCACTCGGGGAAAGTATGCAAACCAGCGGCGGTAATCATCAGCGGCATTCGCACAGCGAAAAACCGGTGGTTCAATATACCAGCACGGACTCGTCGGTTGGTACCTCGAAGCATCATGAAAATCACGAAAGCTCGCTGGGACACGGAATACTCGAGAATATTAAAGAAATAACGTTGGGCAAATCTTCGCAGCAGCAGCAGCACATTGGGATGACGCATGAATCCAAGGAAAATCGGCATCCACCGTCTTTGATCGAAAGACTGCCGGGCAAAGACGAGGAACAAGGTAGCAGAGGCAATTTCGAGAGTATCAAGGAATCCGGGATAAACTCCAATGGGAATGTAATTAATGAAAATCGCTCGGATATCGCGAGGCATAGAATTGAAAATAACGATAAATCGGCGTCTCGGTGTGCACGAACTAACAGCACAGCAGTGCCGAAAAATACGGCTATCGAGGCTGATAAGGAGAAGAATAATGCTTTACCCAAACAGCAAGCTAATGTTCAATTGTCAATACCGTCGAGCATACGACGGGAACAAGTCGGTGAGACGATGATCGTTAAGGGTAAAGAGTATCTTATTCTTGGGGGACTTGGACAAGGTATGAGTTGTCATGTACTCAGGGTTCAGGATCTTACGAGCCTTGAATTGAGGGCGATAAAGGTCGTTAATCTCAGTCGAATGGATAAGGACAGCGCTCAAGGATGTATGCAGGAAATTTCGATGCTTCACAAATTACAAGCTCCTTGTGTCGTCAGAATGTTCGATTAGTACGTTGATTATTCATTTATCGAATTTTTTTTCATCCATCACACGAATTTCAATGATTATATGAATTTTATTTATTTTCTCTTTCAGCGAAATTAAATACCCAATGGTACACGTGGTTATGGAAATGGGTGACACCGATTTTAAGAGCTTGCTCAATTCGATGTCGGAGAAGAAACGCTTGCCCCTCACTATGATACTTTATTATTGGACGGAGATGTTAACTGCGGTCAAACACATTCATGAGAATGGTAGTTATTTTATAATAAGCGGCAATGCAATAACACTTTTTTTCTCGACCTTAAAGTATTTTCTAACTTTCTTCAGATTTTCGCAGCTTTTTTTTTTGTGAATATGAGGCATTTCTGGCAGAGTCGATAAACGCTTGACTCTGAACATCCCGAATTTCTCATTTTTATTTTTTTAAAGATCTGAAAAAATTCTCAAAAATCCTGTGTCATGTATACAAATTTTCAAGCGGACTGATTTCTGCCTCGTAATGTTTTCAATGTTTCTTGGCAAAGAGCATATAAATTGATATTTAAAAAATTTGTTCGCAGGAGTTATACACTCTGACTTGAAGCCAGCTAACTTTCTTCTCGTTCGCGGAAGATTGAAATTAATAGACTTCGGCATAGCGTCAAGTATAAATGCCGACATGACCTCCGTCGTCAAGAACTCAACAATCGGCACTCTAAACTACATAAGTCCGGAGGCGTTGATGGATATAGGAAGCGGCGGAAACGGCGATTCTCCAAATCACAATGTGAAATATAAGGTAAGCGGTAATTTTTTTACTTTTTTTTTTTTTTTTAATTTTTGTAAATTCTATTTCCGTATTTGTCAACGCACAATGAATAATAAAAATGGTCTATTCGACAGATTACTTTCAAGTCGGACGTGTGGTCACTCGGATGTATTTTGTACAGTTTGGTTTACGGATACACGCCGTTCAACAACATTCGTTCCCAATGGGCGAAAATCCAAGCGATTACGAATCCAAATCCAAAAATCTCTTTCGCGTTGCCCGCGGGTAACGATGTCGATCCACCGCCTCCGATACTCATCGATGTTATGCGCAAATGCCTTCAACATGACCCGAAAGCGAGGCCAACCGTAACTCAACTTCTGCAGATTCCCTATATAACTACGAAGCAAAATTCACGTGCCGCTGTTCCTGATATACCGTCCAATATTTTAATGAAAATCAGGCACTCTCTGACGGACGACGAATGGCGACAATTTACAGAAGTGAGTTTTATGATTTTTTAATTATGAATTTTGCTCACGATTGTAGAATCGAAAAAGTAATTCGTTTTTTATTTTTGTGTTTATTTAATTTCGCTTCATATTTATCATAAGAAAAAGGCTGCAAAGTAAAAACTTTGCACACATTGCTTCCTCATCATTTTTGAATTTCTACATCATAGAGAAAACTTTGTAAATTAAAAAAAAAAATTCTCTAAAATATTACATTTTTTAAGTTTTATGCTAAGATTTAGATTAGTTGCTTGAACCGTTCTCGAGTTATGACATTTATTAAAAATACGAAAATTTCGAAACCCCATAAAACCTGAAACGCTTTACCGATTTTGTTAATATAATTTTTCATTTTTTTTTATTCCGTGAATTTGACCGGACTCGATTTTCTTAACAACAAATTATACAATAAACCAAAAAAAAATGCATTTTTGAAAAGAAAAAAAAAAAAATCATCTCTAATACGACAATGCCTTTAATTCAATTGTATTTTCTTCTTCAGATCATGGAGACGAGAAGGAACCAGAGTTAGAAGAGTTCATCGCCTTGATCTTCAAAGCTTGTACATATAAAAAGATCGATCGAGAGTTTTTAATATACACATAACAAGGCTATTAGAGCGATCGGTGAAACATGTGCGCGCAAAAGATCTGTTATGTATTTAATGAATATAATATATGTAGGATCGTTAGAGTACGAACTTTTGAAGTAACTGTAAACTGCGTGCGTCCGATATGTAAGCTCGATTGGTCGCATTATTTAGTCACTAAAAAAAAAAAAAAAAGAACCCCCCCATTGTGCCACACCTATTTTCATACTCTCACACTAAACTCCGAATCGCGGCAGGTCGCATAAATAATGAGAAGGTAACAATTGTACTACGGTAAACCGTTATTAAACTAAAATATCTTTTTTTATTATGATTATTTACTATAGTTATATATCACGATAGTGCGTATAAATGATTCGCTATAACAAAATTAAATTTACTTGTCGTTAGATCCAACGACCTATCGACGATTTTGGAGCATCTATTATATCGACGCATTCAGACGATAATTCGCTGCATTTATTTATAAATAATACAACTTGGTCGTGACTGTCGTTTTTATCGTTTTTTTTTTTTTTATCGATTCATGAGTCACTATAACAGACTCCTCATCTTTCTCGTTTCACACAGCAGACGTTTGATACAGAAAAACACTGATATTCAATGCAATAGTAAAAAAAAAAAAATCGTTTCGTCGGTATTATCCAAGATTTAAAAAAAAATTGGCACATAAAAGATAAAATTAAATACCGATTCAACATTGTATTTCTCATCGTCTATTGAAAACTCACAAAAAAAGGAACAAAAAATATATCCTGGGTGCTCAACGTAAATTGGAGCCCCGAAGACGATTTATTTAAAAACCTTTTATATCGCGTTGGGCATAAATTAAACTCTCGTTCGTTCAACGATTACAAAGAAAAAACGTCAATTCACATTGTATATAAATGTATATACATACTGTATACTATAGCGTAATATAGCGTGATATCTAACGTAGTCGCGATAACGGGGAACGTCTCTTTTTCTTAGCACTCTCTGGGCTGTACAGTTGACGCGCATCGTGCAATCAGCATCATCCCTCGTCGGTAGCCAACGAGCACTAAGCGTAGAGATCTTGGATCTTATTGATTTTTTTTCTTCTCGTTTTTCTCTTGTTTCTTTCGCTGACGTCACAGCTTATCAATCTTTAAGCGTCGCATCAGCGTACCATCGTCAATTGCCAATATTGAAGTAATCTCTCGCCTTTTGGCAATGACATCGAGCTCGGTCTCTCAAATGTAAGCATTATGTCTTTGACCTTGTTCTTAATCTCGCGATCGAAAATATGGCCGCCCGTTCTCTCGAGCGCCGATGCCATGTCGTATTCCACCGAGGATAATGGATCTCTTATGAATCTCGCGGCGGTTGATACGCTCGGCATTATGTGATGCTGAAGTGCCTTTATCTCCCAGAGGCTGCTGAGAAGCGCGTTACTGTGCAGCGGATCACGTTCCTCCATGAGAAATGGATCACCCATGCCTGAACTCTCGGACAATACGCTAACTTGACCACCCTGAGGATGATCTATCAATCGCTTCAGGCCTGGATGCCTCAGCAATAGATTTCCCACGAATAGTAATATAATTAGAATGTCCTCGGGCGGAGCTACCATTGTCAAACGTGCGAGACGTTTCGCAAATGCCGCCACTAGAGCCTCCGGTAAATGTCTGTGAATGAGAATTTGTGTAAAAATGTAGAAAAAATTGTAATGTAACGGTTTTTTAAGAGGACGCTGGAGCAGATTTTTTATTTATTTTTAAAAAAAATCAGCACACTAATAATAACGAAAAGACATTGAAAAATTCAGCGTAATTTTTTTTTCTAAATTACGCTGAGTGCCGTATGAAAAGGCAGAAACAAATTTTTTGCACAAATATCTCTTTAAACTTGACTGCTGTTGCGATTTTGTGACTCGTTTACTTACGTGGAACTGAGAAAGAGGTCTGACAAGTAAAAAAGCCGAGCCTTGTATTTCGTGTGAAAGATCTCAGGCTCGAACATCGAGTAAAGCTTGGTGAATATGTTGGGATACTCGAGATTGTGCTTAGTGACGAGTACGAAAACGCCTTGAAGCGCGAGAAGACCAATCGGACCGTCGGCGTCCAACGAATCCATGAGAAAATCCGTGAGCAGTACAGGCTTTTCCAAGTGTGGCATCACTCTTTCGAGAAGTACAATTAGCAATTGCTTGTGCAATTGTGGCGTAAGCTCCCAGTGCATAACGCACGCCCAGACTTTATTGAGAGATCGTCTCGCGGATGATTGATCCCACGTGAATCCACCAGCGGCTAAAAAAAAAAAAAAAAAAAATTCGTCTTTATTAAATTCAAAGTGTTGCCTTCAAACAATTTAATTTGATCACATAAAGCTGTTAGATTTATTTAGTAATTAGTGAATATATCACCATGTTGCGGCCCGCAAAGTAAATCCTGACAATCGGCAGTTTCTTCAGCTGAAATGAAGCAAAAATTCAAATTGAAAAGAAAATTCTTAAAAAAAAAAAAGGAGTATAGAACAATAAAATACCGGTATCATTATCTTTCGGCAGTGGCAGTTTGTGTATCAATTCCAGAAGATTCTTGATGAAGATTTCTTGAGGCTGACGTTTGGGCGTGAGCGACGGCAAACTCTTCCATGTGTAATAAAGCGCATCGGAGTAGCTTGTGATCTCTTGAAACCTTGCTATTAGAGTCGCGTTGTCCCGATTCGGCGATAGAAGGCTCATTAGTATAGGCTTGAGGCGATTCAGAGGAAAATAGTAACCCAACTCTCCGACTGGCTCTGGTGGAGATTTTCCTTCCTCAGCCATGAGCTTTATGGCTGTGGTGAGCGCTTGCATCTGCGCAGCTGGTCTACATCTTTCTATCGAAGCCAGCATCTTTTCCCAAACCTCCTCGTAACAGTTGCGAAGCCAATTGACATAACGCACTTCTGGTTTTGGTTCTGGATAAGAAATTAAGCTTTTAAATTTATTTGAAACTCTGCTTTTATTTCGTAAAGGGTCATACTTCATAAATACTCAAATTTTTTTACAGTTAAGGGATCATTCCAGTGTAACAGATTAAAAAATCGCGATTTTTTTTTTATCGTAAAAATACGTTAAACGGTCTGATTTTTTAATTTCAAATTTTGACTCATGAAGACCAGAAAATATGTTTTTTAACGTTTATTATTATTTTTTTTACATTTTTTTTTAATGTTTGAAAATGTCTTGAAATGTGGCTTAAATATAAATTTTGTTCGTTTCTTGAATGGTGTTTGATCAGGTGTATTCTACAGCTTATAAAATGTTTGATTACCATTGAGTCACGATTTTTGATCCAACGACAAAATATCCGCGACGAAAAATCCGACGAGAAAATTTCCGCGCAACAAAATACACATCTGACGAAAAAATATTTGCGGCTAAACCCAAAAATGCGTGACAAAATTTCATACGATTTCTCTTGACTCTTTAGGTTCTTCAGACTTTTCGTGCGGATATTTTGTCGTCGGATATTTTATTATGTAAATATATGTGACATTTATTCTCGATTACGAGAATAATCAAGTAAAGCAAGAAAACGTGTATTTAACGTAAGCTTACCAGATATCGTCAGTGATATCGTTCTTTCGAGGTACATGTCGCCGCGTTTCAACAGCTCGACGAATATTGTCTCCAGAGTGAGTATACAGGCAGTGCTTGAATCCTAAATCCGACGAAATGGAGAAAAAAGAAATAGAAATTCGATTTTTTTTTTTTAACCTCCAATACCGAGATACGCTTTTCAACAAAATATCGAATATTCTGCTGTTAAGAACGAGGGAGGAAAAGCAGAGTTAATACAGCGGCAGCGGCTATTGAGCATTCAGTTTCATCGAGAGATTTTTCATATATTATAAAGACGTTAAGTCGAACAACTTACGTCCCACTGGCCGATAATGTCGACCAAATTATTGGCGTGCTTTCTCGAGGCCAAAAACTCTTGGGCCTTGTGTCGCAGTGCCTTCGACGACATTTTTTGGCTCGACGTTGAGCCGGGAGCTACTTCGACAGCCGCCATCATTGACCGTTTTTCACGACTGCGCTCCTCTCTCTCTCTCTGTTGACGATGGAACACTGAGAGAGAGAGACGAACCAATGAAAGAGTGGCTCAATCTTCGGCAGTCCTCGTCAACGCTGTTGTAGGTGACGCGATGCGCGTATGTAGCGATGAAGAAAAAAAAGAATAAGGGGGAAGATATGGCTGGAAAAATTTAAATACATTGTAGTCCCATCGATAAACTGTAGCAGCAGCACCAGAGAACTTGCTATGGGGGCTAATTATGACCGTAAACGTTAAATTTTTTTTCGATGAAAAATGTGCGTCTGTGACGATTTTTCTTTAAAGAATCTTTAAAATTTAATGTCGATTCTTTCACACTTATTTAGAAGACTTTTAAGGGTTCATCGGAGCATTTTTCTTTTATCAAAAATGCGGGTAATAAGATTTTTTTAAATCTTTGTAAATGCTTCTTTAAGGGGATGCTGGAGTAGATTACGTTACCGACTGAGGTCGGTAAAAATAGGCAATTTTTCGTACTTTACACTATTTTGTCGTTAACATGATACACATATGTGTCAAATTGTTCAGGATTATAGCATCAATATAAACACATGATCCTGCACTCGAATTTCAGTTGAAAACGCACGAGAAATTAAGAAATAGATCATTTTCCGAACTCCACGAAAAATCCAATATGGCCGCCCGAAATATAAATACCATCTATTTTTTAAGATATAAACAAAAGTTTCTAAAGTCACATACGTCGAAAAAGAGTGCACGAACATTCTAACAGATCCTCCGAATATATTTCGCGAAATATCCGAGAAAACGATTCTAATCTAAGCTCAAACACTGTAATATTAATCATTTGAGTGTATGAAATGGCACATGTCGTCGATAGATGGCGACAGGAGTCAAGGAACAACACTAGAGTACATTGTTGTATGTTGTACTAGATCATTTTTATGAGCAGCGTGTAATCAAATCCGCTTGTTTACACTATCGTCCACCGTATCGTAGTTAAAAGTCAAATCAAATGTGATAAATTTATCACTCAGCCGCGAACACGTGCTTTCGATGTCACCGAGATCGAAGCCACAAATTTTTAATCGAAATTACATTGTAATCACTGAAATTTGTATTCATTTTCAAAATATAATATAATAAATTATTAATTTCATGTTTTTCATATTTTTCAGAGGCGAAAACGTCGGCTGTACAATAATATTTGAATTTCTAGATTTGTAGAATTTTCTTTTCTTTTTTTTTTATTTACGTTTTAGTGGCTTTGTGGTATTGCAATGAGTTTTAATAAGACAAAAGATGTGATAGAGGAGGGTGACACCGTTGTGCTTTATCTGACGCCTAAGAGCATGCACTCGATAGAGGTATGCGAGAAGATCAAGAACAAGAAGGGCGAACTAGTGGAAAATGTCTTTCAAACAACATTCGGAGCACTCAAAGTTCCTTCTCTTATCGGTAAGAGATACGGATCCAAAGTGGATTTGACCAGAGGCTGGGCTTTTGTTTTGCAACCTACTCCTGAACTCTGGACCGTTACGCTGCCTCATAGAACACAAATTATTTATACGCCCGATATAAGTTTGATAATACATCTGATGGAATTGGTTCCTGGCAGCATAGTCATTGAAACAGGTTTGGAGAAATAAGAACACGATTTTTTTCTCAATCTCTTTTTAGCCAGTTAAATTTGATGAGAGTTTCCTTTTGTCTCAAAGAACTCAAACATGATAGATCTTTAAATATTTTAATCATGCAATTAATTTTTCAATACAAATTATTTCAATTTTATAAAATTAATTGCCTATTATTTTTTTGAAATAAAATTCTTTTTTTTAATTTTGCTAAAAATTCAACTGGAACAAATTAAGAGATTTGTTTTTGGTGTTTTGTTTTCACGACTTTTCAGGAACTGGAAGCGGGTCACTTTCGCATTCCCTAATCCGCACGATACGACCACACGGTCGTCTTTATACCTTCGACTTTCACGAGCAGCGGGTTCAAATAGCGCGTGCGGAATTCGAGCAGCACGGGCTGAAGGACTCAGTGGAGGTCGGTCACAGGGACGTTTGTCTCGAAGGATTCGGAGAGGAACTCGAACACAAGGCAGACGCTATTTTTTTGGATCTTCCGCATCCTTGGTTGACCGTCGATCATTCCGTGAAAGCTCTGAAAAAATCGGGTGTGTAAAAAAAATTCCGAAATTTATACTTGCAGCATTTATTTTAATATATGTATTTTCGATAACGAATCCTATTGAAATTTCTCGCAATAGGCGGAAAGCTCTGCTCGTTTTCGCCTTGCATAGAACAAGTACAGCAAACGTGTCTTGGTCTCGAAACAGCGGGATTCGTCGATATCAAAACTTACGAGTGTCTTCAACGAGAACTTACTGTCCTCTTCAAGAGCGTACCGCACTTGGATCTCGATTGCTTAAAGCAAAAGGTACTCATTAATCTGTCGCTTAAAACAGTAAAAAACCATTCAAACTGTATCCTAGTTTTTTTAAATGCGTTATCATGATATAAAAAAGTCGGCTTATATCGCGAAACGATAAAATGCCATTTACCGTTTTTATTATTACATTTTTTTATTTTTTAGTAAATTTTAAAACATTTTGATTTATAAAGCGATTTTGTCCGAAAAATATTTTCTTATTGATTTTCATTATTAAAAAATATGTCGAAAATTAGGCTGTTTTAAAATCAACTTAATTTGATAAACAAAGGTCGATTGCAAAAAAAAAACTCCAAACTAAACGTTAGAAACAATATTTTTGTTTATGAGAGCGTTATTTTTTCGTAAAAATATTTTTTTGAAAATTCGTATCTCACGAAATAAGTAACTTACATAACAGGACCTTTTTCATATTGAATTGTATACAGAGAAAAATATAGATTTTTATTGCTAGATGTGCATTTTATGACACTTTTAGATTTTTTAAAAATCAATATATCAATATTTGCTTATCGTTTTTTTTTTTTATGGACTCCGTCTCCTATTTTTTTGTCATATATATATATCTTATCGTGTTTTTCAAATTCTTATTTCTCATACCCAGCATACAAGCACCGAAATTATTAAAAGTAAAACGGAGGACCGAGAGCAGGACAAGATATTGACGGCGACTCACGCTCCATCGATACCCGGTCACACTGGATACATCACGATTGCCACGCTGCCGCCGGTTTTCGCTCGCATCCCTCAGGACAGTTAATGCAAATAAAAAAGAAAGCGCGTGTAAAAAAAAAGTAATACCGATTTTTATTTGTGCATCTTGTGTACAATTGTGTATAAATTAATTCTGCAAACACGGAACATGAATGTACTAGAAAAATATCTTAGAATACGACTAATACCCCGGCGCCGCGGGTTTACGAGATTACGAGTTATTTTTTTTTTTTTTTTGTGTTTTTTTTTAGGTGAACGAATCTCCTATTATCGCGATTATTGGACTGGGTTATGGCAATTTTACGTTTTTACGAAGAATCTTTTATTCCTGCTTGTTTGGATTCCATGTTAGATAATCCGACCTTGTTGCAGCTTGGTATTCTTTTACGAGATATTCCACGACCTCGCGCGAGTTGTCGAGCTCGTCCAGATTATCCTCGAACATCTTTTCCTTTCTGAATTGCTCCAGGAAAGCTTCGCGTTTACGGAGCTTGTCGTACTGTTGCAATGCTCTGTCGAAAAGCTAAAAAAAAAATGTTAACTATTTTTTTTTGTTTTTTTTTTTGCAATATTGTTATTCAAAATTCTATTAGTCAATATCGTTAATTTAAAAAAAAATTATTTCTCTTCTCGCAAAGTATTAAAATTCTAATAGAATCAATTTTTTGGTCGAAAACGTAGAATTTCGATAAAGACAAAAATTCACCGAAGATATGTTGGTGTGATTTGCCAGCATGAGACCGGAGACTCTGTGGGCGCTTTGTATGTACGGCGATTTTCGGGATAGCGCAACCTCTATACTCGCTGGTCCCCAGGGAATAAATTGTGCCAATTTCCTCTCCCGAATTCTCTGCAACGACTTGTGCACTTGCGTGGGATCAACCTCACCCTGAATTATATTCAGTATCGATATATAGCAGTGTGCCGCGTTTCTGTCTAACGCCGTGGATACCATCATGTTTTTTGGCTGTAGAAGACGTCTCATAACGTCAAGAACCGAAGTTTTTCGCACGGAAGCTTCCTGAACAAAAAAAAAAAAATTAAACAATTGAAATCGAAGATACAAAAAAGCATTTCACATTTTTTTTAAATTTGAAGAATAATTGTCAATCATTTTTTGGTTTCATTTATCTAAAAAAATAAATAAATTAGTTTTAGTTAAGTTTCGAACCGCATCACTGATTGATGCTTATTGGTAATTAATCAAATTTCTGAAGTTGATTTTAATACAAGTCCGAACATAAAATTGGAATGAAAAACTTTCGAAATCTTTTCAGATTTTTAGAATATCGCTCGAGAATTTGTTTTAAAAAATCGTAAATAATTAAAAACGAGTAGAATTTTTTTTATTTAATGTTTTTTAGTTATGTGGATCATATAAAAAATTGCGTTGCTATTAATATTTTTTAAAAAGGATCTTTCCCATCAAAACAAATAAACAAATAAATAAATAAAAAAGATTTTGCGACTAATCGTATATACCTCTTGATCAGTGGTAAGTGGCGTGTAACCCGTCATCAAGAAATGTAATCTCGGGGTAGGTATGAGAGGCGCTATCAGGCCAACCAAATCATTGTTCATGTAGGATGGATACCTCAGCGTCGTCGTGCTCACGGACATAATCGTCGAGACGAGCTTGTTAATTTGCGTGAAACTCGGATTTTGTATGTGCAGTCTATCGGATGCGATTCTATTGAGTGCCGTGTTGTCAAGAACAACCACGCAATCCGCGCATTGCGTTAGCCTCTTCAAGGTCAGCAGGGAATTGTACGGCTGAACTACAACATCACTGTGAAAGAGAGAGAAAAATCAAACTTCTATTCAATGTTAAACAGCCGTTATCGCTTGTAGAGAAAATAAACAAAAATATCGGTTATATGAAGAATACTATGAATTGGAATCCAAAAATGTACCTTATCTCATCTTGATTTGGAAACACACTGTATGTCTCTATTAATTTTTTTGGAAACCTATCAGCCAGCGATTCCAACATGAAAGAGCCCATACCCGATCCGGTGCCGCCTGCTATCGAATGACACAGAACAAAGCCCTATAAAGTAAATAAATAAATAAATAAATAAATGTTATAGCAAGTATATTTTGCAGGCTTCAGGAGGTTCGAACATTTCCCCAATTAATTAAGACAAACAGTGTAAAAAAATTGATTTCGTAAAAATCTATTTAAAAAAATCTCAGACAAAAATAAAGGCTTAAAATGATCAATAAATTGATAATTTTCAGTCGTAAACTTCCAATTAATAATTAAATAATTTTACACTGTCTTAAATAGTAGATTTCTCATCAGAAGGATAATTTACCTCAAGACTGTCGCTACCGTCAGCCTCTCTATCCAGAATATCAAATATTTCTTCCTGCAATTTTTCACCCTGGTGATAACCCGACGCCCAATTATTACCAGCGCCACCTCCGTGTTTCGATAAATAAATGTTTTCTGGATTGTATAACTGCAAAAGAATAAAAACAGAATTACTTTGTAATCAATACTTTGGATTCTCATGAGACAAAACATAATTTTTTAACGAATTGAATTCATAATACTGTAATTTGTGTGCAAAAAATACAGCAACTTTGATGATTAGAAAAAATTTAAATAATTTCATGATTCACTGACTATCGGTAAGCAGTATTAATTAAAAAATCTGTAGCAATCTTTCTAAGATAGTAAAATTCCCAAAAAATTTAATTGTGCTTAATGATCTTGTAAATTAAAAAACAAAAATTAACAAAATTAAATTAATTTTAGTAAAATTTTATGATAGAAAATGAATGAAAAAATTTAATTTCATTCCCAAAAATTTAATTGCACTTAATGACCTTGTAAATAAAAAAAAATGTAATAAAATTTAATAATAGAAAATGAATGAACTTTAGTGTTCAGCTGTAGAAAAATTGAAGAAAAAATAATAAAAAAAACTTAATTAATTGAAAAACTGGTGAAGCGATAGATTGTCATTTCAATATAATTAAAGTAAGTAATTTTTTTTTAAATTAAATAAAAGAAGTCACTTAAAAACAAGGTAAAGAGCTTCTCTTTGCTAGAACTAACAAATGAGAGAATGAGAATGAGAGAAATACGTACTTTTGAATAAGGTGAATTCATAATCGTGTGAATGACTCTTGGCTCCAGATCCAAAAGCACCGCTCTAGGTATGTAATGCTCGTCGTCGGACTGATAAAAAAAAACATCTTTTCTGTCTGTCCCTTCCGTGGCGTAATCCTCCAAAATTCCTTCAGGACTGATGCCATGCTCGGCGCACAAACGTTTCCAAAATTCAAAACCAACTGAAAAAAAGAATCACGGCATTCATAAAACACAGATCCAAATTAAATGTTGAGCGAAATTACGGAAATTATTTTTCAAATTGATCGATCCAGCAATTCGCCGGGTATTTCGAATTGTATTTATTTGTAAACGAGATAATAAGTCAATTTTAATTGCGACTTACTTTGATTACCACACTGGCCCAACTGCAGAGTTATCATTTCACATGGCATTTTTCTCGTGTTGTGTTATTCTCGATGTTTTGACGAAAAAAAAAAAAAAACAACTTATAGACAATACGAATAATGACAAATGCGACAGTTTGTCGCTTTTCTCTCTTTCCCACCTCTATTTTCACTCTCTCGAGTTATCGTTATAACAAGAGAATGTAACGAAAATTATAGTGTCTGGCCTATAGAGGACACCTCTACTGTGCAATAGACGCGGGTTATTTAAATTCTGTGTTTTCAAAGGAAATTTACCTCCATGAAGTTAGCTGACTAATTTTTACTTTTTAATTCTTATTTTCTTTTAATATCGATTTTTTTTCTCCGAACCAACTTTTTAAAAACGGAAGCTCGTGATGACCTGGTAATATTATCGCGTCAGCTTACTGAGCTGGTAATATGACCTACTTGAATTTTGCCATCTAGCGTCGATGAAGAAGTGTAAAATGTGCTTTTCTATCTCGGTGCTGCTGCTGCTTCATGTTTTGGTCGTCGTGTGTCGATCTTGTCAAGTTTCGTGGTTCCGGTGCCTGTCTCGTCGTCAGTGAAATTCGTCTGGTAAGTCATTTGGATCGTCCTTTATTTTCTTTTGCGAAGCAACCGTACCGTACAATTACAATTGACAATTTCTATGCAACTCAATTGTCTGTCATTGTTTAGTCATTATTTAGAGCGTTCTAATAAATACGTTGAAGAATCTTGAACCCTCGAGAGTTTGGCTCGCTCCCCGGTTCGTTCGACTATTACATAAATGGAGCCATAATCTTTCAATGTTGTTCCTGTGCCCTTTTTTTTGCATTTACCTTTTTTTTTTTTTCTTTCGATCAATCATACAATTAATATTTATCAAAACTGCAGTATGATTCCCTTTAGAAGAATCTTGTGACATGACCTGGCCATTGAAATTTCACTTTTTACTTTTGAGAATGGCAATCTTGAGGTCCCTTGACTGTGCATGGACAGTTGACGGACAAAAATTGTTTCTCTAGCATTACTGTGCTCTTTACTTACATCAAATTGTTTAATGTAGACAGTTTATTTGACAGACTCGTCTAAAAGATCCTCTCAGCCAATCTGAAAATGTCTACTATTTTATTTTACATTTTCGTAATAGTAAATTTGGATCTTCTGCGCACAGAAAGTTGTTTGAGCAATTTTTTTTTTTTTTTTGCAGTTTGATAAAAATTATAGTTAGTTTTTTTGACAAACTAATTTTTTTCTTGCAAGAAATCTGAAATCAATTCAGAATTCAAATAAATACTAAATAATTGATTCTCAAATAAATGCTAAATAATCAAATCAAATACATCAAAATAAATAAATAATCAATTATGAAGTAACTAATAAATAATCTTTGGATTATTGTTATTATTATTATTTATTCTTATATAAAATTTGCAATGTCTAAAAGATCCTTGCAGGCAATTTGAAATTTTTTTAGAATTTTTTTTTTTTGCATTTCAGTAAAAATTATAGCTAATCTTCTTGCCAAACTAATTTTTTAATATTCCAAATTTTCTTACCAGAAATTTGAAATTGCTTCAAAATTCAAATAAATACTAAATAATCTTTGGATTATTATTATTATTATTATTATTATATAAAATGTTCAATGTGTAAAACGATCGTTGCAGGCAATCTGAAATTGTTATAGAATTTTTTGTTGCCAATTCTATACAATAGAATAGATTAAAAATAATATTTTCATTGCTTTTCAGCGGCACCATTGACCAAACGAACCAACCATGCTTCGTCAAACAGTCAACCTGAAACCAGTGTTGGCTGCTGCTGCTCAGCAGCAGCAGCAGCAACGCGGCATGGCTACCCTGAAGACCATTTCCCTGCGTCTCAAATCTGTGACCAACATTCAGAAAATCACGAAATCCATGAAGATGGTGTCCGCAGCAAAGTACGCGAGAGCCGAGCGTGATCTGAAGCAGGCAAAGCCTCTGGGTCTTGGAACAAAGACCTTTTACGAACAGGCGGAGATCACGGCTCCGGAAGACGAGCCGAAGCGTCTGATGGTCGCTGTTACAAGCGATCGTGGTCTGTGCGGCGCCGTGCACACCGGCGTAGCGAGAAACATTCGTGATGAGCTTCTCGCGGATCCGAAAGTCCGCGAAAATACAAAAATCATTTGCATCGGCGACAAATCAAAGGCCGTACTTCAGCGAATGTTTGCCAATAATATTTTGTTCGTAGCGACTGAAGTTGGACGCAAACCGCCGACCTTCCAAGATGCTTCCAAGGTCGCCATCGAAATCATGAACTCCGGGTGCGCGGAATGAATTTTTTTTAAATTGCTTTCAGTAATGGTTTTCCAGAAGATCTGGATATATAGATGAATTTTTTTTTCTTCGGTTCTGGAGAAATTTTTAATAATCGATATTGATTTAATTTTTCCCAAGAAAACTGGTACATTTAGATGCGATTTTTTTTTATCTTTTGCTTTCTCATAGAGGAAGCTTTGTTTTCGTGGAAACATTTTTTTTTTTTCGCGATTTTCATGTGAAGACACTCAGAATGGCCCAAAATTTCGAAAAAAATGGTTTAGAAAGAATGTCTGTATGTGGGCAGAAATTTGCTTGAACTGAAATTTGCGCGAACTGAAATTCACATTGAAGTTCGTATAATTAAAATTTCGATTATTCAGTTCGTTACTTTAACAATCACGTTACTTTACTTACCAAATTAATAATAAACTTCAAAAAATTCTCTTCCCCCAGATACACCTTCGGTTCCGGTAGCATCGTTTACAACAAATTCAGATCCGTCGTTTCGTACAAGGTCGATCATTTGCCGTTGTACGACAAGGAATCGGTTATAAAAGCCCCGAAGCTCTCGATCTACGATTCCGTGGACGAGGACGTCATTCAGAGTTATCTGGAGTTCTCACTCGCATCACTTTTGTTTTACTCGATGAAGGAGGGTGCCTGCAGCGAGCAATCGAGTCGTATGACTGCCATGGACAACGCGAGCAAAAACGCCGGCGAGATGATTGACAAACTACGACTCACCTTCAATCGTACCCGACAAGCCGTTATCACCAGAGAACTCATTGAAATTATTTCCGGAGCTGCGGCCCTCGAATAAGCTCTCTGGTGATTTTTTTTTTAGAATATTATAGTCCACGAGGTCGGTGAGATCGGCACGTGAGAGTAAGCCAATAACAACAATTCGTATTACATACATTCGAAGAATTATGATAATCGATTTCTCTAAGGAAACTAACTCTCCAATCAAGTCTCATAAAATAGAAACTTGTTAGATCTTATCAGTTGTACGAGAAGAAAAAAAAAAGAAGAGAAAAGCCGTTTCACTGGCCATCTTTGGTACAGCTCGTTCGTTGCTTTTCTCGCTGTAAATACGTGCACGCGCTCCACTTGCCGAAATAAGCGAACCCACGATCTACTCGAATCTACGCAAGGATTTCGCGAAAACAGCATCGACCTCGTGTTCCTGCCGAGACGCTTGTAACATCCATATGTTGAATGATGAATAAATCGGTTGCTACTACAGCACGTCATCGAGAATGTACTTTTTTAAACCATTTCTTATTCCATTGAAACCTGAGCATCAGTTTGCTTCGGATCAGACGCAAATATTTGTAGAAAAAATGTGATTTTCCTTTTTTTTTTTACTTGTTTCTAATTTTGCAAAAACGTCGTCTCTGTAAAGTGACTGCATATTTTGTACTGAAACTATTTGCGGTGCTAATTTTCTTCACAATCATTTGAATTATTTAAATGCGCTTATTTTTTATCGCCTCTCACAAGGCCAGAATCTTGTTTGCGAAATTCGTTGACGCAGGAATGTACACTGTTGCGACAGAGATTCTTTTCGATCAAACAGCACATTGTTAAAAACGTTTCGTAAAAAATTGCAGTAACAATTTTGAAAGTTAATACTCAGAAGCTGGAACATTAAATACAATATGCACGAAAAATCTAAAATTACATTACTTTTACAAGGAATTTCCAAATGTTCGTACAAAATTACTGTAAAATATAAAATCCCGGAATTTAAAAAATGTTCTTATGCTGATCGTTATTTTACATTGCACTTCTATATCAAATTTAATATACCAGTTTATGAATAAAAACTTCCAGCCTTTTACTATCAATTTTACATTCAATGTTGGTCGAGCAGCGTGCTGCCGATTGAATCAGTATTCCAGAAAAAATTTAAAAAAAACTCCAGTAGATTTTTTAACAGATTTTTTAAAACATTTTTTTACCTCGGTTTCAATTTTATTCGGAATGAAAGAGTTGACATCGAAATAATAAATGGTTGTAGTGCGATGATGACGCTGAAAAAAACGGCATAAATAATGCGTCCGCAATGTTTAAGCTTTTGGTGTTTTGGGCGTTATCGCAAAAAATGGGAAATTAGGATGAAGGAACTGGCAAAAAATAAAATTAGGAAAACTCTGGAAAAGCCACAATCCGCAAACGAATGTCGAAACGAATCCATAAAAATGAGACACAAAGACAGAAAATCTACGACTTGGAGATGGACTCACGGATGTACAGCCATCCGAAGTTCCTCAACATTTATTAAAATATCCTTTCTGCGCAATTGTACATGGCCCACATTTTGTTTTATATTCTGTTTTTTTTACCCCCTTGTATCTCGATAATAAATCAGCAATATATTAAATATTCAAAAAAGCTTTTTGTTTTAAGAGGCTTTTTGAATTTCAGAGCAAAAAATGTGCTCCAAACGGAATCGCCCACGCACCATGCTTCATAATATACCTCCGTTTTAAGTACGTTTAGTATGAATCTTGGGCTACCTATTGTCTCGCAGTGGACAATAGTATAATAATAAAAATAGTAATAATAATAATAATAATAATAGTAATGGTAATTACAACGAATATCGTTGTTACAGCTAATAACTTTACAAGACATTGTTATCGAAGCTACAACTCCGTTGTCGTGTGCGAGGTCTTTTTTTTATTCCTTTTTTTAAATCCCGTTTCCAGTGCTTCAGTATCATATTATATGTACAAAAGGAAAGGAAATTCAGATGATTTTCAGAGAAGCACCCGAGATCTAAAATTTAAAAAATCGTTCGCGCACACGCCGATGCTTTGTGACATCCGGTGAAATAGTTGGTGGCTTTTTTATTTTTCTTTTTTTGCAAAGTCGTAGCTCGATGGGGGCATATTGTTCGTCGGGCGAACACTTTGGGAGGGAGAAAAAAAATAATGGAAGATGGTTTTCGGTTAGGAACCGCGATCTATGTCCTCGAGACTCGGAGCCACTATCAAAAATTCTCGTCGTGAAGAATGTTGAAGCACTTTTCAAATTGCACAAGTGGAAACAGAAAAAAATGTATCGCTCTGTCGAAGTATTAAAAAAAAAAAAAAAAAAAAAATGACGTATTCAACTGGGAGGGAGATAATGCATTCCTCGTCACAAAAAAAACATAAAATGAGAAAACAAAAGCGAAAACAAAGAGCCCCGTAACCAAATCACGAGATTAATACCTTCCGTCTCGTCGGACAAAACATAGTTACACCGTTATAGTATAATATTCGCAAATACAAACACTCATTTCAATCCTTATAAGGGGAAGAAATAAAAATTAATAGAATTAAGAAATAAAAGCAACAATATTTTGGTTTTCGGTTACGATCTCATACAGCCAGGAACAAATTGGATGATCCAATATCCACCACTAGTTCGGCAACCCTAATTTCAGCTGCCTTTATTCACAACCCTCTTGTTTTTTGACGATCGTTTCTTCTCAATCTCTCGTTTCTCATTTTATTATACGAGAAACCGCGAAGTGGGAACATCCGTGAAGAAACGTCTACGTCTTCGGGAAAAGTGGCATCGACGGTGAACATTCCGCGTGAACAGGTCACGTTCGGACGGTACCTTCACCGTAGTATCGATCAAGCGCTTTTATCCACCACTCGAAATCACCATTCTGCGTCGCCGTTGGCTTTTTGGAAAACGTAATCCTTACCGCTCAGATTCATAATGCCATCCTTCAGGTAGAATTTCCATTTGTTTCTGCTCCTCGTTATCTGCAAAAGTGCATTTTATCGTTAAATATACGCACACATCGTCGAAAAGACATTATTTGAAGGATTTTTTTTTTTTTTAGTGGCAATGAAAAATGAAGTACTTTGTCGTATTGACAGACGACGACATTGTCTGTATCGAAGAGGTCCGTAGGGTCATCGTCGGTAACATCATCTTCCGAATTCAGCGGTTCCTGAAAGAATGTGCAATTACAAAAAAATGTGCATTTACTTATGTGAGATTTTTAATTTTCAAATTTGTCAGTGAAATAGTTTTTAAAAAATCGAGGTAAGATAATTAAGTCAAGAAACGGAAGCTTCCAAATTTTAAGAAACTCGGAATAAGTTTTCGTTTACGGCAACAATTTATTTAAACTGTGGTAACTAATTTGAAGAGTATTTTTTCCCGTTTTCCTCTACGAGCAAAAGCTAATTTTGTCATCATACACCCCAACGAATGCTATGAGAAAAATGCGAATTAATGTGCGAAATTCTCCACAGCCATTTGAATATATAAAATATATTCACAACAACAAGAAGTACCTCTTCGCGAGCACCCGCTTCATCATTTTCCTCGTCATTTTCTTCCTCATCTTTGTCGTCATCGTCATCGTTATCGTCCTCCTCTTCCTCTTCATCGTCGTCGGAAGAATCGCCAAGGTCGCCGAGTGGACCATCCAATTGTGCCATATTACCCTGAGTGCCCTTGAAAATAGAATACGCGAATTTATTGACGCTCGAGACGCGTAGAATTTGAAAAATCGGCATCATCGCGTACTTGACTCTGTACCGGTAATTGACCGGCTTGCTGAACGCTATTTGTATTCTGCGTAATAACTTGAAGTGGCTGATTTATTTGCATCGGTGCCAGCGCCGCTTGTCCCTGAAGTGTTTTGTCCACGTGTTGCTGAAGTAATCTCGATGCAACTTCCGTGGGGAAGCCCATTGCCGCCGTGATAACGGGACCGGTAAGAATCGTATGTAACTGATTTCCTTTAAAAATTCAAAAATTTCAGACAATCTTAAATTGGTTTCATTCATTAAAAAAAAAAAAAAAAAAAAAAAAAAAAAAGATTTTCAGTAAGAAATTATTAATTACCTTGAATCGCAGAAGCCGGAACTTGTATAGTAAGAACCTTTGGTTTACCATCACCGGAGTCAGCCGTGTTCGGCAACGTGATTTGTATCGGAACTTGACGTTCAAAGAGTGTCGCCGGAGCAGTCACTACTTGTTGTTGCACAGGAATTGTTGTATGTTGTTGAACGGGCATTCCGGTTGGATGTTGTTGCACGACTGTGCGAGTTGTTTGTACATGATGTTGTTGCTGTTGTTGTTGTTGCTGCTGCTGCTGCTGTTGTTGAAGTTGCTGCTGCTGTTGTTGTTGCTGCTGTTGCTGCTGAAGTTGTTGCTGCTGCTGTTGTTGCTGTTGTTGTTGTTGTTGCTGTTGTTGAGGTGTTGGTTGTGGTTGAGGCTGTGGCTGTTGTTGCTGTACTTGGGAAGGTGGCTGCTGAATCACAGTTGCCGCAGATGCGGCAGCGGCAGCCGCAGCTTGCTGAGCTTGATGTTGAGCAAAGTGATTTGCTGCATTGGCGGCTTAATGAATATCAAACAAAAATTCTTGTTATTTATTTTTTCTTTAATTTTGAAAGTAATAGCAATAAAATAAAAATGACGACATGCGCGGCTTACACAAAAACACACCTTTTTGTAGAGTTTAAGTTTTTTTTGGTTTATTTATTTTTTTGAAACTTTTTAATTTCCTTTTTTTTTTTTAGTTCTCCTTTTTAATAGAAAAAAATTGATAAATAAATGATACATAAATGAGCATAATTTCCTGCATTAATAGTCCATAATTTAAAAACTTTCCTCCATAGTTCTTACATAATTTTTTTTATTCATGGTACAAAAAGCTACTAGAAAAAATCAATGGCTAAGAAAAATGTATAGCCTCTCCCAAATAAGCTAACAAAATAAAGCAGAATAAAAAAAAAAAAAAAAATGTATATCACCTTTAGTAGAATTTGATTTGTGCGAGGTAAGCTGTGGGGGCTGAGGTTCAGGTGGATCCGGATTAAGCTCCACAGCCTTGCTTGACATTAGCTTAGCCTCCCATATCTGCTTAAGTTCCTGAAGTACCTGCTCGTCCACACCCTCATCCAAAAAAGACTCTCGCACTCCGGTAATAACATCTTCTATCACAGTGTTGTAGAGCTTTAACTGCAAGACAAATAAAATCAATCGTTAACACAACTTTGATCTGAAAAAAAAAAAATAAAAAAATAAAAAATAACATTTTCAAGTCATCTAAATTGACAGAGCTTTTGACACAATTTGCTAACAGGACGTTACCCATCAGCGACACACAAGATAATATATATATATATAGATATATATATACATAATAACATGCGAATCAACTTCAATGTGGATCGGCGTATCGATACAAACCGGAGGAATCTCTGGCAGACCTTTACATCGCCGGTCACTCTTGCAGAGAGCAGCACATGTATAGACGCACCCGAAGTATTAACTTTAGGAATGGAAGGTACAATGAATCATTAGTCTCGATTACATTGGTGATACGCAAAGAATCAAGTATTGCGATTGGCTGATGAAT
The DNA here is from genome assembly GCA_964016905.1 of Perithous albicinctus. NCBI lineage: Eukaryota > Metazoa > Arthropoda > Insecta > Hymenoptera > Ichneumonidae > Perithous > Perithous albicinctus. The sequence continues at coordinate 16,023,359 of OZ024699.1, forward strand.
AAAAGAAAAAAATCATAAATTATATAAAACAAAATAAAAGCACATCGATGGTACATAGACTGAAGCCAGAGACTCTAAATTTACTTTTAGCACCTTTTAGTATTTGCATACATCAGGCAAATGCTGCAATTCAGCAAAAAAATCCATTTTTATCATTATAATTATTATTTCTTACTTTTATATATAAATTTGTTATTAATCTCAAATATTGTAAATAATGTTAAAAAAAAGCAATCCATTAAAAAAAATTCTATAATTTATTATTATTATTATTATTATTATTGACATGGATTGTCTTCAATTGGAAACTTTTGAAATTTTTGGCAAACCTTTACATCGTTGCTCGTATTAGCATTGAACAGCAAATGTACAGAAAAGATAAGCTTTAGGAACGAAAGATTCAACGAATCATTAGTTTTGAGTACATCGGTGATATGCCACAAATTGAGTATTGCAATAGGCTGATGAATAAAAAGGAGAAGGCGTAAATAGTAGAGTAGAATGATTGACAAATGGTGAATTTTTGGGGTAAAGAAGCGAAATAATAAATTGCAACAATAAGGCGTGGGCGTTATGTACGTGGGAGGTAGGATAGATAAGAGATAAACGCTCGATGATAACAAAGGTATAACCCGTAAACGCAAACGCACAGTGTGAGGGAGGTACGAGGATAATCACCGTGAGACAGAGAGACAGACACATTTTTTGTAAATTGAACTGCATTTTATTGGTTCGTTAAAGACGAAGAAGCCACCAAGGGGCTCTCTCGGTTTGTCACGCGAACCGATTCTTTCTCGCATTTATCTCATCATTTAATTCCGCTACTCACCACGCTTGTTTGGCTAAGGGCCATTGCCGGATGATTCGTATTGTCAATCAGTCAGCTCAGAGAAACAATACCAATAATCCCAAATCAACGTTGCCCCACGGAAGCCGAGTACTCGCGTCGCTCGAGCTCTTTTATACTTTCTCAACAGTTCCCATTCCACAGTAGCGCAACTATGCTGGTCGAAACAATGTTGTAACTTTGCCTCGATCGTTCTAACGTGATTTAATATTTTGCAGTGAAGGACTACGAGGAATTGACGATAATTCGTAAAAATATTATTGGAGACACGTAGAGACGGAGTATCGCGACTGTTGTTTAAACAATTTACTATTTCTTTAGTAACGGCGCTGACTGGTTAACCGGATGTTGCACGAGGTCGCGGCGCACTGTGCGCACTTATGGCGACGACGGAGAAAGAGAAAGATGAAAGCGGATGTACTACTTTATATAGATAGCGATGCCAGGACGGTAAATAATCAGTTAAGTAACCGGATATTTAACAGGTTAATTGTACGTGGCTATTTCTTAAAATAATTTACCGGAAGATTTTTATTCTAGTTTTTGCATTTTTTCGAAAGGCTGTTTTTTTTTATTTTTTAAATTATTTTTTAAGTTGGTTAGAACGCTTTATCATATTATTTCCAAAGTTTTTAAAGCAATTCGCAATGTCTTATGGAAATTAAAATTAACAATATGTATTTAAAGTTTTAAAGGTTGGCAGCACGTTCTTTACCAAAAAAATAGTCGGTAATGTAGCCGACTGCGTTACCGATCATTTTAGTAACTAACATCATTTTCTGGTAAATTCTCAGCACTACTTACAAATTACTGTATATTTATGCTGGATTTTTTATACGCGCGACAGCAACGAACGCCACGTGCGATGAAAAAGACAGCAATATATTTTTGTCTTTGTCTATCGCGTTGGTTCTGGGATCGGTAAATAACCGACTAAATATCCGGTTAAATAACCGCGGATATTTACTATATTTCCAAACGTTTGGTGGTGCTTAGTAATATTCTAGAAGTTTTTTGTTTGCTTAAAAACCCATAAGAAGCCTTTAAATTTTAAAAGCTAAAGGGAGGCTTCAAATGGTATATATACTATGTAATTTGTATTGTAGATTTGCAGGACTGTCCAATGAATTTTGTTGTCGTAAATTTCTACATAATAAAAACAATTTTCATGGCATTTTTGAAAAATATATAATTAACAGTATAATACAACAGCTGCACTCGGCATCTATTAAAATTCACTTACACAATACATGTACTCTAGTAAAAAAAAAAGAGATTTATAGGTAAAAACGCTACCATAATAATTATCCGTGAAAAAAATTCAAAGGAAAAAGTTAGTGAAATATCTTGAGGTTTCGAACAATTCGCATTTTATCTTGGATTGTCGACGTGACAACGTTCGCGGTACTTGATCAGATATAATGTCTACACTGCCTGCAATGCGTTTACAAAAATAATGTATTCGATTCTAAATGCATTAGGTTTTGAGGCTCTTAAACGCTGCCCAGGTCGTGATGCTTGCGTTAAAGCTTGGAATTAACCTTGTACAGATTTTGTGCACCAATCGTGATCTAAGGATCCGAGCTACTTGTACTCAGATTTTTTTTTTTTTTTTTTTTTTCGATGTGACAGCGAAATTACTTGGTCACTTGGTGTATTGCGTTTGCGAGGTACTCCACGTTCTTCGATGTTACACCAGCCATCGATATTCTGCCGTCTTTGGTCAAATAGACGCTGAAGTCGCTCGTCAATTTTGCGACCTTTCAATGAAAAATAGAAATGAATATTAATATATTTAAACATGGTACAAAATATTGTCACAGATAAGTATTTTCTGCTGTACCTCGGGTGCTTTGAGTCCAGTAAAACAGAACATTCCAATTTGGTCGGTGATGTGCGTCCAGTCACGTGTGCTTCCGTTCTTCTTAAGATTGTCGCGAAGCTTTGTACGCACTGATATAATTCTATCAGCCATGCCCTTTACATCCCCCAGCCATTCCTGCTTGAGCAAAGGTTCGCCGAGGATCTCACTCACGATTCGAGCACCGTGAATCGGAGGATTCGAGTACATTGGTCTAATAAGGATCTTGATTTGCGAGAGAGTCCTCGCCGCATCCTCGGCGCTTCCAGTGACTAACGAAAACGCTCCGACTCGTTCGCCTTAAATAATTCGTCATTCAGTAAAATTTCGTTACATCGCTTTAATTTATATGATACGCATCGTTATTATTAAGATTAAAAAGCTTAAAATAATTTTCAATTTTTATATGTATAATGTCTTCATATTTTTAAATGTTTCTTCATATTTAAAAAAAAAATTGATTTGTTTTTCGAAACTCCGATTTTTTTTTTTAGATTTTTAAATTCGTACTAACAATATTTTCATTTTGAAAAATTCTAATTAATTCAAACATGGAGAAAAAAATCGTAAAAAAATATCGAGCCCTTTTTAGAGTCGGGAGAATTATACAAAAAAATCGTGGAGGAAATCCGAGTGAATGCTTACCATAGAGTCCCATATTTTTAGCGTAAGACTGAGCCAAAGCTATTTGATGGCCTTCTTTGACAAACTGTCTAACCGCTATCGCGTCTCTGCTGACGTCACCTGAACAAATAATCCGACGAAACACATGCGTTGCAATATTATTCATTTAAACGAAATGACGATTTTTAGTTTCATCATAGCATTCCATTGCTCGTATCTATATTATTGTCCGCGAATTTGTCTTACCAGAGGCGAAGCCTTGATACGCCATATCGAAGAAGGGGAATAAATTCTTCTTCTTTATAAGCGCCGAAAGTTCGGCCCATTGCTCGGGTCTCGGATCAACACCAGTTGGATTGTGAGCACAGGCGTGCAAAAGAATAATCGATTTCTCCGGCATTTTCTGAAGAATAGAGATTCAACATTTTTTAATATTTTAGCAATCGAGATAATGTGGGTGAAAGTGATGAGAAAAATTTACTGAAATATCTTCCAACACTCCTTGGAAGTCAAGGCCGCAGGTTTTTGGATCGTAGTAACGATAGGACTTGACGTTCAGACCAGCGAGTTTGAAGAGAGGTGTGTGATTACCCCAGGAAGGTGTCGGCAGATAAATGTCTTTACTTCCTGGAAAGAATCGCGCCAGAAAGAATGCTCCTATGCATAGAGAACCAGTGCCTGAGATTCCCTGCACTGTTACATTCTGTAAAACAATAATTACATTAACAGAGTAACAAATATAGTTCTTAATTTATTTAAATAAAATTTAGGTAAAGTACGAAAGTAAATTAAAATTCACTCTTGGTTTATCCATTTTAGAGATAATAAAACGAATTCTAGTAAAAATTAGGACTAATGCAGGTGAGGTAAAAATAATTCTTCATAAGATACGTTTAAGGTTTTTTTTTGTATTGAATTTTCGACAAGATCGGTAAAGACGTTCCGATTTTACGTGATTTTGAATTTTTTTGAAAAAATTGAGATTTTTTTTTGCATTCTTTTGGCTTCCTCATAGAGAAAGATTTTCAAGACTTTTTGCATCCAGCAAAAAGTTTATAATTCAGAAAATGTTTATTTATTTATTTTTTACATGGCTTCTTCTAATGAGGAAGCCAAAATTACCAATCTTGTAGAGACAGCTCTGTAAAAATTCAAAAATAATCAGCAAGCAATGTGCAAAGTTTTACTAGCCTTTTTTTTTATCTAAGCTTTTGTTCCCAGTAGAAAATCCACCAGATTGTCACAAAAATGAAAAATAAAGAGAAAAAAAGTCAAAATTCTGAGATACCCACCAGTTTATTAGCAACAACCTCATTGCCATCTCCGAGAGCCAGATTAATGCTATGCTGGCAGAAATCAGGATTGCCAGATATCGGTGAATACTCCTTATCCAAAGATTTGGCCTTAAGTTTTGATTCCGCCTAGAAAAAAAAAAAAAAACACACACACCCACACATTAAAAATATAAATTCTATGTCAACAGCTTCCAAAATCTGAGCAAATAAATTACCTTCAAGACACTAGGCAGAAGAAATGGTTTTCCATTGTCATCTCTGTAAGCTCCGACGCCCAGATTGATTTTATTAGGATTTTGGTCTCTCTTGAATGCCTCTGTTACACCTAGAATTGCGTCAGGAGGACCCATTTCCACATGGGACCACCATGAACTGCAATACCGACGCGAATAAAATTAGAGGTGAAAGAGGTCAATCGAACATGTGCTCCATATTACGGAACTGAAGAGTAAAACGAAAAAAGAAAAATGAATACAAACCTCGCGAGTCTCGAGCAATAAGGAGCAATTCCATTTCCTCGGCTTTTGAACAAACCCGAAGCGTTCGTGAGTGCAACAAGACGAGAACTTTGCGCCATTGCGATTAACTGAACGATCCCACTGAAATTCGTTTCAATTAGGACTTAATTAGAGTGCAACTGTGCACGAGACGATTTATGGGTGGAACACTGGAACACTGATAGACCTACCCCTCCTCGAAGTATGAATAGCTACTGCTGAATATACTCGAGCTCAAACTCTGCTGACGTATGCGCCAGATTCTCGCGCTATGCGACACAACGATATTTTGCACATGCGCGCGCGCACTGGACAAAAAAGTTCTCTCAACACCGGTTCGCGGTGGTCGTCAAAAGGTTATCACTGGTTTGAAGACGATAAACGTCATCATCTCCGATAACGTAACACACTGTAACGAAAGCTTACTTTATAACGGTAGTTTTATAAATGAAAAGTCTTTCGCGCTCCATTATCGCATGTTTTTCTCGTAATCGTTGCTCTCTCTACTTCAAGGACATTCCGGCCGGCGTTTCGAATTTGCTTGGCTGAGTTACGCAATGTATTACTTGTTTGTTACGTATAGTAACGATAATAACGTTATTTCTATATGCTGGATGGAGGGGGGAGGGGGTTTGGAGGTAGTTATTTAAAATATGGTGGTTTTGAGTAAATAATGGTAAAATCGTGAGGTTTAAGAATACAAAAATATTTTGTATTTTTAAACTTCCTGGAAATGTGTGTAAATAAAGGATGTTACATTTTTATATATTTCAAATTTTGTGGAAATAGCTTTTATTGGCCGCTTCCGACGCCCCTCCTGAAAAAAAGGTAGTGCTAGTAGTGCTGGCATGTATATGCTCAGACACGACAAAAGATTTGACAGTTGTTTCGAATACAGAACGAAAGGAGTCGGTACGTGGGTCCTTCAATGATCCAGATGGCGGACGATGTTTATGTTTTCTGACAGTGATAGCGTAGACAGCATTTTTTTTGTATGCTAGAGGTCAATTAAGGACGTCGTCGATGGTCAGATTGAGGTAGTCCAAAATGTGCGTTTTTTTTCATGGCCCACAAGAATAAAAATGTATTCAGAATTAATAGTATAATTTAAAATGATACTATTGCAATTGAAAAATTGCCTCAAATTCTGTGAGTGATCGGCGATTTTTGATTATTTTTAAAATTATTTTCTTTTCATGGCATTCCCGTGTTCATAATTATAGCAGTTTGAAATGTTTTTTTTTTTTTTTTTTCAAACAAATATTCGTTTTTCATGACACTCCTTTTAACGGCAATATCAATTGTTTCATCGTATTCTGTCTACAGATATTTTGAATAAACCCCGATTTACAGAGAGAACACAATCTTCGTAATGTTATAGCAAAAAAACGTAACGTAAAAAAATGTTACTTGCGTAGAGACCACTGCGCACGCAAGGACGATTCGAGTGCGCATGCGTCAAAGGCTTTTAAACATGGCGTAGGTACAGCAAACCAGATGATTGTAGGTGTAAAACACGCGAAGAATCAAAGAGACATAACAGGTAGTGTGTGTGTTGGTGCAAAGACAACATGTACTTTGAATGATACATTGGCGAATGATTGAGAATCAGGAGATAATCAGTATTTATATGTATTTTGTACAATCGGCGTTGTACACAAACACGCGTACAAGCGGTGGCTGATTTGACTCGCTGATTTCCCGACACGCATTGTTGATGCGATCTTCGAAGCGAGACCGGTTTAACCACTTTTCGCGCTTATCCACGTCGAGGTCATAACAACTAGTATCCATCTGTAGAAAAATTCGTATATACATGTTTAACACCTACAGGCGTTCTCCCCGCTTTTCGAATTGGAACTGCCTTGGCCGTGGTGGAACTCTGAACGCAAAAGTTTCTTTTTACGACGACGAGTCGCGAAGTCAAGTCAATAAGGAATAACGATCCTGAAAGGATCCATAAATTATGGCGATGTCGAGGATCAGGTGCTCCAGGGATCTTTCCAATGTACTGTCACGCTACACCCATCCAGGTAAAGTACTAAACGTAATTAAAAAAAAAAAAAATTTGGCACATAAACAAGAGGCTACTCAAAATCTCGCTGCGTCATAGTTAAGATGTTCGTTTCGTAGCATCGAAGTCAAGGTTTAAGCACAACTGAAAAGGAATAAATACGAATGGTTCGAGCATTGCAACAAATAATTTCACTAATATACTCATGGATTACAATGTATGGGTGTAGTATAAGCAATTATATTTTGCCGATTTGCTTTCGTTTCGATCAATTATAAACAGATGTTTTCCATCAAGGGGTGAGTGGCAACATCGCATTTTTTGTTTATCCCCGCTTGATCTATTCCTGATAACCTCCAAAACGCGATCAAAGGGCAATAAAATAAAAAATGCTCGTCCTATCAATTTTTTTCTATAGTTTCTCAACATATCAAGAAAAATATTATAAAATTTGGAGACAAATAAACGACGAAGTTTCAGAGAAAAAAAAATATATTTTCTTAAAAAAATAGCATAAAATTATGTCGTCAGACAAATCAAATGTTTGAAAATTAAAATCAACGTCAAAAACTCTAAATTTTATACTCCTATGATTTTTCTTATACAAATAAATAATAATTATCGTCAGTATTTTTTAACTTTCTGAAATATGCCTCTAAAAAATTGAAAAAAAAAATCGCCATTTTTCTATCAATCAGAACAAAATTTCGCCAAAAAATTATCAGCATTTTTTTGTTAACATAAAAAATCTGTATTGGACTTTGTACTAATGAAAGTTTCTCGATGTTTCTTATTGCATTTTTAGTGACCGGTTCATTGGCAGAGAATCATCATCCTCGTCATGGATTGGACAACGTAAAATCTGTGAAGCCTGGAATAAAATCGAAAAATCTTCATCTCACCGGAGTGCGTCGTTATCCGGAAGCACCGAGATTACCGTTGCCAAACAACGTATCGGAGATTTTCGGCAACGAGACCGGTCGTTTTACTCCTGAGCGCGCTCGCGACATTGCTGCACCGGTTCTGGCATACGCAACCGGTGCTGGCAGTCGTGATGGTCAAACGAAGACGGCCTTTGACGCGAATTGCGCGAGCTGGGGTCCAGCGCGTGCCTCTTGCGGTGACACTCACGTTGATTCGTACGATTGCTTCGGTGCTGTCAGTCTCAACAGCTCGATGCAGAGCAACGTACCGATACCCTTCTGCTCGAGCGGCAAAGCTTCGCATTTCAATATGCCCGGTGGCCAGTGGGCCAAAGACAGCAAATACATCGCCGAAGATATGCAAAAGTCGCACTACAAGAGTGTGAAAGCTCGTGAATTGGAGCGAAAATTACGAGGCAATGGTTAGTGAAACGCGAAACTGTTGAGCGTGTATTTGGAAAATTAATATACGAGACACTCTTGTGTCAGTTCAGTCACTCTTTTATCGAACCTCTTCGATATTTCTCATAATTAACTAAATTCGAATTCGCTAATTAAGAAAATTACGCAAGCGCTATTTTCAATATGAATATTTTTTTTGTATTCTGTGTTTCGTTGCCGTAGTGTTTTCTGAATTTTTGAAGTATTTTTTGAATCCCACGTTTCAGAAAATTATGCGACAACTTGCTTCCGAAGAAAATCGTAGTTTCTCATCAATGTTTCAAAACTGACAAAAAATGTTTGTGAAATTTTCTGATAATTTCGTAATATCTCTGAACTTCTGATAAATATTTTCCCTAGAGTCGATTTAAAAAAATACAGCATTTTCTAAAATATCGGCTTTTACAAAATATTCTCCCGAGTAGCACTCAAATCTTGCCAATTATGAGAAACATCAAAGAGCGCCGGGAAAAAACATGTCTGATTTGACAGAGAATGACTCATACTTGCATAGAAAGTTTTCGCGCAGAAATCACGAATATTAAATTTAATATATACAATAATATTGAAGGACTTGTATATTAAATACTTTGTTTGATGCGTTTAATGTATCGTCCATGAATTTTAAAGCATATGTGTATGTCAAATATGAGGCAAAACACGTCAAGCCGTTCAACACAATTCTTCATGTCAACAATACGCCCTCAAAATTATTCAGCATGTTGGTCTGGTTGAAGAAAAAACGTAGGAATTTTTCAGATTTTTTATTGCATATCCCAGCTATTAAAAATTTCTGAAAATAATTATTTTTTCAATTAAATAAAGTTGCCACTTTTTTCCCTCCGAAACGGCATTTCCAATTTAGCTGAAATTTTCACGTTTTGCTCTTTGAAATATCTAGAATGTTAGAAAAAAATTTGCAAGATGGTCGCCAATTTCGCCCCAGAGTTACAACTCTTCGAACGGTAGAACATCGTGAGCAACCGATGTAAACAATGATTATTTTCAGCGATTTTCAATGGCTGGAATATGCAATAAAAATATCTGAAAAAATTTCTATATTTTTTCTACAATTAAACCAACATCCTAAAGAAATGTGAGAACGTTTTGTTAAGACGAAAAATTGACGTGTTTTGCCCAATATAATATACGCTCTTTTTGCACAATTACTTCCTATAAAAGTATATTAATTTTCATAAAGAATATTTTTACAGCATCCAGTTGTTGTTACACGCGCACTCGGAGTTGCAGGGAGCTTTAGCCAAACTAGGGCTTTGGGAAAATGCGCATCTACACATATATTAGGAATCCTAATATACATTCATCTACGACTCTCCCGCTTCCATTTCTTGCACTCTCGATCTAGACTTCACGATTAATCTCAGCAGCGGTGAAGGCACATTGTTCGCAGGAGCCAAGTTATTTTTTCTATAATCCAGGTCCTCTGACTAACGCCGTCATCGTGAATTTAACACCAGCGCTGAACTCGAGACACGAGAGTTTCATTGGCTTCTCGACGGACAGTAGCGCGTCCGCTAAAGAGCCGAAAAAAGTCGTATCAACTGCTGCTGCCGCTACTGATAGCAGTAACACTGCCGAGTCCGCTACCGCCGCTGTTCCTCTCTCCAATGCGGAGAAACTTAAAAAAGCGGTGAAGGATTATGGGAGCACGGTTATCGTCTTTCACATCGGAATATCGCTGATATCGCTCGGTGTTTGTTACGTGGCTGTTTCTAGGTCAGTGCTGTCCTATATAAACGAGATCGAAACAATCGGTTATGAAATTCAATGTCAGAGAGATAAATGATAGTTGATATAACTGGTGAACTCTATTGCAATCTTTCGGTTCTGGAACTTTGTCATTCCTAACAATTCATCGCCAATAATGCTTGCAACATTTTTTCTGACAAGTTTGTAGGAAATTGTACTATGCGATCGAGTTCAGGAAGTCGGAGCCCTTCGCACTAGTCAATTTAGTATTTAATTTTGTTATTATTTTTCGGAAACAGAACATTCGGCGATAAAACAATTCTGAAATAATTGCGATACGTTAATAAATCGATGCTTTTTTTCTTCTATTCTATTACTTCGAACGTTTGTCCGAATGAAGTAAAATTGTTACACAAACTTAGGCGCTTTGCATGACTAGTGTGAATTCCTCCAAATTCCCTCAATTTCGGCACAAGATACGAAAAAATATTTCTTTTATGTTTCAGTGGATTAGATGTGGGAGCTTTCGTCAAAATGATATCTTATGGCACGAGCGAACGTCTCGAAAACGCAATGGCAAACTCGTCGACGTTCCTCGTAGCTTATGCAGTTCACAAGCTTTTTGCACCGGTCAGGATATCGATAACACTCGGCTCGGCTCCATTTCTCGTCAAGTACTTACGCAGAGTTGGCATTTTAAAAATGCCAAAAACATGATATACTCGTCATGTAATTTGTAAAAATCTTTGTATTTTCTATTCTTTCCATACGACGGTTTCTGCTTACACCGCGTAATTCTGTAAATTCGTAAGAAAAAAACAATAAATGCAACAACGAACACCAGATTAGTTGTTTTTACTTTGTTGATCGACGGTCCTGTTTATTGTGTATACATCATCATTTATTATATATAAAGAATATAAGTATTATGTTAATTTTACACATTGTTACGTATATCAACGACATTCTGCGTGCACAGTAAAAAAAATGTTTGTACATTTTACAAATTGTCGACAATTTTTAAATTTCCTCATTTTTATATCGGAATTGTTCGGTTATTATTTTTTTTTAAAGTAGAAAAGTAAAATTATTTCATGACGCGACAAAGAGAAGTAAATTCGTTTAAATTTTTTTCGTCACTTCACCAATTTAACGATTAATTCATGACAAATATTTTGTTTTTTATGAAACTTAGTAGACCGATTTTACAAATTTATTTTTTACTGTGTGTGCAGCAACATGAACACGCACACTGTTTACTCTCCTACATGATTTTCTTGATTTTTACTTCTTTTTTTTATTAATATATATATATAATATATAATTTATTCGGAATAGAATTAGTCAGCTGCAGCAAGCGCGCCACTTTTTTTTCTTCAAATCTTTACTTACACGATACACAAAAGCTCGACAGTTCCGATGGACGAAATTCATGTAGCTAGTTTCGATAAAAAATTTAAAAAAAAACCTTATTTACGTATAATAGCCAGCAGGAAGCCTGCGGATATTGAGTAATTTAGTTTGCTCGACTTGAGTGTCGATTACTTGATTCTCCTGCCTATATCCATTTCATTCGACCCTCGACGTACGACGGAGTATCAGCTTTCGCGTGTCTCGTTAAAGAGACACGCGTCACGGAAATTTAGTCCTCGTAACTCCGCGACCGCTCACGCACAATATTTACACGAGTATTTAAAAATATATTATAATACATAGCAAAATTAAAACTGCATTTATATACAACATTATCTAACTAATAGTAGCACACAATAGTTAAAGTCTAAGAGTTTTATTCACTAGGATGAGTTCTGTGTATGCCGAGACGCTGCCGGGCTCGACACCGATTTTTAAACTATTTTTGTCTTTTTTTTTACGAGTATAAAATTGCTTCAAAAGTCTTAAAAGTATATCGTAGATAGATATGTGTAAAAGAATTGATCGACGAGTTGTTGTTGTTTTTTTTTTTTTTTTTTTCCCAAGTCTTATTCGAGTATTTAAGTAGTCTTCGACGTTACTTTGCGTCAGTGATCGAAAGATTCTGCCATTCTATTATTATCGTACTCAGCCTACTTCTTTAATGCAGTCCGAAAAAAAATCAAGATGAATAATTTAAAAAAATAATAATACTAAAATCCTACTGTATTGATAAGAAAGTATATGAACATTCGATTAAAATACGAAAAAAACGAAGTTTTTCCACAAAAAACCAATTTCGTGAAAATCAAATTAATTGACCATTAATTTTTCTATTACTGAATTCTTTAAAAAGTTTTCCCAACGAATCTGTTGAAAAATATTTTGTTGTTGTTTTTAATAAAATGTAATTTATATGCAAAAAAAAACTAGAGTGAGTTCGAAAATAATAGGATGTTTACAACTTTGCTTCGGCGCTTGTCCGTCATCAATTTTGCGTTACAATATCTAGTTGGCATTAAAAAAAAAACAAACAAAATAATACAAAACGCAGTAACGAGTTTCAAGGAACGATCTTCCGTTGGGACGTAGCACATCTTTCTTTCCTCTTTTTCCTTCTTTTCTTTTGTTAAATCTTCGTAAACTTTGAACACGTTTAACCATCCGTATTTTGAGCGTGACGATTTTATATATCTGTATATAATATAGTAAATATTGTTTGTCATACCGATAGACTCTAGAGTAAAAAATAAACGCGTCCGGTAAGCACGTCACACAGTCAGAATCTTTCTCGGATGCGGAATGCGAGCTTTTTCTCTTGAGATTCGTAGTCAATTGCAATTTCACCGGAACAATAATAATTATATGAGCGCTATATAATAATATATTTAATTGGCACGATATTGAGGACGATACTACAACCGATTCTCAACCCTTCTAAACGTTTCCTAATCATTTTTTTTTTTCACACAATGATCACAGAATAAACAGAATTTTGTCTTTTTCTCTTTCTTTTTTTTTTTTTCAAGAATACTTTTTGTCTATCCTCGAAGAACCAAACGGGTATCGTCCTCGTATCGTTGGTGATGTCGTTAACGTCGCAACGGACGTTCGATACGCACGAACGACCGAGTCCCCCCCTCCGAAATGGCAGAGCACAATTATAAAAATTTAAACGTACGCTTCGGTACGACGTCCGCGTATATGATTGAAAAATTGTCGCCAACTCGTAAGAGTTTTGCTCGACCATACCCAAAAGCTACTGGTAATACCGACGATCATAGCCATTAGATATTTGATCATGAATACCTTGAACTCGGGACGACTACCGAGATTTCGTCGGCGCTCACCGACCGGACAGGGAATCGCGTAGAGCGACTGTGGAACGGGTCTCGAGCACATTTCCATATTCCAATTGAGCATCCAATTGTCGAAATACGCTTGCTCGTAGAAGAGGCAAGCGATTACAATGAGAGCCGGCACTGTGTAGAGCACGGAAAATATTCCAATTCTAATCATGAGCTTCTCGAGTTTGTCCGTTTTTGTGCCGTCGTGCTTCATCACTGTGCGTATTCGGAAGAGCGAGACGAAACCGGCTAGAAGAAATATCGTGCCGAGCACGAGGTAAACGCAAAGAGGAGCGAGCACGAAACCTCGGAGAGCCTCGACGTTCCAGAGACCGACGTAGCAGACACCCGAAAGTATATCACCTGAAAAATCGAAGTAATATTAAATGTTAAGCCTTGAGCTGTTCGCGTAACATATTCGTTTCATGAAAAATATGTTTAAAATTTTTATTTACTAAAAAAAAAGACTTTTTGGCTTACCCTCGACTTTTCCCATAGCCAATATCGTAACAGTTTTGATCGCGGGCGCTGCCCATGCGGCAAAATGAAAATACTGTGAATTCGCCTCGATCGCCTCGTGTCCCCACTTCAAACCAGCCGCCAGATACCACGTGAGCGTCAGGATGACCCACCAGATACTCGAAGCCATGCCAAAGAAGTAGAGAACCATAAAGAGCAATGTGCACCACTCGTGTTTGGTCCCTTGTGTTATTGTGGAAACCATCGTGACCTGTCCACTGTTCGGAGGCGGAGGAAAAGGCTCTCGGCAGGCTATATTATTCTTCGCTGCCCAGCCAACAACATAGACTAACGCCACCATCAAATAGCACACCGACAAAAAGATTATCGGTCGCTCCGGGTATCTGAAAATATTCATTAACGAATTATTACAATGAGGGCAGAAATATATGGGCCAATTCGTACCGTTTCTTCATTATTATAACACTGTTTCAACTATTCAAAGCGTTGACATTTTTTTGTTTTATTCCTGAACTTGACTTAATTCAAAATCTCACACAAGGCCAAACCTATTTGTCAAATTACTCCAAATTCAAAAAATTATTTACCTCTATAGCTAGAAATTTGCAAAAGCTACAGAACATACATTTTTCTAAAAATTCAAAATTGAATAAAAAACAATCTTATCTTTGAATTTTTTTGATAAAGCCGTCCTTTAGGTATCTAAGTTTGAATTTTACATACCAGCCACACAGAAAATTTTTCACGAAAACAAAGCTTCCTCTTTAAGGAGCCAATAAACAAATAAGATGTATTATTACCTAAATCTATCGGTGTCGATCAGAAAGGTGAGAAACGTGAAGAAGCAAGACACTGCGCATAGCGCAGCCCAAGTTCCGACCCAAACTCTGGCGTACTGTCTTTCCCACTCGTTGAAGAACATTCCGTCGCAAGGCGCTCCGCAATTGGGAACGTCCTGACCGTCTACGTTGAGAGAATATTCGTGTTCCTGCGGTACCTTAAACTGTATAGGACATACAAAGCCGTGATCTCTAGCACCGAGTATATCGCCGTAAGGCTTTGGAATAGAATGCCAAGGCGGTTGAAATTCCGGTAGTGGCATTCTCAGCGGTGGCTGTAGTGTAGTCGATGATCTTGTGGTCGAGGTGTCGTTTGTTCCGACACAAAGAATATCGGGATCCTCGCCGTATTCCGGCAATTTAGAACAATCGAGATTCGGCGGCCAAGGAAAATTAAACGTGCGCATAACACTCTCGCAACCAGCTCGTGCTCTCTCGCAAATCGAACGACAGGGTGGCAACGGTTTATCGAGAATAGTGCAAACTGGTGCGTACATGAGACACAAGAAAAATCGAAGATCCGGGCTACATTGAATTTTAACGAGTGGCGCGTATTGATGCACGTCCTGACCTGCGTCTTCCTGTTTCGTGTGTTTCAATAAATTTGGCATCATCGTTTGATTGTACGGCAAATTGAGGCATAAATTAATGGTAATTGGCTCGCATCTTCCGTGATGCACGAAGGGTAGTGCCTCGTCGTCCGGCACATCGAGTCCAGTTGTTCCAACGGCTATCCAAACATAGGACAACACTGCCAACGATTGCACGATTCTACTCGTCATATTCCGCAACCTCCGGAGAGAGAGAGAGCGAGAGGTTCTCAATAAGGGAATCCTGAGAGTCCGTACACACACAAGATAAATATTGTATCCTATTTATGGGGAGAGTTTCACCAGTGAACGTAAATCGTTGGAGGCATTTTCTTTTTCTTCTCTCGACACTTTCACGGTTTCTTTGTTTCTTTTTGACTTTCTCTTAGGAATTAAACGCCGTTGTTACTGAGTTTTAATTTGTTGGATTTGTGATAAATGGATATGAGTAAATGAATTAATGAATGATGGATGATGTGCGATTTGATGGACGCGAAGAAAACCGAAACGCTCGACACTGTAAACAGACCACGATCTGTGGCGCCGATGGGTTGTCACGAGAGGGGCAACTCAGTAGGACTGGAGATTGTACTTCCGGTTTTACTTGGAGAACCCGCGAAACGACGTTTTGGCGGTTAAATTCAAATATCGCTATCGATTTTTTTTTTTTTTTATAATTCCACGGGGAATTTGTTTGCGATAGTTTGTATACAACAATTCGGCTAAGATAAATTATGTAAAACAATTAGGCTAAGATAATTTCTCTAAAAAAATTCGGCCAAGATAAATTGTCTAAAACAATTCGTCTGAGATAATTTATCCAAAAAAAAATCGGCTTAAATTGTCAAAAATAATTTATCTAAAATAATTCGTACTAGATAAATTGTCTAAAACAATTCGTCTGAGATAATTAAAAAAAAAAAAAATCGGCTAAGATAAATTGTCTAAAACAATTCGTCTGATAATTAAAAAAAAAAAAATCGGCTAAGATAAATTGTCAAAAATAATGTCTAAAAAAATTCGAGCAAGATAAATTGTCTAAAACAATTCGTCTGAGATAATTTTTCAAAAAAAAAATTGGCTTAGATAAATTGTCAAAAATAATTTGTCAAAAATAATTTGTCCAAAATAATTCGTACAAGAAAATTGTTAAAAATAATTTATTTATAATAATTCGTACAAGATAAATTGTCTAAAACAATTCGGCTAAGAAAATTTGTCGAAAAAAATTCGGTTAAAATAAATTGTCTAAAATAATTTTAAGGAACATTAAAGGATCGGAATGGATTGAATATATTCATATTAAACACACTATCGATCACTTAATTTTGATTTTATTTGTTGTCACCGACGTAATAATAATGCACAATGCGTTTCGATTTCGTTACTCGTGTCAGACGTCACGTTCGCTGGGGTGGACAAAACTCATTGCCACCCTGGACGATTTACTTACGTAGGTACTTGAACTGCTTCTCTCACTTTTTTTTTTAAATCTCACTCTTCATTCGTAAGGGTCTCTCACCAATTTTTCAAAACACAATTTAAAAAAATTCGTTACAGACAAGTAAAAAATACATTTTTGTCTCACACTCTCGGGTGTATAATTGAAAATATTTTACGAATGGAAATTGTAGTCTAAAATTGAATGTTATCAAGAAATGTATATAAAAATATTTCGCGATACTGCAGATTTAGATCATTTTACAAAAACAATTTTTAAAATAATCTAGTGATTCCCCACATAAAAAAAAATCTATAAATCAGTAATATTTTGAGAAAAATAAAATACAAAAAATCTCTCATAGATATAAATAAATGGTAAAAAATTGTATCATTTAATTTTTCTAATTTTTAAGGCCAGAAAAAATTGCACACGAGAATGAGAGACAAAATTATGATATTTGTCTCCAGCGAATTTTGTAATTAAATTCTCAAAAAATTCGTGAAACCCTTTTTTTTAGCCCCACAACGAGGACTCATCCCCTAATTTCATCGCTCACTTTCGGATAAAGTTATACCTTCGCTGTACAGTTGTAATTATATATAGTATATATATATAATACTTCGAGTCCCGTACGACTCTACTTTTCGGTTCTCGAGACACGCAAATATCCGGCTCGTTATCGTAAACAAATAAATCATTTTATATCTATATTTATGTATATATATATATGTGTGTGTATATATATAATATATCCCCGGAATAATACTATCAGCCTCGAACCGTCGTGTTCGAAAGTCGATAGGTCAGCCTTACGGTTCCTTCATTCACGATTAGATTCAATATACACTTAAAGATTCGTACGGAAGAATTCAAGTTACGCCGAGCCATCCATTCTTCTTTTTCCCTCTCACTATGTTTTTGGCGTTTTTTAAAAATTAATTTATGGCAGTCCTTTGCGATACAGTCGAGTCAATACAAGTACCAAGATTAAATTTTTAACATTTAAATTAAAATTTTTACATTTTTTCCACATTAACCAGCAATTTTTTACTTCAGATTCACTTTAGCTCACAATAGTTGCTCCTTCAAAGCACATATGAAGAATTTTTTGAATCTCAGTACCCGATTTACTTAATTGTAGCGCAAGGATTACCATTTATTTTTAAGAGCAGCGAGTCAGTAAAAAAAGTGATTTTCAGATATTAATTTTTTTTATTCCAGTCGTCCAATAAATATGAAATAGATATATTATTTCAGGATTAAATCTATTTATCTGTCAGTATTAAAATCATTTTTCTTGACTGATACTATTAATCAGTGAACTGATTCACAAGAAAAATAGTTTATTCTAATCCTGAAATAATGTATATTTATTTTATATTTATTTGATGATTACAATAAAAAATATAAATCTCTAAAAATTATTTTCTTTTTTTTTACTGACTCGCCCCCTTTAATACGTTATCTAGTGTGTGTCTGTGTCTATCACTAAGAATGGAAGAATCTTTTAGGGGTTTTCGTACGAAATTTACGTCTATGCCTCTCGCACATACCTCGGTATTATTTTTGAGCACATTTCGGAATTCACACGGTTTCTTTTTCTCTTTTTTTTTTTTTGTTTTTGGCGCAATTATTGAAATTTTAGGAGTAACGTAACGAACCAAAATATTCTTGTTTCAGGGCGCGGTTATATTAAAAGTATACATGGAAGAACGAGGGAGGTGCGGGACTGGACTTGGAACGTTTGGCTCGTTGCGTTTTTTATTTTTTGTTGATTTAAAATCGAAGAGTCCTACCAGCGTCGGAGAAACGACGGGAGGATTGACGATGAGCAAAGATCTCGAATACCTAAGTTTTTTTTTGTTTTCTTTTTCGTTTTTTTCTTTTTTTTTTTGAAGTTTTACACACGACTTCGTGCACGCGACAAAAGCGCGTACTTTTGTGAAATTACGCGTGGTAAATTCTCGCGCTTCCTAAAGATAGACTCTTGAATCGCGCCACTTTTTTTACTTGATTAAAATACTTTCGAAATATTCGAAAAAAAAAGAAACGAAAAAATGGACAGACTTAAATCGCACGCGTGTCAATTGATCGCGCGCACGCGTTTTATAATCTCTATCTATCCATCTACTTATATTTGTTATCTGGTATTATCGAGGTGAAAAGACGCGTTTGTCGTGATTTACGGCGCAGGTTTTAACATCCGCGACCAAACAACGGAAATCGTTGACGTCTTTGAAAAAAAAAAAGACATTTTGAATTATTAAAAAAAAAAAAGAATAAAAATTAAACTCAGTCGTACATTTGAGCAAACGACCGCTCTCATCGATTAAGCGAACGTACAATGTGTATAATTTACGTGTACATTTTTTAGTCAATTGTCGCACGAAAGAGTTCCTTCTACATTTGGCACTGAATTGTGAGACGTCTCTGTCAGGGTCGCCCAAAATAACGCAATGATTTTTCTTTTCAATTTTTTTAAAAAAAATTGAGGTCATATAAGCCTAAAATAACGATTCTGAGGGGAAAAAAAGAAAACAAAGTTTAGAGATCAAAGCGACTGAAATTGTCGATTTCGGTAAAATACGGAATTTTAAAAATCGATAAGTCGCGTTATTCTGTTACTTTCATTTGAAAATTTCAACGAAACGTAGATCAGCTTACAAAAATCAATTTGATATTATTAATATTTATAGGTCGTTCAAGAGCTCTACATCTTTCTGTCTGCGTCAAATATCGTGAATTCTTTTTTTCTTCAATTTTTTTTTTTAACCAGGATTTTATTGATTTGATATTAAAAGAATTTTTGTACAAAAATTTATCTTCATAACTTGATATTTGGAGGTCGCTCGAGAGCGGTAATATGTAAAAAAATAGACATTTTTCTATTTCTTAAGTGACTTGTAAATATTAATATTAGATTGTCCAAAATAAAGAAGAAAAATCAGGTGAATTTTTTTAAAAATGACGTGTAAGATCAGAAAAAAGTTTTATATGAAAATGTATATTTCTGACGTGCATAGTAAAAAAAAAGAATTTTTAAACATTTTACTAAGCACATAGTAAGAAATAATAAGAATAATAAATAATAATTAAAAATAATTTTTCCATATACTTGGCGAATTTTGAGTAACGATTTACAGATGATAAAAATTGGGATTTTTTACCGAAATCGAAAATTTCAATCGCTCTGAGCGACCTCAAAATTGCAACAAAAAAAAGAATGTTTATCAACTTCAAGATCATTATTTTAGATCCATCCAAAGTCATTTCCTGAGGAACAACGATGAACAAAATTATTGTGTTATTTTTGGCCACTCTAGTCTCTATTCTAAAAATTGATAAAATTTTTCGCGGTACGTACACGCTCGTTGCGCCGTGAGCCACGATACTTTTTTTTTTTTTTCTTTTTTGAGACCAAAAGTTCAAGCGCGTCTGCCACTCTTTATTTACAAATTTGAAACTTTGTCTGGAATGCAGTGAATGAACTGCTCCAAATTGCGCGTTCACCGGTGGAACGTCGTTTTATTTTTGTAATTCATATTTCACCTGTTGCTTACTCGACAGCAGACGTTTATTTTTAATTATTTTTCTTTTGCACTAAAGTACCGGTAAACGAAATTACGATATCTACCGCTATTTGGAACTTTATACCAGAACGTATTTTTGTTCTTTGGTTTTTCACCGAGCACCTCTCGCCGGAATTCACTCCGGTTTTAATGCCGTTTTGTTTTTTTTTTAATATATGTTTCGCGAGTTCGTTCTAATACCCTCAAAATCGACATTTTTTGGCACTCTTTTATAATTGATTGATTAAAATTGCGAGATTAGGGTGATCGAAATCTTGCCAGCCTTAGCTGTTCATTACGGTTGATCTTCTCGAATATCCTCGCCTTGTTACGGTTTCGCCTTGCGCCTCGCACTCTCTCTTCACCCGGTCGATTATGTCCGCAACTAATTTCTCTTCTTTCTCACGTTGCTGCTCCCAATCTGGACCTTTTCCCATCTGTAAAATCAACACGATGTGGATATTAAAACAAATTTATATAGTGTTGATTTACTGATTGTGGCCATTCTTTTAGATTTTAAATCTTAAATTGAGAGGAAGCTTTGTAAAAATTTCAAAAATAATGAGAAAGTAATGAGCCAGCTACTTTGCAGTTTTTTTCCCCCTCTGTGCATGTTTAAGGGGCTACACCACCCTGACGGTCGGAAAAATCGGTTAAAAAATGATTTTTTTTTTCAGAAATTTATTTTTTAAAAACTTTTATTTCACATACATAAAATACATATTTAAGAAAATTTTCCAAAAAAATTGAAAAAATGGCAGAGATTTGAGTGATCTATTAGCCCCCTCTTTTCAAGATCCTCGTTGATGGTGTACAAGATTTCTCAATCGGGCATCGTCAGAAAAATACATTTTTTTTCTTATTTAAGAAGAGCTATTGCGCTACGTAGAGAAATTGAAAAAAAAATTATTTGCAAAAATGGCAGTAGTTTGAATAAAACGACATGAATTATCATGAAAATTTTTAGTTAATTAAATATATAACTTAAAAAACGGGACATCGAATCAAAAAATCCCTGCGTAGCGCTATAATCAATGTTATAAAGAATTTGTGGTAAAAATTTCACCGTTGTGCGTACCGGTTCGAGGGCCACCTGATTTTCGGCGCCCTTCTGCCACTCTCACTTCTAACGGCTGTAACTCCTGAAGTACTTTGAATTTCGGAATGGGGAAGCGCTTAAAATATTCTCAAAGAAAATTCGATTTTTTTTGTTCAGGGTGGTGTAACCCCTTAAAAGGCTGATCTCTAGAGAAGAGATCATTAAAAAAAAAAGCTTGCAAAACTTACATCGGACGTTCTCCGTGTTTTCTTGTTCGCCGGCTCCTCGCGATTCTCATCATTCTCGTTGTCCGAGTGTCTCGAGCTGAGATGACCGATGTAGCCTTTCCTTGACTTGAAATAGGCATTACAACTGTGACACTTGAAGAGCGGAGCCGGCTGTGTTACCTGAGTCGACACGTGAAGTTTGTACTTGTGTCGGTACCAACGTGTTCGAGACGGTAGGACCTCGCCGCACCACTTGCAGACTACGGAACCGTCGTTTTGAATGAGGTATTCCAGCAGCTTTGTGAAAACAATGTTATTCGCATTTTTTTTTTCCCTCCCAAGTTTCACCCAATTATTTTCGCTCTTACAAGAATATGGAAAAAAAAAATAGATTTTTACTTTTTTTTAATATTTTTTTTTTAAGCCGCCAAATTCGATCGCGCTTGAAAAATGTCACATATCATCGCTTTTTCTAAACGCGTTTCAAGTCTCGTGCAACCGCAAATGGGTGCAACCAACCTGTTTTCTAACTTCGGGCTCGTTGTCACCAGCCTCGGACTTTGGTACCAGTAGATCAGTTCTGTCTTCTTCCTGATCGGTGAGAAAATGCATACCGCCGACGACTCGTTCGGTTTTGATGAAGGTACCACCACCGACGCCGCCACCACCGCCACCACCGCCGCCGCTCGATTCCGTAAACGTTGTTTCTTCGCGATTTGGCGGCGACGTGCAGATCTCGAAGGTGATGTCGCTCGGTAAATTCGGCAATAACTGATCTGCAACGTTATCAAGAGGAAAAAAATTGTACTCGTGTTAGACGAAAACGCAGCGTACAATATTTAACAGCCATAGTCTCAACGAGATTTGTTACCAGTCGATGACATTGCCGGATCCGAAATTATAATATTTTTTGTTTTCAGGATGATAATTTTATTTTAAAAAAAAAAAAAAGGAATAGTGATATTGGAAAAAAGCGTGTTGCTCTTCCTAAAATCCATCTTCTTTCGTTATATGCATATAGACATATATATATATTTTGTTTAAATGAAGGTTGTGCTCGTAGATACAAGAAACGTTCGGTCGGGTAGACTATTGCAATGTATATCACAAAGAGTTACAAAGAAACTACAATTAGATAAAAACAAATAAAGTTAATAATAATAATAATTAATTTTTTTTTTTTCTTTTTTTTTATATACGCATCGCCACCAGGCACCAAAGGTAATAGGTACATTACGTACACGCATTGTTAGAACACGCTTCGACCGACGACAGTGCTTTTTTTTTTTTTTTTTTTTATTGTCTTATTATATTTCGTATAAGTTTCTTTATTTGCGCCCATTTTTCGTGCTTCGTAATTTGTCATTTTTTGTTTGTTTTGTATTAACTTTACGAGAAAGTTATGTCCAGACATACATTTTTCTTCGTCCTTATTGTTTTGTTTTTTTTTTTTTTTAATGTAAATCATTTTTGCATTTGTCACTTTTAACGTTTCAGGTGCATCCACTTTAAATTGTAGATGTACGATATAACATAACATCATTATAATATATATATATTTATATAAAATATATAATTTTTATTTTATCTAGCAACTCTGTAAAACATGACTTTCATTAAATCGACGGTCTCGTGTCAATATTACTTTTTCGTTTTTTCTTCTTTTTATTCTCTCCGTTTATATCTATAGTCTCGAGGGATATAAATTGCTTTAGTACTTTCGAACTAGACAGTCCTCTTCTGTGAACTCTCGTTGCAAGAGACCTTGTGAATCGTGCGTGTTTCTTTTTTTTTTTTTTTCTCTCTCTCTCTTTTTAAAATATATTTTTATCATGTACTACCGGTCGTCGCGGCGGTGATTAGTGAACATACGTGTGCAAAAAAAATACTATCATATTATAATAACGAATCGTAACTTCGTCGTAACCACTTTTTTCCCCCTTTCTCCCAGCGCTCGCGTTCCTTTCTTGTCTCACTCTTAATTGCAATTTTTTTTTACTTCGTTTTCTTTTTTTTTTTTTTAGAGAGAGATAGGTGCAGGTCATGAATAAGATCGACCTTGCTAATAGAAAATAATATTTATAAAGCTAAACGTCTGACTCGAAGGAATGGTTTTCTGATCAATTCGTCGATTAGTACATTGAAAAATTACCAAATTCACCGCCGAAGTGAAAAAAAAAAGTTTAACAAAAAAAGAAGGAGAACGCCGTTTCAATCGCTATATCCTACATCGTATTAACGTTAAATAAAATATTTGCATCGTGAATATAATAAAGTTTCTGTCTCGGTGTCTGTGTTGTGCTAGTTCTCCTCAAACTCCCACGAGGTTCGTTTTTTTTCTGTTTTCTTTTTCTTTTTTTTTCGTTTTTCGTTTGTTAAAGCCTAACGCTTCTTACCGTTCTAACTATTACCCAATGTTACATTTCGTTTAAAAATTGAAATAAAATAATAAACGTTACTCGACGATGACAATAATATAATAATAATAATAATAATAATAATAATAATAATAGTAATAATAGTGGGTAATGATAATAGCTACTGATAATAGCGATATATAATATATATAATAATATAAAACTAGAACGTAAGAATAAAGGTAATCTTAATGGGTGGAAATAAAGAGCAAAAAAAAAATTAAATGTGCGCATCCAATTCGCCGTTAATGTGTGAATATAATAATAAAATTATGGAAATTTTTTTTTTTTTTAACATTTCGGTGGTTGACGCGTTCACACCGTACTTATCGTCGGACTATAATAGATAATTATCGTAATGAATAATAATAATAATGATAATAATTGTGCCTTCTTCCGTCGTCCTTTTTTTTTCTTTTTTCTTTTGCCTCTCGATCGAATCATGGAAGTATAAAATTTTCAATTGGAGTGACGAATATTATTGGAAGCTCACATGCGACAACTTGCTTGTTAACTTTTTCGCGTTAATTTGCTTTTCATTCTTTCGAGCTATTTAACGACGCACGCACGCAGACGCACTTCTTTCCCCCCTCCGCACTAACGATATAATATATTTTCATACTTTTTTTTTAATATACATTCACATATATATATACTTTGATATATATATATATATTTTTAATATATTCTTTTTTTTTTTTTTAAATAAATCTTCATTGCAAACATACTGATTCGCTCAGCAAGCACACAAACGCAGGCACTCGGCTATTAGCCCATTTCGCTAATGCTCGTTGACGCGATCGACGAGGAAGACGATCGGAAAGTAAATACTATAATTCTCAGGCCTTCGACCTACTTGACGTATCACACGATTATTGTATAACGTACAATGACAAAAAAAAAAAAAAAAAAAAGACAATTCGCGAACTCCAACGCGTGCTGGAAGACAAAGTTCGGGGGCGAATAAAAAGCTGTTGGGTCGCGCGAGCCGCGTGCAGGACGATCGGAAGGCCCGAACTTTCGCTTGTTATTTTTTTTTGTTATTTTCTTTATTTTTTTTCTCTCGTTATTCTTCCTTGTGTGTGTGTGTTTTTTAACATCCAAGCTCGATTACGAGAACTCTGCGTATCTAACGAGCCTACTAAACTTTGAGTAAATTGTTTCTCTAACTAATAATGAGGCATTCGTGAATCGACTAGCGACTCAGATCATTTTAATCACTAAGTATGTACCGTTTCTTTTTTTTTTTTAGTCCGGCCGAACGCGAAATTCCAATAAAATCTCAACATTCTATACAATGTCCCAGCACCAAAATACAATTTAATAACGCGCACGTATAATCGTCTCTTTTGTTTTATTTTATTTTTTTCTTGTTTTTCTGTATAAGCCAACGAAAACAAAAATTCAAGTCCAATGAAAGCGAAGAAAAAGAAAAAAAAAACGCACGTTAATAACGAGGAAATTTTCATTCTTCGCGTCTGTGCTTTCGAACTCCAACGGAATCGATTCTTCGCGTTAATTCCACTTTAACAAACGCATATGTCTCAAAACCCGTGCGTGCGCCCCCCCCGTCAATTTACTTAAATATTAATTAATAATGATTTGTATTCTTGCCTGTCCATATCTAAAAAATAATATTTAGTGCTTATTAAACCATTAATAATAATAATAATAATAATAGTAGCCGTTATAGTAACAGTAACAATAAAAAAGAGTAATAATTAATAATTGTTTTTGCTTCCATTGTTGGCGCCACGATGCGCAGCAGCCTGGTGTAGCGAATAATCTATTAGATAATAATAATAATAATAATAATAATAATTCATATGTTTCTTTAGCGCTCTTTTCGCACTTTATCTATAATACATTCTACGCGTGAATATTTTCTGTACAGACATAACGAATACTGCTGGGCAGTACGAAACTTCGTGTAAATCCTTCCGTTATATATCTTTCCTCTTTCTTTAAATCTTTCTAACATTCTCCATGTCAAACTCTTCGTTCTTTATTTTTTTTCTCTCTTCTTCTAATAAAAAAAAAGGCGAACTAACTAGATCTATAATCCACGTGGGAACGTTTCGTTCGCCGTTGGATCCTAATAAACTCTGTCCTATTTGTGGTATTTCATACTCCGATATCTCCGCGATCGCGACTCGCGAAGAACGACAACGACAAACGTTTTACGCACCATTTGGAATACGCGAATATTTAATGGAAACAAATAAAAAGAAAAACCGTAATCGCGAAGATTGTCGGGGACGCGATTTGTGCTTTCAGATATACAGCTACGAAACAAAAAAAAACAACATCTATTGCTCACGAATTTCGTATATACGTCATTATGCCGCTCTACTTTATCAAAATCCCGGGTTTCCTATACTGTACGCATTTTTTTTTTTTGTCGTCTCCAGATATGTAGTCGAGGAAGATGCTGACGTCTGAACGTCGCGCCTCATCCGAGTTTGAGAATTCTCTCGTATGCCGAAGCACCGAGAGAGTTCCTCAATCTCTTACGAGCTTCCACACTTTTTATTTATTTATTTATCTTTTTTTTTCATCTTTTTCTTATTTTCGTTTTCTTTTTTTTTTTTTGCTTTTCTCTTCACTGCTTTCGCCGCGAGACCCGCGCAGTTCGGTAGTTGATAATTTTTTCGGACACCTGCTAAGGCGGGAGAAAAAAGCCAAAGGGCATAACGCAGTCCTTGGGCATGAAACAATCGTGCACGGTTTTCATATGATTCTTCATTTTGTCGGGTCGCGAGAATTCTTTTCCGCATACCGGACACGGAAAGACCTTTCGCTGATGTCCTTCGTGATAGAGAAAAGCGTGTCTCTGGAAGCTATACTTGTTTTTGAATGTCTTCTGTATGTCGAGCTTTGCGCACTCGGTGCACTGATAAACGCCCTCGGATATCGAGGCATAACGGAAGAGATTTAGACCGCGGACCGACATCTCCGTGAGCTGCTCGGCCGGATCCTGAGATTGCGAAGTAGCGCGACGCCTCATACGTCTTTTCGGCACTTGACGACCGGACGGAGCTGACATTGCACCATCCCCAGGTGCCTGACTCTGTGGTGTACCAGTTGCTGGACTGTTTTGAGCGCTTGCTCCTCGTCCAGTTGCCGGCGATGCCGACGAACCCCGTGTCGAGGTTGTCGTTGTTGTTGTCGTTGTTGTGCCGCTTGACGCTGCTGATGCCGTGCTCGTCGATGACGTCGTTGTCGTACACGTCGACGGTGGGTTTGTCGTCAATTTCGTCGGCGATTCCGTCTGCGACTGCGACTGCACGGACCCTGAACTTGTCGTACTGCTGCCCGACGATCCGCGTGTTTTCACCGATATTTCCGACGGTTCTGGCTTGGTACCTGAGTCTGTGAAATACAAGAAAAAGAATGGTGTAATTAATAAACAGAGGCTCAATTGTTTACAGGGGAAAAAAAAGTAATCGAATACTCTACTGAAAATATATTTTACTAAATTTACTGATGCGTAACTTGAAAGAAATCATTGAAATTAAATTAAATGAAATGATAATACATTTAGAATATTGAAATACAACAGCAATTTAATAAACGTGCTATGGTTTATCGATATATCATTTTGGGAGTTGCATTTTTTTTTTTTTTTCATAATGGACAGGAGAAAAATGGATGGATTTTCAGGGGAGGGGTGCAAATTAATAGCTAAGATAAAATACAACGAAACAAGATAAAATTATATACCATTCTTTAATAATTGCGCGACAACATGTTTCTATATGTATGAAATGACTGTGTGCCAAGCTCTGTCTTTGTGTCAGTATTTGTGTTGTCTATGTTTTTTTTCCTTCTTTTTTTTAGTATGTATATTTTATGTACGTGCGCGGTAATAATAGGATCATAGTACGATAGTCTATCTACAAACAAAAATTGAAAGAAGAAACATACATAAAGAAACGTACATCGAGGAATTCCACGAGAGACCGCTGATTACAAATATTCTCGAGGAATTCCTCGTTTCAACTTAAGTCGACGATCTAGACGTAGCGCGATTAAGAATCGACAACCTTTGGGGGGGGGGGGTTTCGACGACAGTAAAGAAGAAAAAAAAAAAAATAATAATTATAATATGAATAAAAATCGACGGAACTCGAGGATCACCCGACGATTTGACTTTTGCATTTGTACTGACTGATAAACGCTTTTGGCCACCGTGAATCAATCGTCGTAAAAATTGTAATATTTCTCTAGTTTCTTTTTCAGCTGTCTTTGATTTGAGAATTTAAACGATCGAAATGATTCACGGTCGAGCGTATCTTTTATTTCATTTCCCAGTTATCCTCGAGCTTCCATTTGACTCAGCGATTGTCGTTAGCCAGACTTCTCGCTCGAGTGAAAAAAAAAAAGAAAACAAAAAAAAAAAAGAAATTAATAAATCAACAACGCGTGTACTCAACATGCAAAACAAAAATTCCTATGAAAATAATATGATGCCCGTCCTCGGTCAGTATTTAACTCAGAAAAAAATTACAACAATTAATCGCATTGAATTTTTGCAGAAAGCTCACTTTCTCTGAATATCAATCCTGACCTGGAGGATCTTACAAATAATATCTAGGAGCGACGTTGTCAACGAAGATAAATCGACAAATTCCGACAAAGCGTAAACGTCAATATCTTCGTGGACATCGTCGCCAAAACTTATAGATCAATTAACACGAAACTAAATAAACATAATTTTTGGCTAAGAGCAACGGTGCGCTTCGTAGCGAGGGGGGTTTTTACCGGCCTCTGTTATATTCTCAATTTAAAGTATCGAGAAACCGGTTGGGAAATCAGTCGGAGCGTGGAAGGTGTCAGAACATTAAAAAACAAAAAAAAAAAAAGAACACTAAATCTTACATAAACTGGCTGGCTGTTCAGTGCTTAAAGCAAGATTATTTCCAAGTGAATCAACAGCAATTATATGAACTTTTTTTTTCATTCTCAAAGACGTGTCAATGGGTGTCGAATTTTCTTGATTCAAGCACTGACCAGTCACGATGCAACTTAACGAAATAAACACAAAAAATGTCTACAACGAACAATCTGATCGGTTAGTGATGGTAGTAGTTACCTTTGCCCTCGATTTCAATGCGATTAGTCGGTCGTATCTTCCCGCTTAAACTCGTGTGTGTATTAGTGACGAACTCTTCTCTCATAATTTTTTTTTTCTTTCTTTTTGGTTTTTTTTTTTTTTTTTTTCATTTTTAGAGAATCGTCGACTAATCTTTAACCGTTCGTTACTATAAACGCATAAAATGTATGTGTGAATATTCGATTATTACAGTACGAGAAGTACAATCGCCAGTTGAGAACTAAACACACACACACACGCACACGCACACAACGACGTGGAAAAAAAAATATATATATATTAGCGTACCGGAAGTGGTTCGATATTTATATATAAATCTTTTTTCCACGCATATTATGAGTGGTTTGGTACACTACGAGAAGAGCGAGATAATATAATATACCAATAGATAACACCTTTTCAGTTACAATCTATTGAACACCGTTCTTTTTATTATCGATAGTCATAATCAAACAATCAGTGCATATAAAATATACTAATTCTACCCAGCGTCAGAAAAGACATCTTTTCCATCTAAAAAAGTTTCCCTATAAAATTTCATTATATTTCTCTCTTATTATTTCATTTTTTATTTTTTTTTTATTTTTTTCATCATTTTTGTTTTTTAACTCCCATATTACTTCTCAAGGTCTCACTTATTTGGCACTATCAGCGCGACGCCGAGGAGTCCAGGACGCACTCCCGGATCCCCTTCGTGTACGCTTTATTTTTTATTTTCACATTTTTTTTTTTGTTTGTTTGTTTGTTTGTTTTGTTTTCCACTTCATCCTCAATAACAATTTACGTTTAACTTTACTTTTGTTTCATTAAAAAGGCACCGAACCGGGGATTACTCGACTACGTCGTTGAATCCCACTGAAATATGTTTAATTTTTTTCCTCTTTTTCTCTCAACGATTACGTGTTTCATCTTCTTCATTTTTTTTTTTTTTTTACTTTTTCTCTCTCTCTCTCTCTTTCGCATATCCCTCGCGATTTCGCATTCCTTCCACAACGCCGTATAAAATTAAAACTCAACCCCCATCAAAAAATTCGTTTTTCTGACGCATCTTCAAACTGCAACGACGTTAATAGGTATTATTTACCAACTAGCTCTAAAATATATTCGATATAACTTTTGTTTATATATATATAATATATATAATAATAATAATAATAATAATAATAATAATAATAATCATAATAGAGATAATAATCATAATTAATAATTGTAATAATCGCAATAATATATAATATATGTTATGTACTTTTTTTTTTTGTATTCGCGCGTACACGCAGGTGTTGTTTTGTGTTAACGGTGTCGCTCGTCGAGTTGTATTTTTATGTGTGTTTACGTGTAACTTTTGTGATTGTGTCTCTGTGTTTTTGGGATGCGATAATAAACTATGCTTCTTTTTTAATATATATATGTATATGTATAATATATATATATTAAAATCTATCCGATAGTACAGTCTGCTTTTTAAGCCTCGTAATTTACCTCTCTCTCGGGTGACGGTGCTTTGCAATAGTCGTCGTGTGCCAATGAGCCTTAAATATCGTTTATTGACTGTGCTCCCTTTTACAAAGGGAAACGTTTAAATGACGAAGAATCGCTTGGCACGACACTTTGCAAGAGTCACGCATAAATATATATTTATACTTTTATAATATATATATATTTATATATATATATTCTATAAATTTAATTATTTCATTTTTTTTTTTTTCATCATTATTTATCAACCCAGCAGTCACCAAACCCGCCTGCCTGCCCGCTCGATCCCTCGCTCGTGCGTTATTACCTTTTCTTTTGCCCACTAAATCCAAGACAGCGCATCGCGAAATTGCGAATTGTTTTTCTTTTTTTTCTACATTTCTCTTTCTCCGTTCGTTCAAAAAAATCTCGCCGGTCCAACTGCTTATTAACGCGTTATCGATCCCTCCATTTTTTTTTTTTTTTTTTTTTTCGTTCTTTTTTTCACCTCGTACATGAGGTGAAATTTCCAAAATTCTCAAAAGATACTTTAATCTGCTTGCGTATACCGTCACGGAGAAAGTTCATCGCAACTCAAATCAAAATCGTGCTGCCAAACATCCCGAACGCCACTTAACAATCTGCTTTTCAGACCCCGTTCCTTCTAAAATTGAGTTAGTCTTAGCCTCTCAGTGATTATCAAATGTGTGTATGTTTGCCTCTTTTGTTTCTCATTGTATCCCACATTTTTTTTCCTCCTCCTTCATCTCTTCTTTCTATCGTATTACATTTTTTTTTTTCAATGATAATTCTCGGATTACTTTTTTTTCTTCTTCTTCCATTAACTAAATCGATAAGCTGTCTAGCCGCTGCCACTTTTGCATTTTGTATCAATTAACTTTAAACGTGTATAAGGTATATGTAGAATTATTAACGTAGGTGTGTAGTTGCCCTTGATTTCATTATTTTGCAATTAATTGTGATATCGCGATGATCACAATGATCCAGTGTCGATACGCGTCTCGGACACGGCGATAAGAGAAAAATAAAACGCGAATGAAAAGGAAAAAAAAAAACAAAAAAAAAAAAAAGATCATTACTAATAAGACAGAATAATCGAACAGCGTTCCACGAGAGAACGGATCGCGGACCTGTAGCCTCCTTAAGACTAATTTTATTTACTCTTTTTTTTTCGTGTAAAATTCCCCATGTTTTTTTTTTTCTTTAATTAATATTATAATTATTATTAATTATTATTTTCATGTTACTTCATTATTAACACCAGCTTAATCTATCTGGTCGAGCGCGTGAACACAGTTTGTATCTCATCCGAGAAGCCTCGATCGGTCGGTGGTTCTTCATCTTTTGTTTTTGTTTTGTTTTGTTTTGTTTTGTTTTTTTTTTATTTTTTTCTTTTATTTTTCTTTAATATTTGTTTTTTGGTCCTTGCTCCCCGAACGATACGTTCGCCACTACGATCTACTTATTAATCGATTATAAACTTTAGATAATTGACCCGACGCGTTATCGCGCACTGGCTCTCCATAACGTTTGAGGTCGCGGTCCCCTCGAAAAGTTTGATCGACGCCAAGAGCCTCTTTCCCTCTTTCGCTTCAGTTACTATATATATATATATATATATATATATATTTTTTTTTTTATCCCCCCCCGAACGAGTCTACGAGTAACTACGATTTGTCCTCTCTGATAGATTTCTAGCTCTAAACGTTAATCGAAACGGATGTAAACCCCAATCGGGCTCTTCCGTCGATCGCCGATTTCGCGGATGACAAAAACGCGACGCGCGCGCGTTATCGATAAAAACTCCTCAGCTCACTTTCTCTCTCTCTCTCTCTCGTTCATTTGGCGATAAAAAGAAACTGGCACCCCGCTACTTTGCCATCCCAAAATACGGACAAAACGTGGCGCGAAGAGAGAAACAACACGACGTCTGACGATCGGTATTTTATAAACGGTAGCTACACCCTTCGAGTACCTAAAATTCGGGGCTCCTCGATATTATTATCGTAATAATATATATATAGTCACGCCAAGGCCGCAACCCTCGTATTTCATTTTAACAATATACTTCAATTAATAATAGTTAATATTAATGTAATAATAATAATAATCGATAATAATCAATATAGCCTCTAGTCGTCTAACGTCTATGCCCAACTAGTGAAAAAATTTGTATATAAATCATTCGCCCCGCCTCGGATCGTCAGATTAAAGTTTGTCGTTCCTCGAGACAGGTACGACGAATCTCTTATTATATATATATATATTTATTATTTATATTTATATATATATATATTTTTCTTTTTAACTGACGAACGAGCACCGAGAGCGATGAGACAGAGTGTAAGGTGCAAAATATAGTAAACTACGATCGTATAGTGCTGGCTTATAAACTATAAGCCTATTCACCATCGCCGAATAGCCGCAGCCTCGGCGCAATCGGTACACCAATTTACCCGCTCAATTTTAATTGATATACATAAATTAATATATATATATATCTCCGTCCGTCGATCATACCATCTCGTACGCCATTTTCGTA
Organism: Perithous albicinctus; assembly: GCA_964016905.1. Lineage (NCBI taxonomy): Eukaryota > Metazoa > Arthropoda > Insecta > Hymenoptera > Ichneumonidae > Perithous > Perithous albicinctus. The sequence continues at coordinate 16,056,570 of OZ024699.1, forward strand.
TAATCTACGAATAACAATTAAAAAAAAAAACATTGATGATAAAAACAAGAGAAAGCGAAAAATATTCGCAGTCTAAATTGGCGAGCTTATCGGGGACTCGGGGAGACGCCTCAAATGCTCGAATAAAACGTTAATTCGCTGTTACAGCGTTAATTGATCTAGAGCGACAAAAAAAAAAAAAAAAAACAAAAAAAAAAAAAGGAAGAAAATAAATCAACAAAGAATAATAAAAAGAATGTAAGTAAAAGAACAAATAAAACACATTGCACATTATAAGGCAGTCCGCTTAAATCTTAACCCGAGGATTATTTATAATCTACTTTGGCAACTCATGATCTCTACCTCTGGGTAGCAGCTTCGCGAAAGCTACATTGGTTTATTTACAATGCAAGTCAAGTTTTTTTTTTTCGAACTTTCTCTTTCTCTCTTTCTTTCTCTCTCCCTCCCCTCTTTTCTTTCTACTTCCTCTCCTAAAGCGTCGTTTCTAACGGTTATAGAAATATAACATGGCAACTATAGCGAACGAGATCGTGTGTTTTGGGCGAGTGAAAAAAGAAAAAAAAAAAAAAAAAAAAAAGAAAACAGAGCGGTTAGACTCGCGTTTAGTCGAGCCGCTGGATATGTGTCTTGACTTCTAAGATGATGAGATGAGAGGGTGGTTTGGTTCTTTGGGTACCGATCGGGCTCCGGCTCGACTCGGCGTTAAGTTACTACTAAAGTGCCTTCAGTCTATCCAATGTCAGTACTATCTTGTATTTGGTGTCGTTTATAAAACCGTCCCACTGCAGTCTTTCGAAGAAATTGCATATCCCGTTTTTTCATTATTACTCCGTTTTTTTTTTTTTTTTTTTTTTTTTTTGTATTTTTTCTTGTTTTTTGTTTTAAATTCATTTTCTTGTTTCTTATATAATCGTGATTGAACGTATTCTCCTATAGCTTTTAATTTCTCGTCTTCTCGCGCGGTTTATTTTTTTTCAATTGTCAGCCGAGAAATCGCGGACCTACGCAAAAAGGACGAACTCCTCTATCGACTCTAGTTCTACAGAATAACAATTAATTGTACCTGTGATTAATCAGGCTCTCGAGAAAAAGAAAAAAAAAACGGCTCAACAACATGGCCAACGGTCATCGTTTACATATATTGCATTTACTCAGTCTACGTGGTTTCCTTATTTTATTTGTATTTCATCCTATTTACCCTCGGTATGTTTTTACCAGGTGTTTAATTATATTTCAAGTTCTCATCGTCTGTTAGGGTCCTTTTTTTCTTCTCTTTTTTTTTTTTTTTCAACGAATTTAATTACGTCTATGTACGTTTGATTCTCCGTTTTTCTTTTTAGAAGTGTATTTTTATACCTCCGCCTCTCTCGCTTATATTTCAGTTAAACTCCCGATCTTATTTTTTACTTTTACAACCGGCTTCCTATCGATGCCGATAAAACTACGTTAGACGGCGCGACGAACAACGGTTGGTTCGTATAATTCTGTGAATAATAAATTCTTTGTATGTATCTAACAACATTTTCTCCATCTTCATCGTTATCATTCTCCCATCGTTTTTTTTCTTTTCTTTTTTTTTTTCTCTCGTTTTGTATGTAGATCCGCGACTCCCGGAATCCAAGTTGGTCCGGTGCATCTAACGGTGTAAAGCTCGTTCGTTTGTTTGTTTGTTTGTTTGTTTATTAAAAACTGTTTTTCGTAACATAATGCCCGTTGCAATTTTTATGTTTTTCTTTCAACATATATTTCATATATATGTATATACTATTTAACGTCAAGCTGTGTGTGTCAATGTGGAACGCGATGAGCGCGTTATTCCGAAAATCCGGAAATTGTCTTCTGCGTGATAACAAGCAGCAAATGAATATTACAAATTTAACTGCGTTATGATAAGCTGCAGTCTTTCCACTATGTCCATCGCACATCTTGTACAGAAAAATATATACATGTATATAAATATACGCGGCGTTTATGTATGTTTATACATATATATGTAGATATATGATAACTGCTGAGAACGATTAATAATTACGTTCCGATTTCGATGAACCTAACAAAGTAACATTCCTCGAACTGTTGCGGAAATGCAATTGTTAATCGTTCAAAAAAATAACAGTTATCTTTCTGTTTCTGTTCCACTTGTTGTTTTTTTTTTTTTTTTGTATTATTATCTCTTCGTAAACGTTCGTCAGGCACGTGCGTGGCGAACATATAACGTATCACGTACCTACGTCGTAAATCTCGTTCAGTTTTCCCCCATTTATTAAATTTAACCATCGACCCCAAAACTTACGTCTAACTATCTATATTTTAACCACCGTTTATCAATCCAGTTATTATCTCTTCTGTCCTTCTAAATCCTTTGCAATACCTTCTCTTAATATTCAACTTTCTCATTCACCGTCCAAACTTCTCTATCCTATCTACCGTGCTACCTAACTACCTATCTAAAATTTAAAAAAAAAGAAAAAAAAAAAAAAAGAAAAATCCCATTTTCATTTTCCTCCTCTCGCAACTTGAGATATGATGTTGTTTGGCATCGAGGTCGCATCGACAACGAAATAGAGACTGACCGTGTGTATTATTAATATATGTACGATTTACTTCGGCTATTTAACCGATGCGTTTTCGTTTGAGCTTGCGGTTTTTATTATCCGCGAGCGCACCCTCCGCCGTTCGGATAATTCGAGACGGCGTGAGACTGCCTTCGGGGATCGTTTTTTATTCTCGTATCGCAAATGATGTTTTAACGAGCTGCAGCAGCAGCAGCAGCAACATCAGCAACAGCAGCAGCATCGAGAATAGCTGCGCTGGCCTACCGTTGCTGGCCCATGCTCGAGCTTCCCAGGCTCATATGTGGCTTAAGACTATGTATGATCTTAACATGAGCCACCATATTGTCCTTGCGCGTGAATTCCTTGCGACAAACCGGACACGGATAGTATTTTACGTTCGGTTTGTGCGATGTAACGTAATGACGACAGAAATTGCTTATATGAGTGTAGGTGCGATGACAAACGGTGCATCTATAAACGTCGCCCTCTTTAACGCAAAAATCGCGCACCGAGCCCTCGGTTCTCTCGCTCTCGACCTTAAAGCTTCCCTCGAAGTCGCTTTGACTTATCTCCGACTCCCCGACGACCAGATTGTATATGGCACTGCTTAGGTGATCTTTCGACACCTTTTGCTCGGACTCTGAGTCCGAATTCTGTTGATCGTCGGTCGGCGTTGCCGCCGATGCGGATGCGTGACTCGAGGCTGATCCTCCTCCACCACCACCACCGCCGCTGGACTTTCCCTGTTGTAGCGTCGTTGCGCTGTACTCCTTTCGAAAGCAACGCTCGAAGTTGATGCGTATGTGACCCGGCGATTGGGCGCCACTACCGTTCGACGATTCCTCCGCGTCTGTAAACGATAAAAACTTTTCGTACCTCGAGATACTTTCGAAAACAAGAGTAATTCAGACATCAAGACACTTTTCACTTGACGTCGCGGGTGAATTAAATGTCTTGATGCCTTCACTCGTCTTAACCAAATGAATTTACACGGGCGTACGGGGTGTTTATTTTTTTTTTGTTTTTAATTATTCTCAAGATATTATTCCTCCGATCAATTTCGTATCTAACAGTGCATAAAATTCTCGTGTAAACAGCAGCTTTTTTGTTTTCGTGCTCCAATTTGTTTTCTACAAAACACCCTGTACACACCGAACGGCGTACTAACACCGTGCAACTTATAAATATTTAATATAAATTCATATATATATATTGTGGGGGGAAGCAAGAGGAAGGGTAGAGCCAGCAAATCACAGAATATAACCGTGAAATAATTTCTCTCTCGACCGTACTATCGTTTTTTTTATGTTCTCTTTAATTTATATTTAAAAAAAATATTTTTCTCTCTCTCTCTCTCTCTCTCTCTAGTCTTAAAAAAAAAAGTTCTCTATAATTTCTCGTTTTTTTTTCCTTTCTCTAGTATGATTGTTCGTTTGCTCTGGAGGTAAACCGTAGGCGTGTGCGGTATGTGTTCCACATTGCGTGAGCGTGTGTATTTGGTTGTGTTTCGTGATAGTGCGTCTGTGTCTCTTGTGTGTGTCAACGTCTATACACAAATATGTATGCGTGCGAGCCGTTGTGTCTCGGTTATTCCCACCCATCACCCACTTTTGTCACTTCAATTATATCTCTTTCTCTCCAACCTTGTTCTCTCTTTTTTTTTTTTTTTTTTTTTTTTTTTCCAACGATTTATACCGATCCTCTCTCGTTCACACTCTTTCTCTCCACCCGTTTATCACTTTTTAACTTCACTTTCGCACACCCTGATCAACATGCGCACAGCCCGCAGACTCACTTTGATTCACACGAGCCCGCACAATCGCACCACCCACACTCATGCTCTGTTGTGTATGTGTGTCCCGATAATATATGATATACGTATAAATATATGTATATATATATATATTTTTTTTTTCGTAATATATACATATATGTAATTTTTTTTTTTTTGGAATTCGTGTATACACACACCTCACCCGCCCCCGAGCCCTTGGTCAAGTAAAAGTACGTCACGTAAATGTTTAAAGATCGGCGCGTAAATCTAAAATCGAGAATTCAGATCCACATAGCGATCGAGGACGCTCGAGAAAAGAACGTACATCAACCCGTCGAACCTTTCTTCTCCTCTTCGATTATCGTTATTTAATCATAAAATATTTTGCTCTATGAATACTCTCTGCAATAAATATTCGTACGTTCCTTAGTCGCTTTATATTTCTCTTCTATTTTAAATGATATATAATAATATTATGAAAGAGACATGAAAAAGAATCTGGTATATCGAAACGGCTTTTTATTTTTAAACTTCTCGTTATACTGTTTTTGGCTTAACAAGCTTGTGTTTTAATTTCTTTTCTTTTTTTTTTTATTCTATTTTATTTTATTTTTCTTTTAAACGGCTGGCCTCCCCTAAGTCCTTCGCTTCCCCGCGCAATTGGTTTAAACGTCAGATCAAAGGTGACTCAATTCTCAACTCACCTGGGCAAGAGACAAAAATAATCACGTGTCACTATCGAACGAATCTTCGATCTCCGACCACTCTCGTGTTATGTATCACTCTCGGTTTTCTTTTTTTTTCTTTTCTTTTTTTTTTTATTAAAAAAAATCTTTTTTTTTTTTTTCTTTTCTACTCGTTTTCTTTTCGTCAACGTTTATTCTTTATTTCTTTTTTTTCTTTCATTAATTATCTTTCACACTCACGCACTCTGTCGCAAGTTCTCCCTCTCTATCGTACTCGCTCGCTCTTTCTCTCTCTTCCGTTCTTTCATCACAAGCACACTCTAAACTTTTGCTCCATTTTTTTTTCTTTTTTTTTTTTTAAATCTATATGTCTAAGGCAACGATAACGCAAAGAGAGAGAAGGCGGAAGCGACGTTCGACGACGGAGGCGCGCGTCTTCCGTTTCCCTCGGATTTATTCTTTTTAATCCGGAACGTTATAGAATATCCGTCAGCAGTTTGTCTATATAAAAATTAAATATCTCGACGTTTATTACCGTCTCGAAATTATCCTCGTCGAACGAAGCGTATACGATGTGTATATATATTTGTATAAATATATAAATATATAAATATATGAATATATATACATGCATACATAAAGTATCTGTAGTTTATAACGTTATTTATATTTTAACCAGCGTTTTAAAAAAGTAAGCACCGCTAGCTGGCTCTACCCCCTCCTTTTACCAGTGGCCAATGGCAGCGAAGCGTTATTTGTTGTGCAGGGAGAACAAAATTAGATAGAGAAACAAATTAAAGAAATTGTAAATAAATCTATGTATCTAACGTACGAAAAATTAGAATTAAGAGACAAAGTAAAAATAAAAAATAAAAAAAAAAAAGAGAAAAAAAAAAAAACCAATGGGTCTCGCAAACGTTACACCAAGATGCAGTGCGGACTTATCTCCTGGATTGGCAGAAAATAAGGGTACTTTTAAGAATATTGCAATATGGTTTTAACAAGTGATCATTATCGTAATATATGCGTTCGTGCCAGGCTGCACATTGGCCCAGCGTGATAATCGTTAATATTCTGTGTTACATTTGTTACTTGGGTCAATACTAATAGTTTAAAATTTCTTCTTTTTTTGCTTTGCTTTTGTATTTGCTAATCGTGTCACGTAAACCAGACAGGTATACGACGCCAGTGAGGGTATTTTATGTTACTTTTTTCTTTTTCTTTTTTTTTGCCTGGGGTTTTACAATTCTCGTCCATTTATTTTGCCCGACCGTATAAAATAGAAACAAAAGAAATACTGGAAGAAGAAGAAGAAGAAGATGAAGAAGAAGAAGAAGAAGAAGGAGAAGTAGAAGAAACGCAGTGAAAGAGAAAAAAAAAAAGCATGAAACGCAATCCAAACTAGACTTGACCTCTGAGTTTCGACGAGACGACATTCATCAATCTTTCTCTCTCGAACGCGTTGTCCAGTCGTTCTCTCTCATCCGCACAATTCCATACATACAAATCATTCGTTCTCACGTATATTTCGCGCCTTTTGCGACACGAATTGAAAAACACCAAAGTTGCTTCTCAATGAGTACACCCGAGTTTTCATGTCAGCCGTGCTTAGAACGCACGTCAATGAAGACGTACGTATTGGTTCGTCGACGAATTTTCTGCTCACTCGAGAGATTAATCTCACACGTCATGCAGGAGAAAACGCAGCGCGAGGGTATATCTCTCTCTCTCTCTCTCTCTCTCTTTCTCGATTCGAGGAAATCAATCCGCAAATCCGTTGTTCATCCTCGAATATCGAGGAAGATTGACGAAATTTTTTTTTCTCTTTTTTTCTGTTCTTGCTCCGACAGCCGAGCGACGTGGATTCATGCAAATTGTGGAATCCGCTCGTTTCGACAGCCCAAGCATTAACGCTATTCTGGCCGCCCGTTGTTCGCGGTGTACCCAGACAGGGTGTATTAAAAAAAAAAAAAAAGTTAAAAAAAGGTAGCTAATCGTGAAAAGGTGCGATGAAGAACGCTTTTTTCACGCTCTCATCGTTTGTGTGCAGGGTGAACACCCTCGAAAACGGCCGACGTGGTTGGAAAACTAAAAAAGAAATCATAGTTTCCTTCCTGGAAGAAGAAACCTTCCAATGGCGAAACAACCGAACCGGAGAATTCATCTCATATATTATAAATTACAAAATAAAGCATCATCACGAGTTAAAAATATAATCCCCTCGATGCAATTTATTTAGGTGCTTCATTTAAGTTCTGTGATCTCAGAGTGAGGATTTTTAGAATAATCATCGCAGCGAATAATACCCAAACAAAAATTTTCACGATACTCGATTGGAATATTAAGACATTACTGAAATAGTATTTAATTACAAGTAACAATTTTAAAAAAACTATTTCATTGTCAAGTAAACATTCGCAATTGAGAGGTATCTCCAATTTTTTTTTTTTTTTTAATCTCAATTTAAAATCTGTCGAGGGTTTATAATTTTATCCCGTTACAATATACAGTTGCGAGTGTAGAGATTGAATTCTTCGTTAGGTACATGCCCCGAAGTGCCACCGGTCCTTAAAATTTTGGACGAGGGGGTTAGAGATGCAACGTAAAAAACAAAAGGTGGTTACACTTGTTAACGGTTAAATGAAAAAAAAAATAAAAAGTCGCGTATGTCGTCGACTTGAAAATCTCGTTAAGGTGAGAAGACATTGATAATTAACAATGTAGAAATAAGGCAATCTCTCTCACTTTCTCTCTTTCCCTCAATCTATCTCGTGAACGCGCTCTTACCTTGCTTGAACCCTTCACTTCCTTGTCTACTGAGTGGCCGCGCGAACGTCTCTTCGGATGCTAAAAAAAACCGAGAAAAATAACAAACGATTATAAATCAAAGATAATTTTCTATCAAATCACGCGGGATTGAAATGTAGTTTTATTAAAATATAAGTTTTCTGCCAAAAGCTCTCTTTTTTCGAAAGTTTGGCGATTGTACACTTTTTTGATTCCCAATTAAAAAAAAAAGTACCAATAATTGAAAAAAAAAAAAAAAATGAACGTCTCAGAGAGGTTTTAATTTATAAATTGTAATCTCACCCTGCGCAGAAGTACTCGGCGTTGGTTCGGGTTCCCGTTTGATCCTCGGTGTAACAGGTTCCGGTGGATCGGTGCCATTTTCCGTAGGTTCCGCGGAGTCTTTTCTCGATGACGCTGAGCCAGGTGTCGAATTAGCCGAGGCATTAGTTGCCGCGTTTGCCGCGTGATTGTTGCCAGTTGGTGTCGTGCAATTACCGCTAGTCGTATTACCGCCGCCGCTCGCGCTCGTTTCGCTCTGAAAGTCTATGCCCATTTTCATTTCCATCATTTCGGGTGATCCCTGAACGAGATCGGAGCCCGATTGAAGATCCTGACCGAGTGACGCCTCGCCGAGTGGCGTGTCGGATGAACCGCTCAACTTCCTTGGCCTGCCGCGTTTTCTCTTTGGGGCTGTGAGTGCCGAGCCGAGCAACGGATGACTCGACATATGATGGAACCTCTTCTGCGAGTGATGATGAGGCCCGATTTGGTTTATTCTGTGTAGGTTTGGCGGTGGTGGAGGTACTGTGTTCTGATTGCCGAGTAACGAGGATGTTATGCTCGGTAGATCGCATTTATCCTCGTTCACCTCGGTCAGGCCCTTTATCCTTAGGGACTCGGCGACCCTCAAGAATGCCGTGAGCCTTTCCTGATCTACGCTCACTTCGCCACGATACATAAAGTCAAGAAGACTTCGCATGTCCACGTATGGAACATCTTTTAGAATGACTATTGGATGCTTGTCGGGATGCCCGGTGAACAGGGCCTGTGTAACACACACAAAAAAAAGATTATAGAAATTAATATTTCATCAATCATTGTTTTTAGTTTACACTATAGAGTTTGATTGAAATAATATTTACCTGAAAGTAGGGACTACACGCCGACAAGACCATTTTGTGTGCCCTGAGTAGCTGACCCTCGACGGCCAGCGTCACATCCACGAAGGCCTCGTCGTGGAGTAATTGGTCGAAAACGGATAATAAATTGCTCTGATGGTTGTTCCAGCGCAGACAAAACCTCTGCGACGCCATCGCTTCGCTTCTCAGATCCGCCAGGTTGCCGTTTATGTCCGCTAACATCAGACCTCCAATGTTTGTCTGTTGTTGTGCCGTTGATGCCGCTCTACCGCGCTATCCACGGCGATGCTGCTGCTTGACAGTGGACTTCTTGATCTTTTCGTCATCGGCCGTGTTTTATCGTGTACTTATTTCACGTGACCTGAAGACAAATAAGAAAAGAAAAAGAAAAATTAATAAATCTTGGCTGAAGAAATCAATTAAATTATTATTATACAAGAGTCTAGATTTTTTTACCACTGTTAGTGGTTGATTCTTCGTGCAACCTTGGAATAACTAATACAATGAATATTCCTGAACGGTTGAGGTATTGAATCGCAAATACGTGGGCGAAAGAATCGAGCATCAACAACATAACAACATATGTAGTTATGTATGTACGTATGTGTGATAATCAAGCCCATCAATAATACGGGCGTCAGAATTCTCAATCCATTGCTGAACCAGGAGTGGTTTCTTGCTTAGTCGCTTATACCAGAATCACCATAGATTCTCCGTAGGTGTAATACGTACGACCCTGACGTAAGGACATGTAGGTAGTTCGAATGGTAGAGGCGAAGCAATCATTCTTTCCTTCTACATCAGATATACACAGAGCTCTCCTCTCTCTGACTCTCTCTCTCTCTCTCTCTCTCGCTCGACCAGGCCAAAACCTCTTTCGAGGCTCACAACGAGCAGCCTAAAAGCTACTCTGTGTAGAAATATTTCACGAGGCTCAGGCTATAAGAGTATAAGCAAAAGTCCCTTTCAGAACCACTCCCGCCACTCTCATTATACATACATACAAACCGAATATATACATGGCGCACCTATGGTCAATGTACGTACTCTGAACGAGCGAAAAAAAAAAAAGAAGAAAAAATTCAGGCAAGACAGGTAAAATTTTCGTCTATATATCCTCGCCATGTGTGAATATACAGAGATTCTGAAAGTATATTTTCTCTCAACGGTGTGCGAATGAGCGCGCACGGTGAAGCCAGACGAGGAGCAGACCAGACTCCCTCGACAGGCAGACACACTAGACACGGGGTATACACGGGCTCTCTTCTTTTCCACCTCGTACACCCTCTCCCCGGTTCTTTCGTTGGCTGCTACTCTTGCGATCAAAGCAGGTGAGGTAGAGTACGTGTTCAGAAGGGAGCATAAAGAGAGGAAGCCAAGGACGAGGAAGAGGGTTGAAAAAAGATGGTGGAAAAGAGGAGGAAAAAGCGAGTATCCTCTCATTCTCTTTCTTCTTCTTCTCCTCTTTTTTTTTTTTTTTTTTTTTACTTCCATCTCACTCTTTCCCTCTTTTCACACACACATACACACACACCGAGAGAGCTCACTCTCTCAATCCTTTTCCAGGCTTCCCCCGACAGGGGCGCCGGGGCGTTTCGGCCCGGTAAAAGCACCGACGGTATAACGTTGCCGTGGATGAGGTCGTTCTCGGGGTCGGCTTCCCGGCGCACTCTCGGCCCTCCCGACGACGAAATCAATAGCATTTTCTACGCATTCGGATCGATAGCCCCCGGCGGCCGTGTTCCCTCCTCGCCTAACCCTCTTCTCCTCACCACCACCCCCTCCCCCCATCCTTTTCAACCTGACGGTTTCACATTCGCAAATCTCTCCAACCCGTATGTACGTTATAACAATTCATGTCGTTTAGACCCGACAATTCCTTCTTGTAATTTTTCAGCTAGTTTTACTACTTTCATGTTTTTATCATAGCCAGTTGTCGTAATAGCAGCAGGGTGAATGCACCAGTAATTGTACAGTTACCAGAGAATGAACATTAGTTTTTTTTTTTTTTTTTTTTGAAAGATTTCATGAGAAATTCTGACCATTTGGCACAGCATTAAATTTTTAATTTTTCCATTTCTTTTAGGTATCTACTGTAATTATTTTGTCTCTGAAGCCTATTTTCGATAAAAAGTGTTTTTGGATTTTTTGCTTTTAGTATTTAAAAAAAAAAAGATATAAATATAAATACTAACAAACGCAGAAAAACTTTAAAACTGATTCACAATACATCATCAGTCAAGAAAATTGATTTTAATACTGACAGAAAAATAGTTTAATCTACTCCTGATAACAATAATATATTTGTTGGATGCACGAGTGCTAGAAGTATACATGTTTAAAAAGAAAATGCATCATTTAACAATATTCATTTGAATTATTGGCATATATATGATAAAATAAAAAAATAAATAAAACAAACTATATACATAAACAATAGTAATAACTAAACAAATAAAATAAATCAGTAATCGCAAGTGATAAATATAATAAATAAATGTAATTATGAAGATATACAAATGATCCTAACTATATTTATCAAAAAAATGAAAATCGCGAGGCGTCCTTTCTTACGTTTATTCTGACGTGTTTCATGACCACTAATCAGTGCCAGTAGTAGTAACGTAACAAGTTGCAACTAGGTACTAGTGCGAGAAGGAGCCAACCGGAGATTTCTCGAGGTGCGCCCAGTGGCAATAAGCAACCTCGACCTTGAACGACCTCGTTAATTCCAACGTGAGGAAGCTCGATCGTTTCACGGTTAACGGTGCGAACCTTCGAACCTCCGCGAATCCTCCATCCTTCTTACACTCTCTATCTCTCTCTCTCTTTCTCTCTCAGCTCCCTCGCCTTGGCGTTCTCTCCTCGTCGATGCTGGAACTCGTGATTGCGTAATGACGAAGAACCGCGCGCGCGGCCACAGACACACACACACACACATACATTGCAATACACAACGATTATCCATCGAGTCGACAGTCGACGATTAAACACACCGTATTTGTATACAAAATAATCGTTCATCGCGCAGAGTTTAATAATAAACTCGAAATACTTATTCATCGGGTTGGTTGCACCACTTATCGAGTATATAGGCCGTGTTATATACGGCTTTAACGGAAATATATAGCCAATTAATAATTCATTGAAAGAATAGTAGTGGCCGGCAGGGTCTCTGACGATTTCATCGATTCTTTACAACATTCCTCATCGCGTGACGCTATGTAATATAACATTAAAAAAAAAAGAAAAAAAAAAAGAAAAAGAAAGGTCTTCGTATATTGGTATGCGGGTGATTTCAATAAAAAAAAAAAAAAAAAGAAAGGAAAGGAAAGAAAGATACCGTGTAAACTTTTATCGGCAGCTAACTGTTAATTTCGTCGTCGTTGATTTTACCCCACGTATTCACGATGTAATTAACGATCCTATTTCCATTCCCAGTGTCTCTTTGTAGACACTCAACTGTCCCCGCAACAACTTGGAAATAATTTCGAAACTAAAGGGGAGGTCACACGTGAAACACGAAGAGAACTCTCTCGGTCGCAGAGTGATGTTTCGAAATTCCTTTTTTTTTTCTTTTTCTTTTTTTTTTCCCGTTGCACGGGTTTGTCCCCCGGAGGGACGAAGTGATCAAGAAAGCGAGAATGTAGGTAGGTAGGTGTGTGTTTGTGTGTGTGTGGCTGTGTCTATATAACTTGGGAAGGAAAGGAAAGCCAGGAGGGACGAGAAGGCTCCTCGAGTAATAACGGTGCCTGCAGAGCTCAACAGCCACGGTTATCGTGAAACACCGTCGTCTTTCTCTTTTCTATCTCTCACTCTCTCCCTCTCAAGAAAATATATCCAAGACTTGCATCCTGAAGAGATATATATTCTCTAAAATCTCGCTCGCAACATTAACGTCCGATCAAATCGAAATTCGCTATTTTATATTGAACGACCAGTGGAAGCACAGTTTCGAATGGATTTCAATAGGCTTCACGGAATAATCCTCGTGGCCGGTTGGATTAAACTCGGAAACCCGAGGTTTTCTACCGTTGAGGTCGAGAGAAGCGGTCGAGGCTGCGTCGACTGACTCTCTCGATCGTACACGGGCAACCAGGCTTTGCGATCGCGGTTGTCGTCGTCGTCGTCGTCGTCGTCGTCGTTGGTGGTGGTTGTTCTTGCCTCGCACCGCTGGATCGTTGGGCAACCGGTAATGGAGGGTCCGCGGTTAACGGTTCATCGCCGGGACCCCATGGCCGAACTGGAACGCAAAAGCCCCTCTTTCGCGCGCCTTCACTCCACGGCACTCCTTCTTCCATGCGTCTTTATCTATCTCTCCCGTTCGTGCCAGGCTATCCCTTGAATCGTACAGGTGGCCGTAGCTCGAAAATATTCGAGGTCGTAGTCGTCTCTTCGTTGACTTCGAACGTACCGTAAGCCCTTTAGCATAACACATTTATTCTCATACATATATATATATATATAGAGAGGTATTTCCTCAGCAATAACATGAAACTCAGATATCGGGTTGGTTGTCTTATTTTTTAATGTCGAAATTATCTTAACGGTGCAACGAAACGAATTTAGAGACTTTTTTGAATTTACCTTTTTGCTCGGATATAATGACTGTTCCAATTTTTTTTTTTCTAATTATCCTTTTGTATTGTAATATACTGTATTATAGAATTCTTTAATTTACTTTTGGTCCAGATACACTAACTTGGAATTTTGGTGTTGGGGCGTAGGACGGCCTCAGAAAAAAAAAACAGTTTGAGATGTAACTCAATGCTGACCGGGCTCTCCGGTCCCAGTGTAAATGTTTTTTTTTCAAACCAAAAAAAGGGAATGATAGATGGACAAATTGACAAATTATCACAGGAACAAAACAGAAAACAACAGAAATCGTTTAAACCCTCAATAGCATAATTAAAAATAAATAACAATGTTTCAGTTGGCTTTAAAAGCTGCTGCAGTATTAAGTCTACAGATTTGCAAGATAAGCTCGCAATGCTAAAAAAGTATCAGCCTGCATCACCCTTGAAAAAAAAAAAGAAAGAAAAAAAAAAAAAAAACTAATAATAATAATATCCATATGCGAATCGTACAGGTGTCATAAAGCATAATTATATCCCAGTTAAAACACGTATAGTTGATGTGATTGCGCGAGTATAATATAGTTTAAAAGCTGCGCCTCCTCACAGCTTCGTCCTCGAGAGTAAACGCAGGCGTCGACGTAACGCAGCACCGCACCCCGTGTCGCCAGGCACGAGGAACGAAGCCGCGGTACGGGAGGGCAGAGAGGGGCTCTCTCTCTTTCCAACGGAGCAGTCACCACAGGACTTCGTCATCGGCTTTGCTGCACGCCACCGCACACACAAATACCAATGCCGAAGAGCGATGAGTTGCTGAGTCGTACAAGAGTGATGCGCACATACACACAACACCCGACTTTGTGTGTGACGATTATTTTTTTTTTTTTTTTTTTTCTTTTTTTTTTGTTGTATATTGTAACCGTGGACACTCTCACCACGTATGGACACTGGTATTCGTGACTTCTATGTCAACCAGCCACACTGGGACTCCCAAGACAACCACTACTACGCCCTATTTAGCTGCTTTCGAACTCGAGGATAAGCTCGCGTGAGCGAACGTGCGCTAACTCACGCATCTTAAAGAAAAGATAAAGAAACAGAGAGAGACAGAGAGAGAGAGAGAGAGAGAGAGAGAGAGAGAGAGAGAGAGAGAGAGAGAGAGAGAGAGAGAGAGAGAGAGAGAGAGAGAGAGAGAGAGAGAGAGAGAGAGAGAGAGAGAGAGAGAGAGAGAGAGAGAGAGAGAGAGAGAGAGAGAAAAGAGGGAGAAAAAAAGTAACATATGAATGTTCTCCCGTAGATTGCAGCACAGCATATGTATACCCTACAAACATGTATGGGGCATTCCATGGTGATTAACTCAAAACCGATCTGGGATTATTTTTTTTAATTATTTTTTTTGATTGTTATCGTTGAAAATAATAGTTGTGATTTTTATTGGATTTTTGTTTACAGCTCTTTATTCAGAAAATAATAATAATTGTTTGAGACTAAAAAGCGATTAAAACCATGAATCGGACATTAGTGGACCTAGAAAATATAATAGTAAATTTGATAATCATATTAAGTTTTGAAAAATGGTTGCAAAAGAAACGGCAACATTTTAATTCAAATATGAATGGTTTTTGGAGAAAATGACGAGTTTTTAAGGCAGAGTTTTAGGGAATTTTGCTGATATAAAAGTGGGCGTATTTGCAATTGGTGAAATTTAATATTTTTGTATTTCAAAGTAGACAAACTTCACATCAGGTTTATTATCATTTTTTCTGTTATTTTTCTGTTACACTGCATTAAAAAATTAAAATATTGACCATATTTATGTGAAAATCATATTTTTAATTGAAGATTCAGCATTTTTTTAAATTTACTTTAGAGCATTCTTCTAATCAGGTCAAAGTGGGCGTACTTAAAATTAGTGAAATTTAATATTTTGTATTTCAAACTAGATAAACAGACTCCAAATCATTTTTTCTACTACAGAAAATTATATTATTATTATAGAATAATTATTTTATTATCATATTCTACAACAGAACAAAAATATCTATCAGACTGCATTAAAAAACTCAAGAATTGACCATATTTATGTCAACATCTTTTTACTTGGACTTAAAATTTAATTGTAAATTTTTTTAAATCAGCAATGACGCAAAATAAACATCTAATAAAAATCACAGGTGTTCTTTGCAGTGATAAAAATATTCAAAAAATCACAGAAAAATTGAAGAAGCTTGGTTTTTGTCCTCTGTGAATTATCATGGAATGCCCCATATGTATAAGTATGGATAGCAATGGTATATCCTCGTCGGCGCATAATATACACCAAGTTAAAAGAGAAGTAGATACGTGACGAGTCACGGTGTGGCGACTCGAGAGAGAGAGAGAGAGAGAGAGAGAGAGAGAGAGAGAGAGAGAGAGAGAGAGAAACATACACACAACACACAAGAGTCTCTCTGCGCGCCACTCTCACGGCCACGCATTGCGTAATCGTCATAGCTGCTGCTGCTGCTGCTGCTGTTGCTTGCTCTGTGTACCTACGACACGTCGCATAGTGATCCCGACGAGCCGGTACACTATATAGTTACAGCAGATAACAGACTGTGCATGCGTATCCATACGTAAAACGCGACAAAGCGCAGCAAGCATTGACATATAGCTTTGTCGCTTGTTGTGTAGCGGTCGGCAACATAAATACATCTGTAATGTAGTACAGGTACTGTACATCTATAGAATATAGTAGGATGGATATAAAGAGGACTTTTTCCAAGTTGCGATAAAAAAAAAAAAAAAAAAAAAAAAAAAAAAAAAAAGACTTAGGGAATAACCAGGCAACAATGCCTGTAGTCTTGGTTGTGTCTTTCGAATACAATGTTCGAGGGATAAAAGTCTGTAAAATCCTGACTCTTCTATTTTTCTTGTGCTTGACTTCACCGACTTCTTGTTGTTTTATTTTTATTTATTTTTTTTTTTTTCAATAGCGGAGTAAGTTTTCCTTCCTCGGAGAAGTCGACAACGAGCCAAGCGCAACACGCCTCAAGACCACCCAGTCGTGGGATTTTGCAAGAGAAGCAACAAAAAAAAGAAGAAAAAATTTCAATGTGGAAATTCGTGCTTCCGCAATTTGCTACAAATTATTTAAAAATCTCAACGCACCTATTTATACAAATTTAAATAAACCTTCTTCTTTTTTTTTTTAAATTTCTTCATCATGTTGGTTAAGAAATGTAAACTCTTCATTATGAGGAATCACAAAGAAAAGTCCCACATTTTATTTTTCTACCCTCCATCAGACCACCACCACCCGAAGTTAAGGAATGCATCTCTCAGACAACCCTCGAAACTGCCGTTACTCACGGGTCCCTCCTTCCCCGTTATAGCTTTAGGGTGGAAAAAGCCCTTAGGGTTTCTCCTGCCTGTTGTGTCAGGCACATTTTTAGGGATAGGTCTGGTCGAGGGTTTCTCGGTGAGGGTTTAACAGCCCGCTCGATGCGTTGGGAATTTTTCGGGGGCGTTTGTTGATTAGGGTCTGCGAGTTATGGGGGTTGAGTGAGGTCGTCATCGTCGAGCGAGAGTCCTACGATGCTACGAATAGAATTGTGAGAGTCTCGGTTGCAGGATGAAGGAAAAAAAGTAAAAGCACTGGGAAAGCAGCGCCTAAGGGCTGAAGAAAAAGGAGAAGAGGAGGAATATATCCCCAGGGCTCTAACGCCAGGAGAGATAAATGCGGGACACACGTGCAACAGCGATAGGAGAGGGTTGGTTGCTCTCTCCGGTTGGGCTCGCTGCGGCTGGCATCGATCGACTGGAATTTCTGTGTCTCTCCGTTTCCTCCCTCGCCCCGGCTGCTCTTATCCTCTTCTCGCGCGCGCGCGCGCGCGGGCATCACTGAGCACGATCGAGGTCGAAGCCAAGCGAGTGCACATGCCGCGCTCGAGATATATAATCTCTCGACCAACGAGAGCGCACCCATTTCCAACTTTAAACTCCTTCCTCGTCCTCGATACTAAAATATATCGTTTTACAAGATATTACGTTGAAAACGAAAATTGGAAAAAAAAAGATGGTAAAATTGTACGAGGAATAAAAATTAAAAAATATTATATATTAGATTATAAAGTATAATCATAATTTCTGCTTAAATTCAGAATTTTATTTTAATCAAAAACACAAAAATCCTCCCTCTGATGTATCGTTGCAAGAATAATGTAAATAATATTATTGATAACAAATAGAAATATTTGAAATTGATATCCTAGAATCAAAACTATTTTTTTTTTGTTTATTTAAAAAAATTCTTCATCCCATTTTCATAATCTATAATCACAAAAATTACTTCAGCAATTATTTATTTAAAAAAAATATATTTTTATTTATTAAAATTTAAAAAAGGGAGAAATTAGTATAAGAAATAAAAATTGTGGGAGTTCTATATTTTTTTTTTTTTTTTTTTTTTTTAATATATATATATTTTGTAGGATTTACGATAGCTGAGAATTTATTGTGTTGTTTATATGCAGATAATATATAACTGTAAGACTCTCGAGTGATGTAACAGAGAAGAGAGAACAAAGATAGTAAAACGCAAGCGAGCGAGGCGCACATGCCGCTTTCGTCCAAGTGCTGTTACTGCCTCTCTGCTCGGATATCTATGCCTGTTGGCCTGGGTGGTGGTGGTGGTGGTGGTGGTGCTGTTGCTGCGTGTTGTCCCTGCACGTTCTCTCCCCCTCGCGCCCCCGTTACCCCCGTTGCACACCTCCCCCGCGCCCTCGCACTGGGGGAGTGCCAGGATGTGCTTGGAACGATCTCGCGTCACAGCGACGGACCAGAGAGAGAGAGAGAGAGAGAGAGAGAGAGAGGCTCGAGGCTGTTCCCCGGCTGCATGTCACACATAAAACAACAGAGACGCGTGTGAGTATCTCTCTCTCTCTCTCTCTGCTCGGCCTGTGCTCGTCCATTCGTATCCCCCTGCATCCAAGTACTTCATACATGTACCAGACCTCGTTTCATATTTTTCCCCTTTTTGTATCATCACTTTCGTGTATTGAGTCATTGGCTTTTATTCTTAAAGACAATTCACTATTTTGAAGTATTAACGTGTACTACTTTTTGGAGGTTCCAATATTTTCTCAAGAAAATTGGATTATAGTTGTAATTTAAAGAAAAAAATAGATGCATTCATTTTTTATTTATGCTTATTAGAATTTTAGGTAAAATAATAAAACTGGGAATTTTATTTCTGATGTATTATTTTTATATAAATATTATTTCTATAGTGTAGATTTGATGGTAATTTAGAATTTTTAAAATTTTTATAGCCACTGGATTAATATATTTTTTTTATTTACTAGAAATATTAACGAATGACTTTGGAGGTTCCAATATTTTCTCAAGAAAATTGAATTATAGTTATAATTTTAAAAAAAAGCTGCATAAATTTATAATTTATGCTTAAATTTTTTTTTCTGCTATACACATCCAAGCATTTTTTTAAACACAAACTTGTATATTAAAAAATAATTTCTAAAAAAGATATAAAACAACAGTAAATTGATGCGAAACCATTTTTAGCAGTATGTTTTCTTTCTCACTAAATGATTAATAATATTACCTAAGATTTTTTGGTGCATATGAAAAAAGGGCGTAAATCCTGACAACGAGTTAACGGATTATTTCGCGTCTCGGGTGGAGATATTTTTCCTCTTTTTTGCAGGATGATCGTGGCGATCAGGGAAGCGGTTGAGTGAAGATCGTGAACGAAGAAGCAAGGAAGCGGTGAGCGAGGCAACTAGCGAGAGGAGATAGCGCATGAGAGCGAGGAAGAGGGGCAACAGCGCCTCGCGCCACGGCATCGCCAGCCATCAACGAGAAATGTACATCGAGCTCTCGCGTTCGTCGACGAGGTCTCTCTTGCTCTCTCTCCCTCTGTTCCCTCTCGCTCTGAGTTTCTGCGGCTGTGGCTGTACGCGTTATACGGCCGCGTGTCCCACATTTTAGAACCTTCGTAGAGCGAGAAGCGAGAGAGCTCTAGTCCCGGCCGCGAGGAGAACCAGCAGCAGCAGCAGCAGCAGCAGCAAAAGCAGCAGCAGCAGCAGAGAGCAGCAAATGCTGCTATGCCATCAGCCCCCCGGGGGCCTCGTGATGTGCGTGCATTCTCGTTTCTCGTACACATCATACGAGTCGAAAACTCTATAGATATATAGAGATAAGACAAAGTGTTATCCAGTTGTTGTGGCACTTGTTGGGTATATAGCAACTTATAGAAGCGCAGAGGAGAGAGGCGAGAGAGTAACAGTAATTGAGAAAATTTTATGGTACAGCACACACCGAACGGTTTAATAGCTTCTCAATAAATTCTCAATTTGTGAGTATTTTATTCGCACCACCGAGTTAAAGAATTATAATCGTTGTGTCAAAAGGTTGGATGAAAAGCGAGAGGATATCATTTGATAATTATGTGCAACGTTTATTCGCGTATTATATACACCGAACGGGGAGGGTTTTTCCTCGTTCGGTTATAATCTTCGACTTCCGGCTAATTACAGGAAAGCATAAATTTCAATTCTTTTCCCATAACCCAAGAGGGCTTAGCCGGCTTTTCAGTGACTTCTCAAGACGCTAATGGTGGCGATGTGAATTTTAACGAACGAGTCAAAGGGACTCGTGGCTTGGCTTAAGGGACTGATTTATGGTCGTAATTCTATGTTAAGTTGAAAATTTAATTTAATGATAAAATTCGAATTTAAGTCTAAAGTTAAGATAAGTTTAAATATTGTTATTTAATTTAATTATTTAAAAAAAAAAAAATATGTATGCCTGAAAGTGTCAAAATGTTCATCTTAAACAACAAATGTATGTCATCTTCAGTGGTATTCAAATTATTTTTATAAATACACTTGCATAATTGCATTATTTTAATCGTTTGCCCGAAATTGCAGAAAAGCAATACCTTGAAGTCCCATCGTTTTTCGAAGGGCCCTTTTTTCTTTTTTTTTTTTTTTCAGGCGCAACTCGTGGCGTTTTAAACTTTTATAACGAACAAACCAACGGGGCGCATCGTCCGAGCTACTTATCTTCCCGCCCCTACTAGCAGCAGACTTTATTTATTTTTTTTTTCCTCTCTTTTTTTTTTCGCTTCGAAGCGCGCTCACCTAACCTCGCTCACGCAACATAAGAGACCAACACACACACACACATACACACAGAAAAGTGTGCATGCACACACTCGCGTGTAAAAGGATAAGCACGCATACGAAAAAAAGAGTTGAAAGAGGGAGGGGGCGCGAGGAGGTCTGTGAAACGCATACAGAGAAAGGCAAGAGAGGGAAGCGTTTCACGCACGTATACTCGACGGCGTTGCTTGCCGATTGGCTGTCTGGTCTCTCGCCACCCCTCCGCGCTCCTCTCCACCCCCTTTAGAACTCTCGGGGCAGGCAGAAGCATTCGTCGTCGTCTCCTACGTCGCGACGACGACGACGACGACCGTCGGTGCACCGATGAGAGTACAGACGAATGGATAGGAAGCGGGACGACGACGACGACGCAGACTTGCACCCTCTCTCTGCTTCCCCATAGCACTCCCCTCGTCGTTATAGTAGCTGCGTTCGACGCGCTCGGCTCAACTCGACAGAGAGAGAAAGAGAGAGAGAGAGAGAGAGAGAGGGAGAGAAAGAGTCTCTCAGAGCTAGTCGACTATCGCACTCGCTCTCTGTCCCGAGCTCTCGACCTCGGCGCACCCATTGGCGTGGCGAACCCGCATTTTTTAACTCAACTGACTCTCTCGGGCGAACCAACGTCGCGATTTCACCGATATGTACTGTACAATCCGACTGAAACCGATTACACCAGAAGAAACTGGGACTTGTGTATGCGCGCTCTATCCGCGGATTTCTAGTTTAAGAAGCAGCAGCTTCTAAATGCAGCTACAAAAAAAAAAAAAAAAAAAAAAAAATTCAGGATAAGTAAACAAAAACAAAGAAAGAAAGAAACGAGTTACAGGGTGTGAGGTTTGAAGTATCGAGTGCTTTTTTATTTAATAAATATAATAACCATTAATCGAATACGTTTCGATGAATTTTTGTACCTCGATCCTCTTGATTGACCCATCCTCCCCACTCCCTTTTTTTTTTGTTAATCAAATTCTAACCAATGTACGGCGAGTGCGTTTAGAATTAACTAAAATAAATTCAATGAATTTAATATCAAAGGAGAAAATAAATATTACTATATTTTATTTTTTTAAGGCAGTCACGTGTTTTGGCCGCCCCATAAGAAGAAAAAAAAATTGCCCTCGACCTTTGAGTCCATTGGCGTCGAGATATATATTTTCCCAAGTGTCTCCAAAGTTGGAAATATCAAAGAATCCCAAGTCAACCCCAATGACGATTATATATTATATTATTGGGTAAAACGAGGACCAACGGAGAATCCACAGTGCGTCGAGATACGAGATGCGACACACAGAGAGACACAGACACACAGACAAATAGCTTTGCGTTTAGTGTCGACTTCCCTCTCGCGCGCGCCCCCTGGCTTGATTATTTTGCCCTCGACCTCGACCTGTGGCTCTTGGGAAGCACGCAGTGGCGTCGAGTCGTAAACGAAAAACTTCATCATTAATTTATACACACTCGTTTTTTTTTTTTTTTTTTTTTTTAAATTATTTTCCTTTCTCTTTTACACGAGATAAATATTTACGTCTAAAGGTGTTTTTTTTTCAGTCTAATCACAACCCCAGATAAATTAACTTCCAAAAATCAGCCTTTGATATAGTATAGAATTTATTGTATGTATAGCTTCTCAGGTTTTTACATTCGTCACCACATACAATTTCCCCACTTTATCTGTACAGCTCGGACCATCATCTCTTCATTTCGTTTTAACTTTCATTAGCTTTGGTATTCGTTAGACTATTCAAAAATCTTAAAAATAATTTCACAGGATTTACAATCGAGCGTCGGATATAAATATTACACGAAATTTGTCTCACCTTTATCCTTAATTAACACACCTGACAGAGAATTATTACTTAAAGCCCTTATTACAAAATGTCCCTTCTGGCTGAATTCTCACAACAATAATTTACATTAATTTTCGTTGCAATTATTAAAATACTTTATCAGCGATATTATCGCGTAAATGAGAAGCTTAAATTTTCTTTATCAAGGAACAGGTATGAAAGAACCGTGTGTTTATTAATTCTCAAGGATACACCTATCAATGATGTCAAACCTTTTTTTTTTTCATTTGATTTTTCTTTTTTTTTTTTTTTTTCTTCAAGGTGTAACGTCGCAACTTGCCCACTTCGAGTACTTGACTTAATGTGTCAATGGCTGTATTGCATCCACCTTACGTGTGCGCGATTATACAAACTGCAAATTCCGTACGCACAGCACTCGGTTGCAATTCCATCCAAGTGCAACGCGCATAACTGTGCTGCCCGGTTCCCCTGCGATGCAAGGTGCGCGCAGGTGTAACTGGGGCGCGAAGCCCGATACTATTGTATATGGAATAACGCGAATCGTGCGCCTCGTTCTCTCTCTCTCTCTCTCTCTCTCTTTCTCTCTTTCTCTCTCTCTCTTTCTCATGCTGGCCAGTAGGCGTCAAACATGTGTATTATATTTTCTCTCAAGTTTTACAACATCAAACTGACTCGAGATTTTATTTCACGATGCCCTGATAGAAATCCGGCTTGTGGCTTTCGAATATAAAAGGGAAGAGGAGAGAAAGAAGGTGTTGTAAAAATGTTCGAGAGCCTCGCAGGGTTCGACAATATGCTATTAACGTAGGCAACGAGTATTTGTCGAGTAGTGAGAATGATTCATAACCCCGATGGACTCTGACTGAACTCTCTCCCTCTCTCTCTCTCTTTTTCTCTTTCTCTGTCTCTGGTTTTTCTCTTTGTCTCTCTCTCTCTATCGGTGGATGTGGCCACTGAGAGGGTTACATTATTATCGCTTCGTGTGGTGTTTGCCTCGTCGCAAAGCGGGGGCTTGTGTTATACGTGTTATTGCGAAATCTACTGCGATGGCCCTACGTGGCGTGTTCGCCATTACACGTCGTCATCGTCCTGCTTCTATATCTCGTTTTCCTTCGTGAGTCACTCTTCGTAGAAGCAGTGTGTATGTGTGGAACGAAGGAGACCAGGTTTTTAGAGAGAGAGAGAGAGAGAGAGAGAGATAAGGGGGGCTGAAAGTCAAATGACTATTCTATTCGTTGGCACAAACATTGTTTATTTTTTTTTTTCTTATAGAAAGATTAAAATTCAAGCTTTCGTTCAAGATCAAAAAATTGCTTGACTTTAAAATTAAATTGCAAAGATAAACTCCAGTTCAAAATTTAGATTCAACTGAAGATTACACGAGTTTAAAGTCAGGGTGGGACTGAAAATAATTTGTGTTTAGAATATAAGTTGAAACTGGATGTAACTTAGATTAAGTTTGGACGAAAAATAATTTGTATTCAATATTAATTTGAAACTAAAGATAAATTGACTTTCAGGATTAAAATGCAACTCAAATTGAGTTGAGAGTTAAATTGAGACTGAAAATGACTTCAAAATTAAGTTGGAAGCAAAGATGAACTTGAGTTCATATTTAAATCCTTATTTAAATCAAAACGTATGACAATTAATTCGATATTGGGTGTTACATTTATTTACGCACTTTTATAACTGCATATTGTTCATTATTATTATTACATTGGTCTGAAACACCAAAGATTGTTCAAGTTGCAGGATGACTTTGACGATAACGAAGGCAGGTAGAGGAACAAAGTCGCTAGAGCTTCTTTAGTGCTGCTTCTCGCGCAAGAGGACGTCCAAGAAAAATTCTCATAACGGATACACAGAGGAGAAGTCTCTGAGACCCTACAGCGAGAGAAACGACTATCCCGCAATGCAATATAGTTCAGACTTTCATGGTAGCATAGGTGGTGAGTTGTAGTAGTTGTAGTAGTTGTAGTAGTAGTAGTATATAGTATAGCTGTTGTTAAGAAGCCAGAGCGCAGGTGTATTCCACGGAAACACTTGGGGATATCTAGCCGCAACCCGTGAAGCCATCCGGGGGCCGTGTGGGGCGTTGGGGTGAGAGGGGCCGATTTCTCGCTGTTGGCGAGGGGAAGCCAACAGAAACGGTGTTATACAGAGCGACGAGTGCGAGGAAGCGAAAGGGAGCCACAAGTCGAAGGGGAAAGAGCGAAGCACTGGCTTGTCCGTTCTCTCGCTGCTCTCTCTCTCTCTCTCTCTCTCTTTTTCTCTCTCCTCTCTCTGGGAACGAATCCTGTGCACCAGCACCGCTATAGTGCGCCCCGCTGCAGGTGCATTCACGGAACCACTCTCCTCGCTTCGTGGGACACCCCTGTTTTTTCTTCTCGCTCCACGGAACCCCGACAATTAATATATATATATATATATATATATTTTTCGTTACCATCGAAGAAGCTCTTCACTTTATCATTATTTTTTAAATTTCAACGCACAAAAATCGTGCAACCCTTTGGGGACCAAAAAATTGATAAATCAAGAATTTAAAAAAATCAAAAATCTTCACTTTATATTTATTAATAATATAGAAGTTG
Organism: Perithous albicinctus; assembly: GCA_964016905.1. Lineage (NCBI taxonomy): Eukaryota > Metazoa > Arthropoda > Insecta > Hymenoptera > Ichneumonidae > Perithous > Perithous albicinctus. Next base: position 16,081,659 of record OZ024699.1, read on the forward strand.
GCAATCATTGAAAATGAAATAAAAGTGGCAATAATTGGCCAAACAGCAGCAGTGAATTTTCAACGAAAAATACACAAGTATAATAATCAAATGAAAGACATTATTGTATAATGTTCATTCAACTTTTCTCAATTTTCATGAAGACAAAAGTGTATCTCAAGTGAAAATGATTGAAAATGAAATAAAAGTGGCAATAATTGGCCAAAGGGCAGCAGTGAATTTTCAACGAAAAATACACAAGTATAATAATCAAATGGAAGACATTATTGTATATAATGTTCATTCAACTTTCTTTAAGACTAAAATATCTCAAATGACACTTACAAAGCAATTAACCGAAAATTACTATTTAATACGTAATTGATTTGATAGAAAATAACACTAATTACTCTTAATGGCGAAGGTGATTATATTTAAAAGCTAAATAGCTAACCCAAACGATGTGTAACCAATTATCTCGAGTTAAGTAGAGGCCCTTTAGTTGATTTCTAATCGATTGAGATTGCATCGTTTAATTGTCGAAGAGTCAGAGTGAAAGAGCTATTAGGGAGAGATTTACACGAATGTCGTGCACGTCTCGCCTCGTCGACGCAACGAGGGGTTGCTGCCTTAGGGAGAGAGAGAGAGAGAAAGAGAGAGAAAGAGAGAGTCTAGTAGTTTAGTTATATAGACCCCGGGAATTTGGTGTTCCTTCCCCTCCCACGCTCTTAAACCAGCCCCCTCAAAGCTTAACCATTGTATTATCGTCACTATTATTATCATCATTATTTCTCGAGTCTCTCTCTCTCTCTCTCTCATCAACCCCTCTATGTGAACGAGACGTACCCTGTTTTGCTGACGGGGGGCTTCGGTGTGTATTTACGTCCGAGGGCTCGGCCAGTTTATAACCCCACGATAAAATCGTCATGCCACTTTGATCGTGGATCCGTGGTTGCCCGCAGGAAGCGACATGTAAATTCCGTTGCCCCCAGACGCATATATGTACACGACGACGAAGCGTCGGAGCAGTCACGAGAGAGAGAGAGATAGACGAAAACAGAAGATTGATATAGTTGGGGGGGGGGGGGGGGGAGGGGGTGAATGAACAGAAATAAAGAGAGAGATAGAAGAATAGACACGCGGCAAGTTTCGCCCTCGAATGCTTGCTCCATGTTTGTTATCCTCGTCATGAGCAACGTGTACACGGGACATTCCATGCGAAGCAAATCGACAGTCATCCTTGTATTTTTTATACTTTTTTTTCTGCCCTATAAAAAAAAATTGTTTTGGGTTTTGTTGAATATTGTTTGGGTCACAAATATAATATTTATTACCAAAAAACAGACGTTACAGGCCCTTTCAAATAGAATTGTATTTTTTTGTTGTTGTTGAACAAAAATATTTTGACTACTATTGTTTGGCACAAAAAAAAAAAGAAAAAGTAGTCAAAAGCTCTGGCAATATAAACAATGTAAAATATTTAAATGATATGCAATTTTTTAATTCTGCTGCTATTTTTATTTTATTTGTATTTTCGTAATTTAAATAATTTTGTTACTTTGATAATACAAAAAAAAAGTGTTAAGATTTCAACAAAAATCTATGTGATTTAGTGTTTTTTGAAAATTAAAAATACTTTTTATTTAATGTCTACGATTTTGTTGAGTTGACGCGGAATGTCCCATACGCACTTGTCGCAGCGTCGCGAGCTGCCCAATCGGGGGCAGCGAAGCAGCAATGGGAAACAGGAGGAGGCAGGGAGGGGGAGGACACACCGTAGCGCGCTGCGTGGAAATGTTATTTAAATTTCGTAATACGTGGGAAGTGCGTGCGTGGGTATAATATGGTAAGTGTGTTATATATATGTGTGTGTGTGTGTACATATATACTGAAGTTAGGACACGCTTGAGCGGCGCGATATAGGGGATAGGGGAATGAGCATCATCGGAGAAACTGAAAAACGCCAGAGAGAGAGAGAGAGAGAGAGATAAAAATATAAAATATGCGAGAGAGAACGAATCAGTTGGTTGCAGATTGAGAGAAGGCAGAAGCGTGCGAACCACGTGGCCCGGGGACCTCGAAGCTCGGCGGGAGGTAAAGGGCAAGTGGCCGTGAAAGGAGGTGTTCGGCTACGATAGGAACCACGAAATATGAATAATAGCTTTAGTGCTCTATGAGTGTGTGCAAAGAGATGATATCCCTTCGAGAGCCCTTCGACTCCTCCCTCCACTGCGAAATAACCATCACAATGCATTTCTTCAGGACAAACATTTGAGTCATCGAAGACAGAGATGATGCACCAATGGGGAAATTTATGATGACCAAGAAAATAAGTCGAGGATGCCAAACAGACACTCTTAAAAACGTGTTTTTCCTTCTTATTTGTCTAAAAGTAATATTTACGCTCAAATTTAATGCCCAGAGTTTTTTGAAAAAATATATGACAAAGAAATGACAAAAAAAATAATAATGATAATTCTTGCAATTTAATTTTTATAAATTACGTTGGGAATGATAAATGTCACAATAATAGAATGTATTAAAAATTAATATTTCACACTTATCGCTGTTAAAAGTTTCATCATGAAAATGTATATTTAATTTTTATGTATAATTCGAATTAATTTCGTAACTATGTTTTTACAATGTTACAATAGACGAGATTATTTGAATGAATTATAAAAATTTTCTCCAGACAATAATCGTTTGACGAAAATAATCCAGCATATTGTAATTTTTTTTCCCCAGGAATAATAATCAAAAATTATTTCATAATTTTATATACTAAAAATTATTTTTATTCTTTTCGTGATAAATATGCACTTTATTTTCCTGGAATTTATGAATTTTTATTTAAAAAAAAACGGTATCAGGAGTTTTTTTTTAATTACACCTGTGTAGCTAAAAACTCGGCTAGAAGATCACGAGAGATTCACCGTGAACACGTGCGCTTCCAACACTGCTTATGTTTGTTTTCCGATAAAAACGAGCGAGCTATATAAAGTCGATTTATCTCGTTAAGCGTGATCGCGAGTAACGAAGATAGCGCGCCATACGGGAGGCGGTTAAAAAAAAAAAAAAAACTGAAACAGCTAAGAAACACACACAACACGTGTAAAGACCAATTCCACATAGTCACGTAACCCATAAACGCAGTCGTAGATTTATTCGACTCACCTGTTAAAGCGTTGTGATCCAAAAAAAAAAAGAAAAAGCACTTTCAGCGGAACGCGAAAAAGAAATTAGAATTATTCTCAGAAATTGTATTTTTTTTTTCTTTCAATTCACCGAAATCGAAATAATATGTACGAAAAATATTGCAAATTGAATCACACTGCAGAGGAGACACTATATATATATATATATATATATATATTTCTTTTTTTTCACGAGTATAGTTGAATTAATGTGTAAAACGGAATATACACAAAACATTCACGCACGTGTTTGGCCGGGGTCAAGTTGTAAGTAACAGTGTTTACAAGTGTAACTGTATATAGCATATATATATTATATACATATATATATATATACTGTTTAGTTATAAGTGTGTAACGAGAGCGTGCACGAATAAAGATGGGAAAAAAAAGGAACTCGAGAGAAACTTGTGTATGTAAGAGCCGCCGCACCGCGCGGCACGGGGTGAGGAAACGTACTGAAACGGATTCGAGGACTAGCGGAGAACAAGAGAGGGCGGCAGCGAACAGGGTGAGGTTGCGGTGGAGGGGTGGCGAGGGCGAGTTAACGCGGCGACGACGATGGTGGTGGTGGTGGTGGAAACGTGAAACGCGCGCGCGTGAAGCGACTCGGTGAATGGACACGAGGGGAGGAGGGAGAACCGAGCTGCTCGACGACTACGAGAGCGGCGGAGGAGGAGGAGGGGGGAGGGGTGGGGGGGTGGGGCAAGGAGGACTCTCCGACTTGATGGCAAACGAAGGAACAAGCCAAAGGCATGAACGAAGAATGGATCTCGACGTAGAAAACGAAGCGGAAACGATACACGACGAAACAACGTGCGAGGAGATGCTATAAAGCAACAAAACTTGGCTACTGTGACGCGTAGATTGAGATATAATAAAATAGAAAAAAAAAAAAAAACGGCTTGATGAGAATACTCGAGCATTAGTGGGATTTTGAAATTCATATTTCTCGCTGCTCATTATAAGGAGGAAAGGTCATTGCGATGACCTCTATTTGGCTCGGTTTGTTGTTATTTATGCGGAAGGATATTTTTTTTGTTTTGTTTTGGAAATTTGGGGTAGGGGGCAGATCACGTGACCTTGAGAGCGGGTGAAGGACGAGATGATTTGTTATTCTAGTGAACACAGCTTTTTATTTATTTAGGAGGGATAGACTGTATTGGAATAAAAATTTGTTGATCATTCTTGTTGGTTTATATGGTTGTGAATAATTAGGGAAATTTTGAAAAAAATTTATTATGCTGAATTGATTTTTTTTTTGTTCAGAGGGGAGACTGATTCTTGGAAAAAAAAATCGATTAAGAATTTAACTCTTGTATTATAAATCACAGTTATTCGAATCGAAGAGTATTTGGAATTTTTTTTTTTCGGATTTTGCCCATCAATTATGTGTATGCTCTGCTTAAGTAGAAACGATTAGTAGTACTCGAACTCTCTAAGCTTTATTAGTGGCACTCAAATTGCATTTAATGATAATCTACTGTTGAGTCATTCCATTATGGAAAATGTTGGAAAGTTACAAGGTATTAAATCATACAACAGATACAATTTTCGATTTTTTATCGTCAGTTTAGCTAACGTTTTCTGACAAGAAATTAAGAAACATGAAAAAAAAAAAATAGGATTCAAAATGACCATTTTTGAAACTGTATGAATACCAAAAAAAAAACTTTATAAAATCTAGAGACTCCAATATGAAATGTTCTGGAATCCAATCTCCTTCCATCAGTTAAATTTCTCTACGCACTGCCAACAATATTTAAGATCTACTTTTATCACGTATAAAGTGTATCACCTGTGATTTGCCAATAATTAAATAAATACATTCTTTCAACTTTTATATGAAAAAAAAAAAAAGAATCAATGGAAGGTAATAAGTTTTTGATAAAAATCGAAAAGCCTTCGGATTGTAAGGAAGTCGAAAGGCGCGCACCCCAGGGCTTCTGGCTTCTCGACGCCTATGGGCCAACACACAGCGCCATGAGCAAGCGAGACTCAGTTCGTCGCGCCGTACAAGCGCGACACGTTCGTCGCACGCTCGCACACATTTACAGAGAGTTGGTACGCGCGGGGAGAGCCAAAGAGAGGGAGAGAGAGAGAGCGAGAGAGAAGGGGGAAAGGGTGAGGATAAAGTTGAGTGGGGAGAGGGTAGACTCGAGGGGTGTCGGGATGCCGCGGCGAGAGAGGATAGAGAAGTGAACACGAACTGTGTGGGGTTGGTGGAAGGGGTGACGAGACGAATGAGCGAGTGAGAAGAAGGTAAAGAGAGGACGAGGGTAGGCACAGCGGCGGACAGAGACTACTCGGCACACGGGGGTCGTGGGAGGGAGGTGTATAGAGGGCGTAAAAGGCTGTGGCGAGAGGGGCGAGGGAGCTCGAACCGAGGGAGGGAGAGAAGGATAGAGTGAGACGGCAGATATATTTACGCAACCCTCTCTCGCGCGCGCACTGCGAGGAGACCCCAGCGAAAATCCACGTAGAGGCACGCGGCGGCCGGGAGAGCCGAAGCGCGATAAGCCACGTCGAGGAAACCAACCGACGTCCTCCACCAATGCTAACAGCACCAGCCGGGCGCGCACCAACAAGAATTCTCTGTACGGAATCGTACTATGATTTTCTGTCGTTATATTTCTTTTCCTTCACTTCTGTCGTTCGGAGAAACGTATATATATATATATATGTGTGTGTGTATTGTATAAGTCGCGGATTTTTTCAAGGATATTTTGTCATTGGTAGTGTTAAGGATATTCCGACAAATAAGTTGAATTATTAAATCTGAAAATTTTGAATAAAATTAGTATGGATTTTTTAAAGAATTTTTAATTAATTTTTATTCACGTGGGTTTTGATTTACTTTATAACAAAATATTTAAAAAAATATATATATATTACAAAATATTTGTTAAAGTAGTAATGGAGGATTTTTTTATATTAAATAACAAAAATAAAATTAAAAAAAATATAAGATTGACAATTATTTTAGCTTTTCTATAAATTATCATTTTTTTTATATCACATGTTCAGTTGTGGAATGACTTAATAGTATCCATAAAATATACTTGAGTCATTTCACAACTGAGTAATAATTGAAAAATTGGAAAAATTGTTTTTACAGGCTAATTAAAATAACAATGTTATAAAATTCATGCAGAAATTAGATTTTTCGATTTAAAAAAAAAATGACTAATATTCCGGAGTTAAAAAAAATGAAAATCATGCGAAATCATGTGAAACTTATGTTTATCTTGTTGAATATGTTATTATCCCGGAAAATTAAGTCACGTATAGTTGAAATCAAGTGATTTATAATTTCCAGCAATTAAAATATTTTCAAAATAAATGTTTCATAATATTTTCTATGATTTTACTACAACAAACAACAAAGACAAAATGTCCATACAGCACATAGAATGAAATAAAATACTGAAGAGGGTTCCGACCAAGAGCCGAAACCTTTAATCACCTCTTCTAATCTTTAACCTGGCCGTCCTTTGCTTCCAACAAATTTCACCTGACTCTCCTTATTACTGCTTTACAGTTTGTAAACTAAATGTTCCACGCGTGTTTTATACGTAAAAACTTTCCATGCAAGTACATTAATTTGCCAAACACACTTGTCAGTGTGCATTTATTTATTTTTCCAGACCCGGTTTCTGCATGGGTTATTTTAGGCTGAGAAAAAACTGCCACAATGTCGAAGAGCAGAGAAAAAAAAAAAGAAGAAGGCCCTTTTTTTTGAAGCGCCCTACAACGCCAGGAGGATGTTGAAAGTAGCCTGCGATACGCGGAAACACAGAGATCGCGGGGCGCCTGGGACACCCGCGATTATTTTCAACCGTACGAACTCAGTCCAGCGCGCGCGCGCGCGCGCCTCCCAACACACACACACACACACAGCTACTTTTGCTGGGAGTGAGTGAAACGGAATACGTGAGAGGCATCACAGAGTGAAGAGCGCAGGTATAGAGCGGAAAAGAGACGAAGAATCGAGTATTCCTCTCGCGAGTTCTCGCACACAATCATCCTCAAGCGTGGAGGCACCTCGTGCATGTACACGTGGCCTCTGTGCCGGGAAACTCGCACACAATCACACTACTAACACCCTCCGCGCCCTCTCAAACTCTTCTCATCTCACTTCAGCTAGCACACGTTATATACATGGACTCTCTTTCTCTCTCTCACGTTTTCCTCTTTCGTTCCATCCTCCTCAATCTCCCTCACTTCTACATACATACAAACACACACACACACATACATACGTACCGTATATATCTATAAAACACACTCTTGGCACTTCGGGTAATATCGATTCCGACGTCGTTGACGACGACGAATACAACAACACGACGAGAGTAGAGACCGTAGAGACTATAGTAGTCATCATTGTGTATATCGTTACATAGTGTATACGCGGGGTAGCGCTTCCGATGGCAACGACCCTGCTGCGTACTCTCCGCTGTGATCCACTAGCTTAAATGCTTACTCTCTCCCTCGTTTGCTTCGTTCGTTTTCAAGCCCTCAACACGTTTAATACACGTTTCGTATCTCTTGCGATGTAAAAGGAAAAGCCAAAGTAGCCAGAATCCGATGAGGAAACAGATTCACAGGGGCGGGGGTGAGAGGGAGGGGGGGAGCATAACAAGAAGTAAATGAAGTTAGGAGAGCTTTTACTATAGCTGCACTTCGCGTCTTCGTTGGAGTCTCGTCGCCCAGGACACGTATTTTCAGATCGGCAACGCCCGCTCGGTGAAGAGACCGATGACACCCGAAACCACAGCGTGCATGTGCACACCACGATTCCACGGGATTCGAGTGAGATATACCGAGATATCATAGTCAGCCTTTTTGTGTGTAAAACGAAAAAAAAACTTAAATGAGCGCTTAGTTTCTATGTTGCAATTTTGAAGAAGTGACGAGAAAAAAAAAAAGAGCTGGACAGGAAATTGTATAAAGTGTAGCGGTCACTACTGCATTTTTTAGGCAAAATCCACTTTTTATATTGTGTACATAAAAGCGGTTGTAGCATTTTTTTTTTAGGAATATCGGAAAGAAAACACAGCAAGAAATTAGGAGAGTTCAATCTTAAAGTTTTGGAACGAAATGCATTACATTTTTTTAGCTATTTTTTTCAGGAATGTTAAGAAAAAAATAGAGCGAGAAATTCGAGGGAGTCACTCTTGAAACTCTTAAAAGAGAAATCCATCTAATTTTTTGAATATTAAAAAAGGTAAATTTGACATAAATTTTTTTTCGAAAATTGTCAAGAAAAATACAAGATATTGAAGAAAAGTCACCGTTGATGTTTTAAGGCGAAAATGCTTCCTTACACTTCTGTATTTAAAATGGTATTATTAGCTACTTTGATTACAGCATTTTTCCAGGAATGTCAAGAAAAAAAATCAGACACTAGGAAATTATACGAGCGATCACTCCCTTGAAATTTCGTCACGAAATCTATCTCATTTTTTTTTTAACGTTAAAAGACACATAATTTTTTCCAGGAATGTCGATGAAAACACACCAGCAAATTTTACGACAAATGTATCGCTCAAGTTTTATAGAAAAAAAAAGCGTTTAGTTATAGCATTTTTTTTTAACAAGACCAAAAAAAAACAGAGCAAGAAATTGGATAAAGTCACTCTTGAAGTTTAAGGACGAAATCCATCTCACTTTTCGAACATAAAAAGAAAAAAAAATGTAAATTCAATAAAACATCTTTTTTCCAGAAACGTCGAGAAAACTAATATTTTAGGGCGAAATGCTTCCTCAAAATTTCTGTGTTTAAAAACCAATTATTAGCTTATTTTGATTGCAGCATTTTTTCAGAAATGTCAAGAAGAATTAGCTTTTTTTCCAAAATAAAAAAAGCGTATCTTTGTGACATAATTTTTCCAGGAATTTACGACGAAAAGAAAAATCGTACGATATACGTATTAACCGCTCACTCCCGAAGATTTTAGGGCTAAAATCCACCTCACGTTCTACACCCACCAGCATAAACGTCGTGACCGACGATTATTCACCACCACATGACACCAAGTTTATCGGCGAACGGGGGAATACAGCTCTCTCTCTCTCTCTCATGTCCTGCTCGAGTATTTTCCTACACTTCCAAACACACGAACGCGGACACCGTTTTTATTAACCACACAAAAGAAGCACCGGGTGCATAAATAACTAAAAAAAAAAAAAAAAGAAAAAAAAAAATAAAACAAAACATCAGGTAGCAATTTGTTTCACAAATCGTTGCCCACACACACTTTGCGACTTGTAATCAAAGAATATGTGCATTCATATTCCTTGAGTGCTGCGAACACGTAAGAATCGTTGATGACCGGAGACATTGAAAAATAAGGAAAATAGGAAAGTGGATGAGGAAGACGTCGACCACTTACCTTGGCATCTCCCTCCACTATTTATATATATATATATACATATATACGTGTGTATATATACATATATATCACTCTCTCTCTCTCTCTCTCACACTCGTTGTTTTGGGTGGTCGAACGTAGAATTTATCCACAGAGACGGAGACGAGAGCGCGCGACGTCGGTTTCGTCGACGACGCACGTACACGGGGGGGTTGGTGGACACACTGAGAGCGAGGTAGCAGCACCAGCAGCACAGCACCAGCACCGCGCGGAGTTACACACAACACAGATACATGCACACACGCGAGCCTGTTTCACAGGGACTCTCCTCCGTGGCGCGGCCGTGGATTCGAGAGAGAAAGAATGATAAAACGGGGGACGAAACGGCGGGTTGGTCGCGGCGGCGATGGTGGTGGTGGGGTGGTGTGGTGGTGGCTAGTAGCAGCAGCAGCAGCAGCAGCAGCGCCTAGGACGCCATGTCAGCAAGTTGATGAGCGAGAGAGACAAAAATAGGCTAAACGTTACGAGCTATGGTATGTGAATTTTATATAAGATAGACAGAGATAAAAGTTATGGTCAATAGCTGTATGCTCTCCTTGAAACGGACGACACATTTGTCCATATGCATATATATATATATATATATATATATATATATATATATATATATATGAAGCGACATAAAGGGAGGATTGGGGGCGAGGATTGAGAAAGATAGAAAGAAAAGGAAAAGATGGTGGAATGCAAGGAGAAACGAAGGGAAGTGAGATGGAAGTTCGGGTGAACCGAGTCCTGGTGCTCGGGTAGACTCGGGCTTCTATCTCTATACTGATACTTTTGTATATATGTGTATATGTGTGTATATATATATATATATATATATATGAGAACGTTTTCGCGAGTGCCTTTTGCTTCTCTGCTGTCTGCTCGTATATGCTTCAGGCTTTGCCCTGGCATCCTCTCTTGCTTGCTAGTACCACCGGACAAAATAATAATTCGGCGTGGTGCGCGCCACCGCGCGGCAAACCGCGAATCTCTTGACTACACCCGCGAGTAAGGGTATCTCTCTTTCTCTCTCTTTCTGTCTCTCTCTTACGCTCGCGGTGTCTCGTGGAGGCCTCAGACTTCCGTTCAGAGGCACGGTCACCGCTTCGCCACGAGATAGACACCCGCACGGAGGCGCTCGAGAGGCCCGCAACCCGCCCCGACATCTTTCTCACTCGCGGGAATCACTCGCGCCCCTCGTTCGAGACAAGGAAAACTACAGACTTTTTTTTTTAATGCCTTTTTTTAGCTATAAGTTTTGTAACCTCAACGGTATATTATTTTTCGTTTTACTTTTAAATTGATGTCACGAAAGCGTGCGGATTCAAGGCATTACGATGTTTTGGCTCACCCCTTTTTCGAATTTTCTAGAAAAACAAAAAGTTCGTAATTTGTGCTGAGAATAATAATTATTTCTGATTTTTGTAATCTTGTGTATTTTTTTTTTCTTATTCGCTGTAAATAAAAATTGGTCCATTTTACAAACAAGAAACAAGAAAATTGGCACGATGCCAAATTATATTTAATTTCTCCCAACTTTCATTTTTACGTACTAAACATTTTTCTTTCATACTCAGAATCAGTTATATATATTTTTTCGTTGATTTTGCACTAAATCAGAGTGCGTATAAAAAAAAAATGTTATTAAAAAGTACATTAAAAGTCCAATATCTTAATAAAAAATAACAAACATTTTTTTTTTAAATGTCAATAAAATAAAAAATGTAACTGATACTAGATATGCGTCCTCTAAAACTGAATGTCCGTATCTGCTATATGTCTCTTCCTGGTATCACAGAATTTGTAGTTCAAGATATATCTACTCTGCTCTTATCTACATTCGAAATTCCACTATCGTCTCACTATTCAAGTATCTTTCAAACGCTCTTCGGATACAAGTTGCATTCACATTCAACAATGTAATATACAGAATCTTTTTTTTATTTACTTCCTCATAGAGAACTCTTTTTCATGAATTTCATTTTTTTTGTATTTACCTGTCAGAGTACTCAGAATGATCCGAACGAAGAAAAGTGGTTTAGAAAAAATATCCATGCCTGTGTGTGTGTCTGTCTGTATGTATTTTTTTTTTTTTTTTTTTCATATATCCACCTTTTTTGAATGCCGGATCATTTTACCAGATCCTTCTCACCATGTACGCAATAATTAATCCAACGAGGACGGACATAAACGTAATGGAAGTATTTCAGTAATATTAGCTAAGGGGTGTTGCTAGCAATGTGCAGCAAGTCTGAGGATAAAGTAGTCGTGAACGAGGGAGAAGGTTTGTGGAAGAAGCGAAGAAGAGAGAGTATAGTACCACCCTCCCTCACCCTCGAGATCGGGCCCAGGAGGAAATAAAAAAGAAGGAAAAAAAAAAGAAAAAAAAAAAAAACGGCATTTATTTTCGCCTCTTTGTTCTCACGGTGGTAACACATTCTCCCCTCGCTCGCTCATCGTCCGGGCTCCGCACGTCTGCCGAGGAGCAACTCAACCCTCCGTCCCTCCGAGTAGGTATCACGCTCGGCCGTTTCTCTCCACTAACTTCCCCCACTCTGCAATTCTCTTCGCAGCTTATATTATTCTGTCTTTCTCTTATTCCCTCGTCCTTCATCGGCTTCTTCTCCCTCCGCTACGAAAGCAGCAGCACAGGCACCGGCGCACCCTCGTTCGAATATACTCTCGACTCTCCTACACTTTCTTTATGCATTGAAATTCCTTGCAACTGCTAACAAATCTATCTACATGGTGTATTAAAAGAAACAAAAAAAGCATATTATGTCGATGTCATCAATTTATTGATCTATACTGGTCTGACAAAATTTATAAGAGGCGGATATTACCTTTTCGAACTGTTAAAAATATTTGCAAATTTTTTTTTTACCCAATATTTCAAACAATAATAAAATTACAAACTTTTATATTAAACTTCCTAATTTATCGAAGTATTTACCATCAATTACTGTTATTTTACATCTCACATATGTATTTTTAATATGCATTTTTTTTATGGAAATATATATTTAAAAATATGTTAATTGTGAATTGCTGTCGTGTAGAGTCGATGACATCGTGATGTAGAGTTTGTGCTGGTGTAGAGTTTGGGGCATGTGTAGAATTGCTGTTGTGTAGAGTCGAGCATGGTGGTGTAGAGTTTGTGCTTGTGTAGAGAAACTGTGTAGAGTTTGGGGCATGTGTAGAATTTCTGTCCTGTAGAGTCGAGCATTGCGTTGATAATGTCGTGGTTAAAATTCCCTGATATGTAGAGTCGGATTCTGTAGAAACCACGTATTGCCAGTTTTGGGTAGATTTTTCTAAAAGCACCGTTGAACAAATATTTCTTTATACAAGCTTTCGACCACGTATAGAGTGGTGAGTTAGTGCGTCTGGCGAATTTAACGGCGCGGCGGGGGTGAGAAGAAGGCAGAGAGAGAGAGAGAGAGAGAGAGAGAGAGAAAGAGAGAGAGAGAGTACGGTCGGGGTCCGTTCTTCGTCGGCAACGGCGGCGACTATACAGGGAGGACGAGAGGGGTTGAGAGGAGTGCGGAGCATCGGAGCCTCGCGTTCCTCCGGAGGGATGGAGGGAATGCGGAGTCGGAGTCTCGGCCAAACTCCGCGAGCCCGATCCGGTCGAGACGAGATTGGGGGATGAGATCACCCATCGCACACTCTATGCACACTCTCGTTCTGCTCTCTCTCTCTCTCTCTCTCTCTGTCTCTCTGCTACCTTGCGTTCTGCGTATGAATGTCCCGGCAGAGAAGGGAGGTAGAGGAATGAGCGGAAATTTTACCCACTGCGCATGAGACAGTGGGATAATAAAAAAAGGGACGAAAAGATGCCGTTTTTTTTTTTTTTCTTTATTCTACAGACCGAATTCGCAAAACCTGTGTGGGAATTAATCGACAAAGAAGATGCGAAAACGCTGACGAAGAAATTGTCATCAAGGACATTTTTATTATTGACTTATTAAATAATAATAATAATAAATCAATATTCTTTGAACTCTCCGAATGCGAAAAGTTGAATTCCAAAAAAGAAAAGATTTTTTTTCTCTATCTCAAATTTGTCAAGCCAGCGTTAAAATTATGCAAAAAAAAAACTTCACGAAAAGAAAGCAAAAAAAATCCTGTTCGGTACATCAATGGAATCCGGTTTAAAAAGCGAAGAAATAAATGATCGATTTGTCAAGTGTGAATTTACACGTAATACCACGCGTGTATTGCTGTAGAACGCCGAGTGTAATTCTATATATAGCGTTATACTGTTACTTCCTCTTGAATGGATACCACCACATTGGTATTACTATAAAACTTGCGAAAGACCTTTCACTCGTGACTGCGACCGCCACCGAGGTCAACGTTCATCAGTTGGTGTGTTGTTGTTGTAGTATGTATAGTATCGAGAAAGCACATATCACCGTATACGACGAATTACAAATTGTATGCATACGAGAGTGTAGCCGTTGTGCTACTCTGTTCGCGAATGCTGTAACTAATACCGTTCCGTACGCTCGATGTAATATCCTCCCGCCTCCTGATTCCCCACTCTCTTTCTCTCTCTTCCTCGCGATCCACGTGTCTCAAGCACGTTTCTATCTTATACTCCGTCCATATCTCGAGCGTGCACGAACACACCGTTTTTTTTTTTTTTTTTTAAACGTTATTTTCTCGAGACTGACCGCCACGAGGCCAAATAACAGAATACATAAGTATTAAATAATACCGTAGTTACTTGCAACGCTTTTGTTTCCACTGGAAAGTCTAGTTATAAAAAAAAACAATGTCTGGGTTTAACGTTGCTTTTTCATTACTCAATCGGTATTTTTTGCCTCGAAACTTTTACATACCGACTGAGTCGAAAACTTGAGATGCTAATTTTTGTTCCAAAAGGTTTGACAACTTTTGGGTGAATATATGTTGCATAGTCTTTGTTTCATGATTTCGCGGGACATACGAATTTTTTTTTTTTTTTTAGGAAAAGTCTATCGAATTTAAGAAGAACAGAAATCACAAGATTCTGACTTATGAGGAGGATTGTGTTTTATTTTATTTTGTTAAAAAAAAAACGTGTAAAGGAATTCACGTTGATTGTTCTTATCGATGTTCTAATAATGTAAATAAATACCCAGGTTTGAATATAAAAAATTGTGGGAGGAGAATGATTTTTAAAAATATAATTCTTTTGAAAAATAAAACGAACTTCTTCGTAAAATTATTTATATTTGTGCCTAGGGTTTATTATTTAATTTTTTTTTACTTATAAAAATAAGTAAAACATGTTTTTGTGTCTGAAAACGTTGAATCCACTTAAGTGAAAGGTAAGCCTCAAATCTTAGATTTATTGAGCTATTTTTTTTCAAATATTACAAAAAATCTATCATTTGAGTGCATTAAAGAATATTTCTGATAATGTCAAGACCAATTTAGTCAACTTGTTAATTCGTAAACAAGCTTTCGAATTATCTAATTCTACACGTGCATCATTTATGAAAAAAAGAGTGAAGTAATTTTTTTTTTCTACGTCTTCTCGCCAAAATTAATGTTAACAAAATTCTGGAGTTTAATCACGTTACAGTTTTTTTCAATATTTGCTATATTGAAATGTTATATGTTTAAAAAAAAAAAAAAAAAAAAAACAAGAAAATAGAAGCTACAGAATAAAATTCATGTCGTGATTTTTTAAAATATTAAATAAATGTCTTTTGTAATATAAATAAGTTTTTACAATAAATTATGAGCAGAAAACATTTAAAGTTGGTTTACATGGCGAAAAAGTAGACCGAACTAAATATGACATTATCGAAAAAAAAAAAAAAAAATTCTTCAGTTCAGTTCCCGATCAATATTTATCAGTGAATATACTGATAAGCATAATCTTGACTCTCCTTTGCATTCCAAAGCCTCCCAAACATTTCCTGACCCTTCACCTACATTCCATATTTTCCTGCAGCACGTGGACCCATGAATTAAGGTCATTTGCTATCGAAGCACGTGTAGAACAAATGCTCGTAACGTAAAAAAAAAAAAAAAAAAAACCCCCCTCCAGCTTAATTCCTCGCTTATAAAAATTCGCAAGTATCACAGTCACAAAACCGTAAACAACACCGGATGCAATACAGAGGTCACTGTTTAATCATAAAATTTGCACATACCGAACAAAGTGGCAGCACCACTTCCGGATCCCTGGTTTTTTTCTTTCTTTTTTGTTTTTTTTTTTTTTTTTGTTTCCAAAGAAAACTCTCGTTTCCACTGGTTTTGACACGTTTTAGAACACACCTTCGAATCAACAACTTAGTAACTGCAGATTATTTGTAATTGGACTTGTAAACACTCGCGAGTCTTTCACTTGATAACTCAAAAAGCGTTGTAAGCGCGTAACGACGCAGCTTTTTCGGCAATAACACGACGGCGTGGTTTCTTCATGCATAGAGTCGAACGGAGCTGTGTATTGTAGTTAAGGCTTCTTAGTATAATAGAGTGAACACGAGGCGGCTCTGAAGCCCGCGAAACTGCGTATAGGAGCGTGCGGCGCGGGGCGGCGGGAGGGGCGGGGGGGAGGGGGAAGGGTGAGTGGGTTGGCTGTTGCGCCGCTCGGTTGCCAGCAATGAGTTTAGGCCGCACACACACGCTTATTGGCCCAGCCAAAGAGCTCTCTATTGCACTATTACTATTGTCGGTAGAGGGATCCTTGTCCGCGTAACCGCGATGTCCGCGCACCTCAACGGACGAACGAGAACAGCAGGGAGAAAGAGAGCCGGAGGCATCCTCATGCACCATGCGGACCGAGAAGCCAGAGATTTCTGATAGCGTTGGTATATAAGAAGAGATATACAACCGACTCTTTCGCCCTCACGACTTTGGCTACACTTTTATGTCTCTCTTTCTCTCTCTGTCTCTGTCTCTCTTTTCGACTCATGCGCTGCCTCTCTCGTTTTTCAGTGGCGGCGAGAACGGCGGCTCTGTGACGCTGTTGTTACTGGTGCTGCTGCTGTTGCTGCTCCCACCTTGACACGTTTTACCCCGGCAGCGTCGTGGACAACAAAACAAAAGCAACATAACGCCGGTGTTCGGTTATGTTAACTATATGGGAGGACGAGGACGTGTCCTTTGGTATGTATAGAGTTCGTAAAGCATTTACTAATCCAAATACCCTTTTTCAGCACGGATTTTTTTATTGTGTTTTTCTTTTTTGTGATTGGTAACATTTAGTGCTACTGAAATGGGATTCTTCGAATTTTTATCACAATTTTAATGCATAAGTTTCTTATTTGAAAAATTTAATGTCGGAATGGTTTTTTTATTACATTAAGTGTAAAATAAGCAGGACTTTTGACTTTGAAATTAGTACAGTAAAAATATACTCAGATAGAAATTTTAAAAAATTTAGGACTCTAATTCATCTCGATTTTTTTTTTCAATTTAAAAAAAAAAAATTTTTGTTAGACTGGAGCAATATTTTCTTACTTAGGTTATTTAGATTCCTTAGGTTCCTTAGGTCCTTTAGGTTCTTTTGAAAAAATTGAGATATCGAATTTTTTCCTTCGCCATTCGTTCTAAGTCGTATATTTCCGCACTGAAAGTACCACTAACTAACCTAAGGAACCTAAGGAACCTAAAGAACCTAAGCAACGAAAAATTGCTACAAACAACTTTGTTAGGGGTACTTTTAGTGCGGAAATATACGACTTAGAACGAATGGCGAAGGAAAAAATTCGATATCTCAATTTTTTCAAAAGAACCTAAAGAACCTAAGTAACGAAAAATTGCTTAAAAAAGTTAGGGGTACTTTCAGTGCGGAAAGCTGACATATTGAAAGTTTAATATGGGAGTTTCGACTGTACTGGAGTATTTATCTCTCGTGTACCGAGTACAGTAGAAATGGGCTGTGAGAGGGAGGGGGGAAAAAGCGAGATATCCCTTGAATCTTTTCGGTCGACTGATAAAAAGAGTCCCGGAGGGGCTTTCGTTCTAGGTGACGCTGAGGATGAGGACGGATGGATGGACGTGACGTACGAGGGATCGCAGGAGAGATCCGAGGCGGTAAAAAAAGCGTTTGCTTTTAGGAAGGGGTATATAGAGAAGAGTCCAGAGTGAGAAAGCAACGCTGGGAGGAAGGATACATAGAGAACCAAGAAGAACGTAGATAACTGAGAGAACGAGGGCTGCGAGAGCGGTCGACGCCGATGGGGGAGTAACGGGCGAAGGAAAAAGGAGGACGAGGGATGGAGGGAGATAAAGAGGCGAGAGGAGACCGTGAGACGGCGCTCGAGTCTGGGAGGTAGAATGGTGGATATACACGCCAGAGGGCGAATACGACAGGGTTGGAGGGGGGACGGACGCCTGCTGGACTTCTTATAGAGAAGTGGGGAACGTGGACGCGATCTTCAAGGGCCACTGGAGGGCTCAAAAGGGGACAATTTCGGATGGAGCGATAATTTGACAACGGCTGAATTTATATTTCTTTACTTAAGGGATCGTCTCAGTGTTATGGACCGAAAAATAGCATTTCTGCGATTTTTGCGATTTTTGCTAATTCATAGAGGAACCTTTGCTTTTGTGAAAATTTTTTTTTTTTGAGATTTTCATGTCGCGGCACTCAGAATGATCCAAAATGTCGAGAAAAATGGTTTAAATGTCTCTAAAAAAAGGCTGCAAAGTTCTATTTTACAGCCTTTTTTAGTTCGATAGTTAAAGCAAATCAAAGCACTCATGAAGAACAGAAAATAAAATTTTAAACCTTTATTTTTATTTTAGTTACATTTTCTTTAACGGTTGAAAATATCCTCGAAAAAAAAAAGAATGTGTACCAGTTCGAGGCCATAAATATTAATCTGTTATATTAATTTTGAATATAAAATGAAAATATTAATTTTGTTACAGAAGCTTTTTTTTTAAATCTTCATATTTTTTTAACGAAACTGTCGAAAAAATAGGCTAAATCCAATACTTTTTTTTTCGAAACCGCCGCCATTTTCGTAATTTTGATTAAAAAAAACCTCCAATATAATAATGAAAATTTTATGAAAATCTTAGAAATCACTTATTTTCTATTTTACATTTTTTTTTTTAAGACAAATTGTCTAAAAAAATGTTTACTATTTTTAACATTTGGCTAGATTTTCTTAGAAAAATTGTCATATTTATATAATATTTAACAACACAAGTCGAGAATAATGTAATCCGTCGATAAAGCGAGGTTTGTACAGTGTTTGAACGTCGTCTGACTCTAACTGTGCGTGTACTACTTTGGTAGACGACGCGCAAGAGGGCAGAGCGCAACCAAGCACTATGACGAAAGTGTGTATATACTTTCGTACGTATGGTGGCGCATACCACACGCGCATTCTTCGGAGTGATTAGAGGCGCAGGGAGCACTCACGGAGCCTGGCAACGGGGCAGCCGAGACTGGAGAGTTATGAAGAGGGAGAAAGACCAAGCAAAGGAGGTCATTCTTTACCAATTGCTTCGTTTAGATTCGTCCTCACCCTCGGGCATGACTCTTCCACTGTATTTACAAAAGCAACTACTATCCAAACTGTGGCTGTATGAATTGTCCTAGAAAAATCTTGAGTCCCCGTCCCGGTCATTGACGTCTTCTCGTCTTAAGAGGCTGTAAAAAAGAAAACAATTCTTTACATTACTTTCACTTATTTAGATATTAAATCTGTGCATTTTTTTTGCAGTAGATTGATTTACAATACTCAGCTTAAATGTTGTCAAATATTTAAGCTTTAATTATATAATATTTCAAAATTTAATTAGTGGCTATTTGATTGCCTTTGCTTTGCTTTTCTTCGGATTTCTACAACTTTTTTTTTATGTCCAACTGAAATTTGGTTTACAAGTTGAATATTATCAGACAAGGTTTTGGACATTTAATTTGGCGTTAATCCGTTGAGGGATTGAAATTTTTAGAAAATATTTCCTCGACCCTCTAATTCTCTCTTTCACAGCGCAATAATTAATCATAATAATTAATAATTAATTAACCTTTTCAGGATGGTTCTGGTCGATATATCAACCAGTTGGTCCTGACCTGAAAATCTTAACAACATTAAGGACGGAGGAACAAAAACAAACAAAAATACAAGGAACAAAGGTAACATCAACATAAACAGGAATATTTATTTCTTACAAAAAATAAATTTCTGGCTAGGTGGTGAAAATAGGACACTGATGATCGCTGGATCTTTGCAAAACCTCCAAAATGGAATCAACAAACAAATTCTGAAGAGAACCATTGCCGCAACTTTCCATCATCGCTACATAACAAAAGTGAATGTCGATGGAAAAAAAGAACCTAAAAAAGTTGGCCCAGTTCATAAAAAGAATGCCTCATATGCTTCCAATAAATTTGATAAATTTCTGAACCAGAAATTTCGAACATCGCACATTCGTCACATGGCTCGTAAAAAAGTGACTTACTATGTGACGAGCGTAGGTACGATGGTAAAGTAAAGGGTGCACAAGAATCCGGCTAGAAAACCGAGTCAGGCTGCCCACAAAGAAAACGAACGCAGTGCGATGTCCAGCGTCCAGGGACAAGCTACGAGGTCCAGGAGGTTGTCGTTTAGGAGGGCAAAGAGAGCGGAGGACGCGAGAAACCAAAGGAGACAGAGACAGAGATGAGGAAGGAGAGGAAAAGAAAGATGAAGAATGTTATAACCCGCGCACCCATTCCGAGGACCAGAAGTCTCCACGGAGGGAGATAGATAAGGAAAGGAGAAGATAGAGATACAAAGAGAGAGAGAGAGAGAGAGTGAGAGCGACAGAGATAAAAGAAGTGGGGACGTGCGACTCGAGTGCAAGTATGAGAGCTCACGGTGGGCGACACAAGAGTCAGGGTACAGCGAGGGAAAGAGCGCGCGTGAAGCGAGCGAGCGAGCGAGCGAGCCGAGACTCCCGAGGAGCTGAGGGAACGAGTACACTACACGTGTCGCTCCGGCACGCGGGGTGTTGACCTCAAATAGCTTTTTTAACGTGACGTAACCCGCGTGTGCTCGCTGCTCCCAACGAAAAAGGGTTGGGAAACGGGGCAACGCGATGCTCTACGATCCAGCAACCAACACCAACGGCTCTCTCTCTCTCTCTATTCACCAGATTTACAAGCTCTCTCGCTTTGCTCATTCTATACTGTATAATAACTCGAACTTCTTATTCTACTCTTACGGCCATTGTGCTAGTCCTGTAAAGAATAATAATCACTCGGTTATTGTAGTCAGTACGTAGTGAAGGATTGAATAATATTTGCAATAATAATGTTTTTTTTCTACTGAAAATTTACAGTACAAAAGTCGACGTTTCTCTGATTATCATGAAACAATTTTTCATTAGTTCAAATTGCACGTAAAGTCGCTTAGATATTTAAGATCATTTTTAATCTCACAGTCGCAATGATATTTTTTAAATTATTACGGAAAAATGTTGAATGCTTCGTCTATTACGAAATATTACGGAAATGGAAGGAAAAATTCTGTATAAATAGATTCTACCATGAAACAATTTTTATGATAAGTCAATATTTTTAGAGTTGTAGTAGTAGTGGATTTATTGTCAAACAGTTACAATAATTATGAGGGTTGTTTGCTTTAGTTACGGAGCTTGCTTAAGATATAGGATATTTCGTTGCATAATTGCTACAACGTAGTTTGCCAACAGGCCATCGACCGAGGTCCTTCAGCCCTAACATATGAATTTAAAGTAAACCATGAATTTAAGTCATCCTCCATGACACAACGAAGTTTGAAAACAAAAAAAAGCATCCATTTACGAAACCAGTGAATTAAAAAAAAAAGTACTGTTACAAGGTTGCATTTGGTGGGAAATACTTTCATTCATATTGACAAAAGTAAGAATAGTACTTTTACCACTTTACTCGCAAAGATCAATCTTCTTTTTTTTTAGTTCTTTTTTTTTTCTCTCATATTTATCGAGATCCTCGGATGACCGCGAGCATCCGCAATCGCGTCCATACAGCCAGGGCTGTTGCCTCGAGGAACTCTCAGCAGCAGCAGCAGCAGCAGCAGCCCGGGCGAGTTGGCTGACTATCCGTTATGTGTGCAGGCCACGGGGGCCGCGGGGCACAACGAGATCCTTTCATTCGAGAATCGAGACTGGAAACCCACTTGCGCGGCGGTGGCGGCAACGCGCGGCCTGCCGATATAAACCTCGCCGCCGCGCACCACCAACGATTCACCACACTCATCGCCTCCTCCTCCTCCTCCTACGTCTCTCCTCTACTCTACTCTCTGCTTCTCTCTCCCTCTTTCTCTTTCTCGATCATCCATCCTCGACACTTCTCGGTTGCCTTGCGTGTGGGTTTATTACGTGTAACTCTTTGCCGACTCAACCACCGCACCTACACCGCTTTACGTTCTGTCCACGGACGATTGTGTAACGGTGCGAGCGGGATAGTCATACATATATATATATATGTATATATGTATATATGTACACGTGTCTATATGGTATTATTGTAAAGCTTCTTCGTGCGATATTCGCGCTCTCTTGTTGCGCTCGATGCTTCAGTCTGATGCTGCTGCTACTGCTGCTGCTGCTGTTGGCTCCTGCTTCTGGAGTCGATGGGTCGTAACGGTAGCCGCGAGAGAGTCATCCAGGTAGCGCTTAGTATATACTGTAGTTCAAAGTACTAGATGTATGAATATATGTATGTAGGAGCTGTAGGAGTGTGTAAGTAGAAAGGGTAAGGAGCTTGTGAAAGGACTCGAGAGACTCTTAATCTAAATCTCTATTTATATTAAGGGTATACGTCGCCCACGCGGCTTTCAAGATGACATTTTTTTGCGATCCTGAGAAAAGGGCGAAGAATTTTTTTATAACGAGTCAATATATCTGTTGGATCGGGTCGATGAGATGTGAATTTTAAATTTGCTTGTCTCAGATAAATTAGGTATGAAAATTTCTACTTCGTCTATTAAAGATGTAGAGGAGTCTTTTAATTTAAAAAAAAAGCGCAAAAACTGATGTGGAAAGAAAATGATCTTTAGTGCTGATAGATCAGAGAATTTTCGAAAATTTTCGGAGAAAATATGAATGCCCGAGATCGAAAGAGTCCGGCAGTAGCTACGTGATAGTGGGAGGAATTGGCGATAAGATCGATGGTGAGAGAGCGTTGCACTACGATAGTACGTGCGGGCGAAGATGTCGTGGTATACTTCCGTGGATAATCTAATCTCGTTGCAGACCAACCGTGGCCCCCTCTCCTGAATGGGGAAGATTTTTGAGCTAGAGAAGACATAAGAAAAAAAAAATTACCGTCGCCCTTTCTCGCTCCGAATCTTAAATCCTACAATACTCGTTGTATTTTTTTGTTTCCTTTCTGTTCTTGCATACTAAAAAAAATATTCTTGGGATCATTTCGTAGCATTTATTATTTAGAGAACAATTTTCTCAAATAATTCATATATAAAATTGAAATTAAGAAACTTTGGAAAAGTTACGATTTTTGCAAAAAAAAATGTCAATTTAATTATTTAAAAAATGACAAGAATTGAAATAAAAATAAATGTTTTTCTATTCACTTTTTTATTTTCAAAATATGTGATAATGCATCACTGCATTTTTTTAAAGGTCTGATTTGTTGGAGCCGAGTATTTTCTTTTTCTTTTTTTTAAACATTTTCATAAAAGTTTCCCCCTTTAATTAAGTGTATAACAAGGACTAATTTTAAGTAGTCAATCTGCTCTTGTAGCGATCTGGCCTGTTACATCGTTGATGGTACATCGCAATGGATTGTTTTTCACTTCTTGCGACGAGTCTGCATGTTGCAACACACGCTATAATACGCGGACTCGACATAATCTCTGCTGCGTGATACACGCAGTAAGCGATAAGGACGTCGTGAAGTGCGTTATATATCAATGAAACGAACGTGTCGATCGACACGAGTATAGTTGATCACTCTGTTTATCGTTGAAGACGAATTTTATTGATTTTCAGTAATTCGTGAATTAAGTAACCCTGATAAGAAAAATTTTCCAATATTCTTCAGAATTCTTTTTGCTGATATTCTTCATTTTTTAATTTATTTACACATTACCAATATTTTTTTCGTGAAGACCCAGATTTTTCTTCCCATTTTTCTCCCACAATTTGGACATTTTTTTGAATGCTTCAAAAATGAGAAATTCTTCGAAACGAAAAATATTGATGGAGAAAATTTGATGTCAATTAAAAAAAAAAAGAATTGTAGTCAAACTTTTTTTCGAATTTTTGGTGAAAAAAAATAATTCGGAAAAAAGCTGAGAATGATATCTGAAGAATTCTGAAAAATATCTTCACTATATTTCCGTCTGTTTTTAATTTTGTGCTTCCACTAATTCCTCATTAATGTTTCGTCATATTTTACGTAGTATTCGTCTGAAATAATTGTCGCTATGTGACTTGGCTTACTTGGGACTCGAACGCAAAAGAGAATTGAGCACTCGCTGGAAGGGGAAGTTTTAATCTTATCTCCGGACTGTGCCAGGCTCCACCCCGAGTTAGGCGTCAACGATATTATTTCTCGTGTATACTATTTGCTCTCTCTCACTCTCTCTTTTTCTATCTCTCAGCGACCAGAGCAAACTGACACGCACGTAATTTCTCTATCTTGCTCTTTTTCTCACTCAAAGCCACAAGTACTATGTGTGATTTCAGCGCAACGTCTTTTGGTATAATCTTCTTTTCTTCTCTCATTCTCTTTCTCTTCTTTTCAGCCCTCTCTCCCTATTTTGTCGCGTCGGCCAAGGGTCGAGACCCTTTTGAACAAAATAGAGACTGCAGGGGAGAAAAGTGAATATTCATTGAAATTTGTGGAAACCATAATTTTTTCATAGACTTTTTTTTTTAATGACAATCACAAAAGCTAACGAACGTCTGTGGATGTAATGTATTTTTCATTGTTTGTTATAAAAAGCGTTTCTTGTATTTTTTCCAGTTTTCGGTTCACCGACAGAACGAGAGGCAGCTAGCAACAAGATTACCCTTATCCTCGTGCGACGAGAGTGCAGACCACAAAGGATATTCCACGTTGGAAACCGCAGCAGAAGGAAATAGAGAAGAAGGAAACTGCGTGACTCCCAAGCTTCCTGCTTGTTTCTGCTTACCATGATATCTCTGAATAAGTCACTGGCTTCTATGTTTTCGACACGAGTACAGAATTAACAGTTAACTCTCTATATTGTAAAAATATCTCGTCCCCGTCGTGTAGGACAATCGAGCTGGCTGGGATTAAATGAAACAGCGAGGCCCGTATTTTTCTGAGAGTCCTGTAGGACAGGACTCTAAGGGTCTATTTTTTTCTGGGTACCCCATGAGGCCTCTCAGATAGAGTCTGGATTTTTCTAAATCTTCCAAGTTCTGTTTTTTTTTCTGAGTCCACCATGAAACCTACCAGATAGAGCCTGATTTTTCTAAATCACCCAGGGCATGATCTTTTTAAGTCCCCATGAGACCCTCCTTCCAGGGTCTATTTTTTCTGAGTCCCCCATGAGGCCTCCCAGATAGAGCCTGGATTTTTCTAAATCACCCAGGTCCTGTTTTTTTTCTGAGTCCACCATGAAACCTCCCAGATAGAGCCTGATTTTTCTAAATCACCCAGGACCCGATTTTTCTAAGTAGAGCCTGGATTTTTCTAAATCTTCCAGAGCCTATTTTTTTTCTGAGTCCACCATGAGTTCCGATTTTCCTTCTTGTTTCTATTCGCAATGATATCCACGAATAAATCACTGACTTCTACAGTCGACATTTTTATACACAATAATTTTAGTAACAAGCCCTTAATTCGAATAACTTAATAGATTGAAAGCCAAGAATTAAAAATCGAATAACACCAAATGCGTAGTGCGTATTCGTAGGATTTATCGAAGAATATATTTCTAATCTCAATCTCCTTTCTCTCATAGCGAGGGGGCTGTTAAATTATGGTTTAACAGCCCTCCGTAACTTGATTAAAAAAAAAAAAAAGTTCCCGAGAAAAACACCAATTTATCTTCGGAAGCTTTAGCTCGCAGCTACAGTAAGCTCATCAGAAAAAGGGTAGAATGGTCGATAAAACTGCGTAAGTATCTCGAAAGATTTCGTTGGACGATAACAAAAAAAAAAAAAAAAGAAAAGAAAAAAGGAGGGATAGCCAAGATAGTCGAACCAGGTTTTTCTGTCCTACAAGTTGAGCCAAGTTTACTGGAGACAAACGAAGAAAGAAAAGAGGCAGTGAGTCGTATATGTATAAAGCAGGGGGGGTGGAGGGAGGGGGGGGGGGGGAAGAGATAAAATGCGTTGTGGTCTGTAAGGTAACGGGCGTGCATACCATACTTACACGTTAGGAAGGGGGTTGACTCTCTCTCGAGGGACATTGCTCCCTGCCCTGGCCTGGCCCTGCTAGCTCGATCGCCTGTGTACGAGGCATTCCGCACGAAGTCGGCCACCCCTCTTTCGAGATGTCACAAAAGAGATGAATTTTTCATTTTTATAGCGGTTTAAAGTGTCCGAAATATGTATAAATTATTTCAGATTTTTTAAGTATTATTTTTTTAATCCAGAATTAAATAGCAATTTTTTTATTATTATTATTTTTTTCTCTCTGTAGAAGAAAAAATTCATTAAAGAAACCAAATGTTTTTAGCATAAAATTAAAAGAAAATCTAACGAAAATATTTACACAAAAAGAAAAGCACAATGTGACTTTAGAAAAAAAAAGACAGGTTTCATTTTTATTTAAAAAATTTTTTTTTTTTTTTTTTAATTAATTTACCATCGTGCCAATTTTTTTTCTGTAGTTCCTAATACATAGTAACAAAATTTTGATGAAATTTGAAAAATTCAGATCCTCTTAACAAACATTTTTAATTTTCAATTTATTTCTTCACAAAAATGCATGAAATTTCTTCTGCGCAGCTATAAAATTTTTTTTTAGTGAATTCCACATTGAAATATCTACATTTCATGTCTGAACATTTCATTTGTACAATGAATCATTTTCTGAAATAAAAAATTCATATTTAATTTTGCGTGAAATATAAGTTTAAAAAAAGTCTAAAATAATTTGTAAATATTCTAGGCATTTCACAGGGCTCTCAGAAAAATTGTAAAAAAAATGTGGTGGCCTCACGAAATAGGGGTGGCCCTTTTTGGGCGGAATGCCTCATATGTAGTTGCTTCTCTTGGCTGAGAGGTAGAGACTCAACCGTGGCTCGGCGAGGGAAGCGGCGAGCAGGGCGCGGGTTTTGCCCCATTCGCCACGTAAGTCAGTATATGTAGTCTGTATATATGAGAGCGTATACAGAGAGTCCGAAGGAAAGGATTCAGCGCGCAAGTAGTTATAGTCCTGGCGCGGTGCGCGCTCCGTTGCGCGTACCTTCCTTCTCGTCCTTCCGGCCGTGTCAGCCTAAGAGAAACGAAGCCAACACAGCGCCAAGAAATAAGAAACGGGCGATAGAAGGGAAGGCCAACACACACACACACACACACACACACAAACACAAGCGAGTGGCGCGGCCCAGGGTGAGAGCAGAGTCACTCGTGTCTCCCCTTGCTTCACCGGAATTCCATAAAAATTATAAATAGACCTCTGTGGGGCTGAACATTCGAAAAACTTGGCGGTTCACGACGTTCGTTTCGTCTCGTTTATTCGTACACCCCAAAAAAATCCTTTACACCCCGCGTTGGAATTTTTTATATACCTTACAGCAAATATATATATTTTTTTTGTCTAGGATATTTTGGTAGTATTTCAAAATTTATTTTTTCCGCTCGGTTGAAGAAAAATTAAAAAACGAAATACTTGAATTTCATTACAAATTATTCACCGCCGAAAAAAATAATAAGTTTTTGCTTGAAAAATTGTTTTTATCACTGCTTGAGGGTGGGACGATATTTGAGCTTTTATTTTTCTGTATTGAAAATTATGAATCTATTTTAGAATATTTTTGGAGCAGCCTAATGTATATTCCCTCTTAATGAGTGCTGCCACGACAATTGTTATATGCTACTCTCCTCTTCTTGAAATGTTCAATAAATTACCAACAATATTCTAAAGCAAACCAAAACGAATAACAAAAATACAGACGTATAAATAACAAAATAAGCGACAAATCCCTAAGATTCCTCAGTCTCCACTTCGATTATCAGGATCCAAAAAAAAAAAAACCCCCGAATCATTTGAGACAAGGCCATGATCAAACAGGTGGTTGCAGCTTCCCTTTCGCGCATATTCTCATCTCAATGTCTTAAGTCTCTGTGGTACGTCAGAGAATGTGTGCCTTCGGTGAATTTAATGGTAAATTGATCGTGTATTTACTACTTCAAGTGTATATAATTACTGTCTCTCTGACGACCCTTGATACAATCTCCATTATATCCATTTTCATTATGCTATAGAGCAAGTTAAATTTACAATCAAATACAGAGCGTTCCGTTTCACGGGGCTCCAAGTATTTCCAGTGCCTGGTAGCTGCGCCCTCTTAAAAGGCCCCTCCCCGCCCTTCTTCCTCCTCTTCCTCCTCCTCCTCCTCCTCTTCCTGCTCCCCTCTGTGGTCGTACAGAAGGCAGGCTTGCCTTTGCACGCTTCCACGCTACTTCTCTCATCCAAATGCCTTTCTAATCCTACGCTATCTCCCTTCTCTCCTCTCCGTTTCTATACACCGTGCCTCGCTTCTTCGAGCTTCGACCCTCCGTTCTCCTGTACCGGGTATCTCCGTTGCTCCTCGTTCCTTCTCACTTTTTTCCCTTTCCCTCTGAAATTATTCTCCCTAGGAAAGTCTGGTCGTGGCTGCTGCTACTACTACCCTCTCCAAGGCGAGAGAGGCAGAAGCTTCGAGAGAGAGAGAGAGGAACCGTGCGAGGCGATGCCAGGCGTATATCCACCCACGGATCTGTGCTTCCCCCTTGCCACTTTTCTCTCTCTCTCCCTCTCACTCTTTTCATCGACTCTCTTAGCTCGCCACTCTCGCTTGTATGTTCCTTCTGCTTCTTCTTCTTCTTCTTCTGCTTCTGCTTCTGCTTCTTTTTCGACCCGTTCCGTCGGTGCTTGCGTCGAGTGAGCGAGCTATTCACATCCCTGCTCGAGAAGGAAGGGACGAAAGAGAGTAACAGAGAGAGAGAGAGATAAAAAAGATATAGAGAATGAGGAGAAAGCCTGAAAGGCTAACCCTAACTCAACCCGTCGGGCTCCGTGTAAGGGCGGACGTCGTCGACGATTCCACGCCACGGGGAGGCTCTCGTAGATATTACACTCTTAAAATGTGTGTCCCTTCACACATACGCACTTATATATATATATATATACGTCTATTTAATTCAACGTGTATTGGTATGGACGGAAAGACAGGGTTTTTCTATATACATACATATATAAAAATATATCTATGTATATATATATGTGCATGTGGAGCGTAGATAGTTGATACAAGTGTATGAGTTCTTGTATATATAGAAGCACGTACATCCCCACTACGGGGACATCCCTCCTCGAGGGGTCGTTGATCCCCCAAGGACAACGACCTTGCTCGACGTCTGCGGCGTCGGCGGCGGCGGCGGCGGCAGCCAACCGTTCGAACGGTGTTCTGGGTTCCCGGATTCCTCGATTACCAATTGCCCTCTCTCTTTTCCGCCTTACTTCTTTTTCTTTTATTTTATCTCTTAACATCTCTCCTCTTTTCCTCTCACGTACAACATCCTAAGGCTTCTTCTTCCTTCCTTTTACCAGTTGTAACATATCTTTATACGTTTCTTCAATCACAATCTTCGGCCTCACTCTCCCGAGTCTTTACCAATGTTTATCGTGGTGCAGCGCCTACCGGGACTAACCGATATACGTACCCCCATGGATATATAAGGTATAACCGGGATTTATACGGGGATACGTAATTTATACGACGGGGTATATTTAGTATAGCGGGGAAAAAGTTTTCTATCCTCTATCCCGGACTTTCTCTTCTTCTGCTTAATTATTTATTGCCTCAATTGTGTGATATTGATTTTTTTTTTTCTTTCTACGATTTCCTTGGGTATCGATGAGAAAATTATGGAATGTTTTGTTTGAAATAGAAAATTTTTTTGCTTTTTCTCATGTGATATTTAAATATATTTATATTTAAAATAAATAAATGAAAGAAATAAAATAGAAGTGGAGGGCTCTTGATTACTATTAATGAATCTTTTTTATTACTGCAGTGTTCCACCCAGTTGACGATCAAGCTGGCCTTTTGAGGAAGAGGAACAACTGCTACCTGACGAAAATATGCAATGGGCTTAAAGGACCACATGACCCTTGTAACGGTAAAAAAAAAGTACATAATTAAAAGATATCAGAATTTGGAAAGCAAGAAATCGGATCGTCACGGTTATGGAAGCGTGAAATACTGGAAGCAAGTGTCTTAATTAATAAATCCAGCGATATTTTACAAATTTCTAGTTAAGGAAATTGTGGGGAAGATAAAGATTAGTTTCATAACTTCCCATTCTCTTAGTTAATTAAATGGTTAAACAGCTCTTTTATGGATTTTAATTAAGGGGTTCATTTTAATTATGCAAAAAACCCCAAAAAAATCCGTCACGATTTTTTGTCGAGTGTAAAAAGATTCTCGCATTGTAAATAATTTCAGTAGGTTCTTCAGTTTTCTTATTTTTTACTGTTTACTGAAAAATCGGACTCGTACAGTTTTTTATTTTACGACACATATTTTCAATGACGAAAAAAAAAAACACTTTTCTTTAAATAATAAAAAAAAGCAAAAAAAAGGGGGTTTTTTTTTGCTGAAATCGATTGATCTTTAAACTTTATTGGATGGCCAATAAATTTTCCGTTTATTGTAATGCACTCACCAGCGATAAAGTTTGATGCTCTATCTTTTATCGCAATCGAGCTCTATAGCAGTAATGATTTTCTCTATCAATTCTATAGACTTGAGAAGGGCCCTTAGAGTCGAGTGCGCTAGGATACCTCGCTTATATATTTAGCTTTTCCTTCCTTCTGTAAAATTCGATCAGTCGCATTCCTCTCTTTGCAACCTATCATTTTATTTTTTTTCCAAAGTTCGTTAAATCGTAATACACTTATTAATTAATATTGGACCCCGTTCTTTTTCTGCATTACAAAGGCAGCTTTGTGTGAAATTTATACCGCAAAATGTCTTTATTTCCAATACATGATTTTTGCAAAAAAATGCAAATTTTCAAATTCGCCCAAAAAAATATTAATAAAAAATATTCATAAAAAAAAAAGTTTCAATTTAAAAAATCCAAAAAAATTAAATTACTCTCTTTCAAGCATATATAACAGCACAAAAAATTATGAAGCTAATTGGAAAGGGTCAGGGTTGAATTCTTGCTCCGTTGGCCACAGACACCTCACGTACATTTTTTTAAAAACCATTTATCTTCACGTGTTGAACCATTCAGAGTGTCCTGACACGAAAATCTCGACAACAAAAATTAGTCGCAAAACCAAAGTTTCCTCCAAGAGGAAGAGATATCGTTCCTCTGCTATAAAGGGCTTTCGTTTAGAAAAACATGCCAGGAAGTCCCTGAAAGCTGAATGTGTTGTTGACCCACGAACGAGAAAGAAAGAGAAAGTTTGGGTGTCATCGCGCACGTCATGACCTCAGAAGGAAATATTACAGGGGGGAAATTTTTCATGGCGTGTTCTTGTCGTACCGCCGCCCCGTGGGGCAACCTTTTGCAGAGTACAAAATACGTATCGATGCTCGAAATCGCGCCCAGGAAGCGAGTATGAAAAATTCATGCAAGCTGGCTCTCTGTTGCTGCTGTTGGTGCTCTGGCATCGATATGCGCGACTCGACCCCGACCCACATGCCCGGGGGACCCCTCTTGCTCCCTCCGACACATCGACGTCACCGTCAAGCCACCTCCTCCGTTTCACTCACTCGCTCCTTTCCTCCCTCCGCTCCCTACCCCTCCCTCACCCTCCCTTATCCGAGCGTTATGTACTGATCGAGGTATAGCAACGAGTGCGCTTCATATAGCGGCCCCCCTTTTCGCCCCCTTGCGTTTCACTCCGCGCTGACGACTACTGGATATTATACACCATGGCTTGTTGCATACGGGCCACTCCATGGTAATTCACCCGAGCATCCTCGATTACCCTAATTTTTTTTTTTTTTTTTTTTCTTTTCAATTTATCACTGACGTGAGTCACCTGCGATTTTTCATAGATTTTTACTAGGCGGCGTTCTGGATTTTTTAAAACAGAAATTAAATTTAGAGTTTTAATAAAATGGCCAAACGGAAATTTCAATCCTTATTGAAAAAAAAAATGTAATTTTTTTTTTATGGTTTCTTAAATTTCGTTAATTTTTGGCATATTTATTGCGTAGGATACATTAAACGTGTTCTGTATGATCTTTTTAACAATTTTTGTAGTATTTTTATATTAAACTGCGTTACATGACGATAATTATTGCCGTGTTATTTATGTCGAAATTATGTTAATAATTGAAGTTTGAATTTTTTTTCTAATGGCTAATAAATTAATTTCTTAAATCAACATCGGCCCAACATAAGAATCTAATAAAATTCACAGATTTTACTTTCAGTGATAACTGTTTAAATTTTTTTTTTTACTCCAAACTAGTTAAAGATTCATTTAATATGATTTTTATAAATTTTACTATACTAAAATCATCTTTTTAATTCAAGTTAAATTAAAAAATTTTTTTTTTATTTATTCTAATAAAAATCACAGCTGTTCTTTTTAGTGATAACAACGATATAAAAAAAAAATCTTAGGAAAATTGAGTCGAGACGTATTTCCATGTGAATTTTCATAGAATGTCCCATACATATTTCTATGTGTGTGAGTGCGTGTATGAGTTGCACGCCACGTCCTCTGCTTCGTTTCCTCTCCTTCCTTGCTTTGCCGACTTTACTCTCAAGCTCGACCTCTCGTTCCTCACCATTGCTACTACTTTACTTATGTTACGAGGCACCGCACGGTGGCTTGTCGATCAAGCAAACCCTCGCTCGGTTTATTCCTCTCTCCCTCGCACCGTCTTAATCTCGGCAATGAGACACGAGACCAAAAAAAAAAAAAAAAAAAAAAAAACGAGGAAAAACTCTGAGAAATCTTTCTTACACAATCGTCGGTTATAACGCGGTACAACTCGTAATATGGCAAGGACGAAAGCTTGATATCGAGTGTTAATTAATTGTAGCTCTCGATTGACATGGATTTCCCAATGAAGTTCTCTCCGCGGTACTAGAAATCTCCATTAACCCTTTTACTCGCCGTGTACCACTTTTTTTTTTATTGCTTTTGTTGAGCAATTATTCTCAAGGAAATTTATTCGACCCTGCTTCGATATTTCTGTTGTTACTTCAACAGCTAAATACACATTTCTTACATAATTGTAATGTTAAAATAAATACGTAATATCGGTGAATGTATGTATGGGGCATATCGTTCCGACGTAGGTCAGATTCTCGACCTCTCGGATTTGGTCCATTATTTTTTATATTATTGTTCCAACTGTGAAAAAACATAAAAAAATTTTTTTGGATTTTTTTCTCTTTATGTTGAATTAGTTATGATTTTTTTTAATTAACAGATTGTTAGACGGAATTGAAAAATCTGTAAAAGTTCCCAAAAATCCTGTGTCGAATATATAAAAATTTAAGCTTGTTTTTTTTTTTAAAAGCTTTTTCCGAAAAAATAATAGTAGATAGTCAGTCCACTGTGAACTGTTGCCCGAACATTTTTATATACAACACGGGATTTTAGAGAATTTTTTCAAAACTTTCAGATCTTTTTTTTTAACAAAATCGCTTCTTTTGAGAATTTTTTTCAGAACTTTCAGATCTTTTTTTTTAAACAAAATCACTTATTTTGAGAATTTTTTTCAGAACTTTCAGATCTTTTTTTTTAAACAAAATCGCTTCTTTTGAGAATTCTTTTCTGAACTTTCAGACTTTTTTTTTTGTCAACAAAATCGCTTTTAAAAATTTTGAAAAAATTCTCAAAAATTAATTAATGTTAAAAATTAAAATTAAAAAATGTGCCCTCAAAAAAAAAATCTTAAAAAAGGTGCTTCCAAAAACGAATCTTTTATTTTTTAAATTGCTTGCAAAGAAATCTTTTACAAAAAAAAATGCCTAAAAAAAAAGAATCTTAAAAAAAGCAAATGTGCTAGCAAAAAAATCATTGAAAAAAAATCGCTTCCAAAAATTCTCAAACATCTGCGTATTACATAAAAAAAAAAAAAAAAAAAAATGCAAGATCCTACCTTTGAACTTAAAAAAATCTCAATTCTCGTTTTGCCTTTTGACAATACTTCAACTACTTTTCGCAAATAAAGCTGCAACGATTTCTTTTTTTAATTTTCATCTACACAAAGCACTCTGCATAATTGCAGGTGTTTAAGCCTATATTCTCAAATTTATTAATTTTTTCCAATTACTTCCCACCAGAATGTAATAATGTGCGAGGAGTGTTGGCAAGTTGTAGCGAAGCACATACCACGTGCACGTGGATAGTTTTCACGGGTTGGGTCGAGCGGGTCGCGAGTTGTTGGCATATATATATATATATACAATATGCGTGAGTGTAAAAGTACGCGTTGTTGGTAAAGTACTCGTAAAAGCGGCGGTATCGCACGCTCGCGAGCGCTCCATGTACGCGTTAAGCTACTCAGTCGGTGCTGTTAGTCTATTCTATATAGTGCCGGCTGTGCGTTTAGAGCTAAAACTCGAAGGCGCGGTGACGTAACACGTTCGAAGGGAAGGAACACGACGACGACGACGAGAACGTTGACGACGAGGATGCCGACGACGACGACGACGACGGCGACTTCATCGTTGACCTACTAAGCGGCCTTTTTCTTGTGTGCTCGACGCCAACGCCGTTGCCTCGCATGCACGATAGCCCGAGTGTGCCGTTCCTGTGCTCAACCCTGCGCTGAGTAACTTTTGTGCTCAACGCTACTCGGGATCAGAGAGACCGGGGCAGACATTACACATATGTCCTATACAGTCTTCTTTCACATGAATCTGCTGGCTTCACCAGTTTCATCTCCGTTTATCGTTCTTTCTTCACTTCTCCATGAATGAGGATCATTGCAATTCTCACATGTTACGAGAAGTACGAATTTTCGTCATTCGAAGAGAGATGAAAAATGGAAAAATTTATAGCGCGAAGCACTTTCGAAATATTTGAATTTTCTTAGGTGATCAAATATTGCGACATTTTTTAGTGTCGATCCAGACATTTTTTTTGAGCCACTTCTTATGACCTTTTGGAAGGCGAATAAAATATATGCTCTAAATATATTCTGGATGTATCTCAGATATATCTCAGATATACTTTTTGTTGGCATATATTTTAAGCAAAATATATTTTATACATTTTAAATATATTTTTTTGTACATCTCAAATATACTATTTGTTCCATGTGGGCTGTCATGAAAATCTAAAAAAAAAAGGTCCACAAAAATCAGAATGAATAATTGTCCCTAATTATAATTACCACATAATGACAATTGGTATTTCAGTAATTATTATCCATATTGATTTCTATCGTATCAAGTGTGAAATTCGTTTTACAATCCATTGAACCTCACAGTGTCTAAAAAAAAAAAAGAAAAAAAAAATTCTCATGGTCGAGTATTCCTCGATGCTATACGAAGCAGTGGGTAACGCACCTGTAAACCGGCGGTAAAAAAAAAATCCGGTTCTAATCCATGAAAAATTTGTGTGAACGAATTGCGGCATAGCAGGTATACAGTAGCGTGAAGGGCCACACACTGGTAACAGGTAGTTGGGTAAAAAAATAAAAAGGATAGATAGAGAGAGAGATCAAGCATAGATCCTGCATGGCCATTGCATCCTGTGTTTGATAGATCCTATATGCACCCTAGTTCAAATTCAACTCTATACACAATACACATATACAACTTTGTATATTCTACCAGGGCGTTTACCTATATATGCTGTAAATATATATATATATTGGAGTGGAGAACATCGTCACGCGGTGGTGACTTCTGACGCGTGAATACTCCCTTTGTTCCTGACTCTACGAGGGTTCCTTGTTCCTCTCTTCCCTCTTCATTCTCAGCTCGCTATAGCTCTTTCTCCCCTGGCTACAGGTCCTTCCCCTTCGCTGGTATTACACACAGCTATGTTTATATATGTGTGTGTGTGTGTGTGTGTGTGTGTAGGATATATACCAACTATATAATATAACCTGACTCTTTGGTTCTCCCCAGGTCCCTCGTTCAAGCAGCCCCAACACGAACAATGGTTAAAGGCGTGCAGCAGGTAGTTTGAACCGTGGTGGAAAGGTAAAAAGGTAGGTAGTTTCGTGCGGCAGGTAGAACTTGTTTCGATTTCGATATATACGATTCGGAAGGGCTCGGTAAGGTACTCGCAGTACAGACCCCGGCAACTCCATTTACCCTCTTCAAACCTTTTTTTTTTTCTTATGTGTGAATAACACATCACGCATACATAAGAATATATAATGCACTTTGCGTGTCAATCTTCTGTAATGTATTAAAAAAAGATGCAAGTGGAACTTTGCATACATTGTTTTTTTATTATTTTTATATTTTTACTAAGCTAAACGGGGATGGGTGTCGATGAATTTTGGCTTCTTCGTAGAGGAAGCTTTGTTAAAAAAGAAAAAAAGATTATTTGAAATATGAACACTTTTTTGGATTCTCATTAAATTTAGGGCCAAACAACGACACATTCTATTTAAGTTTTATGCAAAATTTTTGAATGATGAATCGATTTACTAAATTCTACTTTGCAGCTTTTTTTCATTGTATTTTTTTCTCCCTATAGATACCTCTAAAGTCCCTTCTCCTCCCTACATAATCCAAAGTCAGTCCAAACCATCAGTACTTAAAATTGTCAGCTCTCTGTAGAAATATTTGTTCTCCCTGTGGATCCTTATAAATTCCCTGCTCCTCCCTACACAATCCAATATCACATCAAAGCATCAGTCCCTTCTCCTCCCAACATAATCCAAAGTCAGACCAAACCATCAGTCCTTAAAATTATCAGCCCTCTGTAGAAATATTTTAGCTCCCTGTGAATCCTTCTAAAATCCCTCCTCCTCCCAACATAATCCAAAGTCAGACCAAACCATCATTCCTTAAAATTGTCAGCCCTCTGTAGAAATATTTCAGCTCCCTGTGAATCCTTCTAAAATCCCTCCTCCTCCCTGCACAATCCAATATCACATCAAAGCATCAGTCCTTAAAATGGTCAGCCCCTATAGGGATCCGTTTTTTTTCTTCATAGCATTGCTAAGACCAAAATTATGATATCTTTATATATGTGCAAGGCGTGTGAATATTTATATAGCTGGTACAAGCTCCCTTTCCACAACCACGACAATATATATGGTGAAGGGCTAGCCTGGTTGCTTGCTTGCTTGTTTGCTTGCTTTCCCAACGATAGAAACTTGCGTGACTTTCTACACTCTTGATGCGAGTAAGAGAGCCTCGACTTCTCTTCTTGCAGCTCGCCTACACACTCTCTCATGGGCATCCCTTCTCTATGGATGCACTCCACTATACAGTGGAGAAGCGTGTTAACCAGGTACAACTCCCGGTTTGTCGGTGTATTTGTGGGGCTCTCTTAGTTTGTATGGGTCTCCACTTGGACACGGTTGGACGCCTCGCCCGACGACTTCAGGGGCGTCACGAAGTCAGGGGGGTTGCAACAGGTTGTTGTTGCTGCTGCTGCTGTTTCCGCTGGTGCACCTTCACTTACACGACTCTGTACATGTGCCCGGTATCTGTAAATACGTATATTGCGTGTATAGATATATATCGTACTGATGGTAGCGATTCGCTGGTTTCCCCAAATTACCAGGCTTTGCTCATCGCGCGATGCTCTGCTTCCCTCGAATGCCGGAAGGGACGATTGCCCTTCTCAGCCCTTCGCGTATAGACTGTATGCTATATATTATTACCCTTCGTTTCGGATCCTTCACTGAAGAACCGCAACCTTTTGATCTTGATGCCCTCGACCCTTCGGCCCTTTAATATCAAGGGCTGATCCCCGACGATAACGAGCAATTCCACTCGTTGCCTTCTCAACGGGGATCAGAAAATATAATTTCATAGATTTGTGAAGTCAAGTCAACTAATTTTACAGTCAATTCATTCAATTTGCCATTTGTCACAGAAATGTTACAGAAAAAAAAGCTTGTCATTTCTTTGAGAGCGGTGGAGAATATCTGGAATATTTACAAATTATTTTAGAATTTTTTTGAAAAAAAATCTGTTCCCTAAATTTCTTGGGCAATAAAAAGAAATACTGACAGTCTCGTGAATTTCCTGAACATTCTTTCACTTTCTGCAACCATGAATTTGCTGTAAAAAAATCGAGACAGCATTTTTGATAAAAATTAATTAAGACTAATTTTAAAAAAGAAATAATGAGATTTGGAAACATTGATTATCTCAAATTATTTTTCTTCATTCTCAAAAAATGTTAATAAACCCTTTCAAATAATAAATTTTCATTATTTTCGTTGAAAAATATTTGAAATATATTTTCATTGAAATATTCTTCACCACTGTTATCGGTCACTGCTCTTCAGATAATTTCAAAGAGGCTTAGCAGTACCTGAGTCATAATGCTGTAGCTTATACTTGGGGTGCTTTACCAATTGCCAAACAAGGCTCATGTGTGCGCTCTCTTTTAAATATGAACGAGACTGCAAGGTCTGTTAGCTATTGCCTCTATTGAATAAAAAAGTGTCTTATCACACCCCTATAGTGGGTGCGTTTGCACCCTTATGCTGGTAGTTTATGTATATAACGCGGTATGGAACGATATGAGGGCGAGATCGATATATGAACGAATGACTCGTCGCAAGCGTTTTCCCCAGCTATTGTCATTCAATTGAACCTTTCGTCGCTGGTTTAGCTCATGGAAATACCGAAGTACCCACAGGGTGAGTGAGTAACGAGCAAAGCACAGCTTTATTCGATAATTACTGGAGTCCACGCGGGCAAGCATAAACCCTCCTTGCAGCTTAGTCATCGATCACTCTCGGCTTTTGTCTGAAATTTTATATATACATATACATATATACACAGTCCACGTAAATAAACAATCTGGAAATGGCAAATTACCTGAAAAATGATTCATTTTTTTCTACAGATGAAAAAAAAAAAAATTGACCACTGTACCAAACTTTTTGATGATTGGTAAAGCAATCCGAATTTAACGTGACCTTGAATTTTTCAAAAAAAAAAAAGAACGTTTCCTTATAACTCACAAATTTAATAATTTAAAGAAATTAACGACGAAGAAATATGCAAACTTCTATATTCTTCTTTACTGTTTTATTTTTCAGAATCAAACCCTCCCGACAAATGGACATTTGTGGCTCATTGTACATATACAAAAGCTCGAGTTGATGAAGAATCAGAGGATATACCGGAGACCATAGCGAAGGTCTCGCAACCTTCCACCAGAAGTTTAATACCTTCCTGGATACAGTGAATACAGAAGGAAAGTGCGAGAGGGAGATATGGAATTGTGCAAAGTGCGCGGGTGAGACGGATTCGTGAGGGAGACGAGGAGCCCTATCCAAGGTAGAAACCACCACCACGACGACGACGATGATGACGACGAGGACGACGTCGAGGTCGGTCTCACCGCGACGGGCCGCAGCCGAGTAGAAGAACCGACGGCAACGAGTACGCTCGGAGAGGAGCGCAGTCAAGCCAAGCCAGAGAGCAGCAGCGACGTCGGTGTGTATGGATGGTGAGCGCGCCTTGCTGGTAGTCTGACGTAATGCGGTGTGGGAGCGGCAACTCTCGAGGGTCAACGGCCCCGTCCCTGACGACCATTGTTCACCCACCAACCAACCCTACAGCGGCGCAATACACAGAGTTATATAGCCGCCACACACCACCGTTCCCTCGCTCCTTCGCTCTAGCTCTTCTCGGCTTCGTTGCTTTCAAAGACCCTCTATAACGTTTTTCCCCGAGTCACGCATTCCCGCCAAAACACTTTTATTTGCCCGCTCTATTTCACTCTCGTCGTTATTTCTTTCACCGCGTCGATCACCGTAGACTCTCTTCTGTCTTTTACGAACTTGCCCGTCTCTTCAGCAACGGAGAGATGGCCAATCGTGGCCAACGGACGCGCTGGGAAATCTTGATAGATTTCGTTTCCCTGATACGAAACGAAAACACGTGACTCTACACGTGGCTTTCATCAATGAACCCTCCCTGCGAGGATTCCAGCATTGAAAATTAACAGTCGGACTGCGAGATCAGTGAATTAGTTTGGTATCCATAGTATCTGAATCCTGGTTTAAGTAATTTTTTTTTTTTACTTTTGTATGAGGGAAGGTTTATTTTTATGAGCAGAATTAATGTGAGTTTTTTGGAACACTTGAGGGGGAGGTGAATATCAGTGATATTTTTGCAGATAAAAAAAATCAGAATCAGAAAAACCATTTTGAGTATCCTCTGACATGAAAATCTCGAAATTTTACTTTCTCATACAGAAGGCTTTTTATTTTCGAGAAATCTTTGTTTATTTATTTATTTTTTTTTCGAATCAAAAAGAAATATTTAAATAAACGAGCATTCTATTTCGAGAAATAGTTAAATCCCTATTTTATATACCGTAACGCTGATACGAATCCTAACGAAACCTTTGTACGTCTTATCTTTCTCAGGAATTTCCACTGGCTCGTTCACCGATTCACTTAGGGATTCACGTTATAATAGCGCTGTGTTACGTACCCACGTGCATACGAAAATCGACTACGTGATACATTAGCAGTTCCGAGTTAACAGCAAGTCCAACCTGACACGAAATTTAATATACAAGGTGTTTAAGGGTTGTATTTCCCACGAGACTTGTTGCTTCTCACTTACACTCTTTTCTTCCCCTCATTAGCAACCTAAATATACCTTTATGCCTCATCAGCTATACAAATATATTCGACACTCACGCGGTGCGTGGGCGTCTGTGATTGCACAAGCGTGTGTATAAACGTGCAGCAAGCACCGAACGTAATACACTATAAATGAGGTCGTCACGATGGTAAAGGTCTCACCAGTCGCAGTCCGAGGGTAGATTGATAGATAGATATACAGATAGACAGATATGTTTATTAGTGTGCTTGGGTTTAAGAAGGTCCTCCGGCACACATTCCACAATACAACTGCAATCTAGAGAACAGGGT
The DNA here is from genome assembly GCA_964016905.1 of Perithous albicinctus. Lineage (NCBI taxonomy): Eukaryota > Metazoa > Arthropoda > Insecta > Hymenoptera > Ichneumonidae > Perithous > Perithous albicinctus. Next base: position 16,122,441 of record OZ024699.1, read on the forward strand.
TTCTTACATCATTTTTTACTTTTTTTGCAGTTTTTTTTTTATTAATTAAATATTATATAAATTGTATTGTAAAGAGTTTTTCGAAATTTTGTAAATAGACATTTCAGGGATGGTCAGTTGTAGGAAAAAGAATGAAAAATAGAACATGTGGTAAAAAAAGAAAATTTCTTTTGACACATTTTGGTCGAAAATATGTGAGAGGGAGAGGATTTCCTTTTTTTTTTTAATATTTGTCACTTGTTTTACCCTACAAAATAATTTTCTTTTTCGTAAATTTTGAGACAAACTATATTTCGAACGAGATTAATATTCTGAAAGTTTTTCCATTAAATTTAAGACTGAAAAACAGTATTTCCATGGTCGTTCCAAAGTGTCCTCTTTTTTTTTTAATTTAAGATTTTTTTTTTCTAATTTTGAAAATTGGAAATTTTAATGATGGTTTCTTGCGGCGAAAAAATAAAATAAAACGTGTAAAAAAAATCATATATTTTGAGAGTAAAACGCTGAAAATTCGCACATTAATTAAAATAAAATTGAAAAAAACAGCCATTTCAATTAGAACAAATTAGTAAAAAAAAAGTTTCTTAGAATAAAAAAAAATAGAAATTATTCTCGACCCAAAATAAATAATAAAAAAATATCTTTTTTTCAATAAAAAAAAATATTTTCTTTCATTGGCTTTTTTTTGTGGCAATTGAGTAGACTCAATGCGTATGTCTGAGCCAATAAAAAAAAAATGTTTCAATAACAAAAATTATTGTTTGAGTTTTCCATTGAAAAAAAAATATTTTTATTGGCTCAGACATACGCATTGAGTCTACTCAATTGCCACGAAAAAAAAAAAAAAACATAGCTGGCCCTAAACTAAAAGAAGTCTGTAACAAGTCGAACACAAGCTTAGGAAAGGGTACACGATATGGAATTCAGGGACTGATGGCTAAGCTATCTATCTCTCCCTCTCCCTCTCTCTCTCTTTCTCTCTAATACTATTAAAGAAACCGCGGCTATAGCGGTATCTATACTTGAAGCAGCAGTAAGACCTGAGGGGAAGCATCGCGCAAAGAGTGGACCTTGCGTCGTTCTCCGTCGCGCTCCTACCCAAGAAAGATTACAACGCTAGTTAGCCTCATGGACAGACGAAAGGGACGCGTTGCGAGTATAACGAGAGAGAGAGAGAGAGAGAGAGAGAGAGAGAGAGAGAGAAAGATAGAAAAAAAAAAGAAAAAAAAAAAAAAGTAAGCGCGCTCAATCGCCATGAACGCTGTGTAGCTCCTCTCTGACTCTTTTTTCGCTCTCCACCTTCCTCCTCCCTTCTTTCACTTCTGATGTGTATATGTGTGTTACCGTTAAGCCGACTTCCGCCTACCCACCTACCTACCTACCTACTTTCATCCTCGCGGACGGCAAGCATCTTCAGCTTCATCTTTCGCCGCAGCATCTCTCCTTCTCGCTTATAGGAGGAGCTATGTGCTATATATAGTTGGATGAATATATTTTCGTTCGGGGTCCAAATAATAGCGCAACCAGCAGAGAGGTCCTATCGTCTACTTGATTTATTTTCTATTCTCGGTGAAAATTACTATTGAAGCCTAGTTAGGTTTATTAGCCCATAAATTATAAGGAGAGTCTATAGTAATATTTTAGCAAATGATGCATTTTTTTTTTCGTTTATATCTTTGTGTTTCCTTACAATATGCATGACGATATTTTTGCCGTTAAGTCATTTCACGGTTGAACGTGCAATATCGAAAAATTGTATTTATAGGCTAACTAAAATAACTACAATATTCATGGGCGTTAAAAAGTTAAAAAATCTTAAGTTTAGGCTTTTAAATCTGAGAATGAAAATCACATCGTATCTCAGAATTGAAAATTCTTTGAAAAATCCGAATTCATTTTGTTTTAATAACATAAGATTTAAAAAAAAAAAAATTTCCTTATTTTGAGAGTAAAACGATGAAAAGTCGTCCAATAATTTATTAAAAAATTGAAATAAAGCCATTTCAATTAGAACAGTAATTAGGAAAAAAATGTTTTTTGGAATTTAAAAATAATTGAAATAAAGCCATTTCAATTAGAACAATAATTAGGAAAAAAATGTTTTTTAGAATTTAAAAAAAAATTGAAATTGCTCTTAAATCTGAGAATGAAAATCACATCGTATCTCAGAATTGAAAATTCTTTGAAAATCCTTATTCATTTTGTTTTAATAACATAAGATTAAAAAAAAAAAAAATCCCATATTTTGAGAGTAAAACGCTGAAAAGTCGTCCAATAATTTATAAAAAAATTGAAATAAAGCCATTAGAATAATAATTAGGAAAAAAATGTTTTTTAGAATTTAAAAAAAATTGAAATAAAGCCATTTCAATTAGAACAATAGTCAGGAAAAAAATGTTTTTTAGAATTTAAAAAAAATTGAAATAAAGCCATTTCAATTAGAACAATAGTCAGGAAAAAAATGTTTTATAGAATTAAAAAAAAATCTGTGATGAAAAAAACTGTAATGGAAAAACTTCTCTAGATTTTATGACCATTTTTTTAGAAATTTAAACCTGGTCTTATATTCAAATCACTTCTTCTAAATTTTGAAAATAAAAAATTTCAATAGCAGTTTCTAGTACGAAAAAAAAAATGAAAAATAAAACAAGTAAAAAAAAAAAATGCCTATATTTTGAGAACAAAACACTGAAAATTCGGCTAATAATTAAAATAAAATTGAAAGAAAAAGCCATTCCAATTACAACAACTAAGATTCAACACAACTTGACTTTAATTTCAAAGTTTCCTCTACGAGGAAGCGACAATAGTCGATCAATGAATTTCCCAACAATGGATCTCTGTGGGACTGAGAGAATGAGCAATTTGCAAGCTTCTACTTTGCAGCATTGTTTTTAACACATGAGACCATTGGGTCAATAGGACTTTTTACCCTTACTCCAGAGCAGAGCCAGGTGTCTAGATACGCGACTATGCGCTGCAAACTAACTACGGGCTTTTCGCTTAATAGAGGAGAGCACTGATAGTCGTAGAAACTCAGGAGAAGCGGGGCGACCAGCGGAGGATATTTCCTGTGTGACACTTATAGACAGACACCCCGTTGTACGGGCACGAGGAACGTTGGCGGGGCTGTGCTCTCTTCTCAAACCCGAGAAAAAAAAAAAAAAAAAAAATATATATATATATATATATATATACAACCATCAACAGAGCTCTCGTGTATATCCAACACGTAGTGAACGTAAGTGGGTTGGAGCGAAGTTGTTCCTGATCCCGCGTGGTCCCGCGTTCAACAGTATTATACCCCCATACGCGTTCAACGACCCCGCGAGAGCGGCATAGCCCGAGATGCCGCGTGTACGCACGCATCCACGCACGTGACGGGGACACGACGCGACGTTCACGAACCAGCAGCAACAGCAGCAGCAGCAGCGTCGAGCGAGAGTCAAGAGAGAGAGATTGCGATGCCAAAGGAAAAGAAGAAAGAGAAAGAGAAAGAGAAATAGAGAGAGAGAGAGAGAGAGAGAGGGAGAGGCGAGGGAGTGAGAGGGCAAGGCCTACGGGAAAAGGCGTGGAACGACTGCGGGAACGAGGACCTCTTTCCCACTCGTTTCTTCTTCTTTCGTGTCTCTTCTTTTTTTTTTTTTCTTTTTTTTTTTTTCTCCACTTTTTTTTCGTTCACTCGCTCTCGTTATCTCTCTCGCTCGTACAGAATGATTTTTATACCCGTTCGTTTACCCGCGCGACCGGTAAACCCCCTCTGGGATCTTAGGAATTAAAAGTCCGTCGACACCTGTGAAAATGTCTCCACCAAAAAAAAACAGCTCCTCTTGGCTGGATATCTAATAGACGCCTTTTTTTTTTTTTTTTTACTTGATTAGAGATATGAGGCGTTTTTTTGGCAGCTGGGATAGTTAGGAGATTTGACATTTTTTTGTTTAGACCTCCAAATATTTTTTGTTTCATATGATTTTCAGTAGTCTATTCACAATCAATTATATTTTTAATCAAAACCATTCGAGTAGGTACTGTTTACTGCCAATAGTCAATCAAACCCTCGATTAGTCTTTTTCCATCAGGGTATTTTTTTTCTCTCAAGAAACACAGTTTTATTGCTGTTTTGTTAAAAATTTTAATCATGGTTTCTTGTAGGAAAAAAAATTAAAAATAAAACATGTAATAAAAAAAATTCTCATATTTTGAGAGTAATGCGCTGAAAATTCGCCCAATAATGAAAATAAAATTGAAAAAAGCCATTTTAATTAAAAACCAAAAATTAGAAACTAAAATGTTTCTTAGAATTAAAAAAAATTGAAATTATTCTCGGCCCACTATCGAACTGTGATGGAAATACTTGTTTTTAGTCCTACATTTTATTGATTTTTCTTTAGAAATTTAAACGTGGTCTTATATTCTAATCACTTTTTCTAAATTTTGAAAATAAAAAAATTTCAATGATGGATTCTTGAAAAAAAAAAGAAAAATAAAACATGTAAAAAAACCCATATTTTGAGACTAAAACGTTGAAAATTCCCCTAAAATAAAAATAAAATTGAAAAAAAGCCATTTCAATTAGAAAAAAAAACTCTCAAGAAACTCCACTTTCATACAGCTGTTAAATTGAACAAAAGTTGTTTGGCTTTCCTGCCGATCAGATGTGTTAGCCGGACAGAGCTCAGAGTATCATCCAAAAGACACTTTTATTGTTGACTTAATTTACAGATGTGCAGAACCTCGAAAGTCCTCATCAATAGATAACTTAATATGTAGCCAGTATCGCATAGCACTATAATTTATGCATGATGCCTTCCACCTCAGAAGCATATCGAAAAAAAAAAAAAAATAATAATAATAATAATGAGACTAATACACAGCTGTGCATGCCAGGCGATTCTATCCCAGCACATTTATATGTTTGTCGACTATTACAATATCGAAACTCTGGATATATACAGTAAAGCTCTCTCTCTCTCTCTCTCTCTCTCTCTGTGTTCTGTGCATTGAATTCTCGATTCTGAATTCTACGTTGAATCGTCAGAATTGTGTAATTCGTGGCACCTGTGTCTGGCTCTCTGTATTTTCATGTCAAAGAGATATTGTTGCTCGAGGCGCGACCAAATAATTAGACACAAAGTTGCTACTGCTGTTTGTCCACGTAAATACACGTGTGTCTGTGTGTGTGTGTTTGTGATATTGGGATTTGCCACCCAGTGTAAAAGAGAAAATGTGTCTCTCGCAGTAGTTTCGAATTTTCACTCTACTCCACTCCTCTCTTTGCATATTATTATGTAAAAACCCTTTGGCTCTCGGTATTAACGATACGCGTCGATGGCTGAATAAGCCAACGACAAACATCCACACTGGCACCCACACTATTTTCTCGGGATGGTAATGCATATAAGTGTAGGTATAAAATACCTAATGCAGGGGAGTCGCTCGGGGGGCCAAAGGGTCGCGCGCGTGTGTGGCACAGCAGCAGGAAACGCGGGAGAGACTACTTCCGGAAGTCGTAACTTCCGAGAGAGGTGCGTTCGCTCTTTCTCTCTCTCTCTCTCTCTCTCTCTCTCTCTCTGTCTCTGTGTTGGGTGAACGTAATCGAGTAACATTGAATTCTCATTTTCCTATGTCGGTATTCGTCCTCATTTTGACTTTTGTCCTATCACTCTTTTCTCATTGACCCTTTGGCTCGTGATTTAATTGTATCCTTATGAAATGATATTTTATTCGCTTTTTCATTAGTTCACGGATAGGAAACATTGTCGTTGATTCACACTGTTCGTTGGATTTATTTTGAGTTAGATTTTGTTAACCGGAAAATGTTTACCATAAATGTATGTCATTTGGTGACGAAAACCAAATGTGACGAAAATTTCTTTTTCTTTTTTTGTGTGTGCCATGTGAAAAAAAAATGCTGCAAAGTGGAACATTGGACATTGCACATTTTTAACTGCTTTTAAAAACCACCCTGATGTGCATACTTTTCCTGTAATACAAACATATTTTTCTTGCGATGTTTGCCAAAAATGTGCCTCATGAATTAAGGGGTTCATTTTCCATCCGAGGGTCACAGACGATTTTATCGAAACAGAAGGGAATGTGGTGAAAGGGGCAGATATATATGAGACGATGAGAGGACAAAACGAATGTTAATATACATATACATTATGTTTGTGGAATAAAAGCCTTCGCGCCTCACTGAATCTCGAGTGAAGATCCTTTTGACAAGCTCCACCAAGGAGACTCGACTTTTTTTTTTTTCTTCTTTTTTTGCTTTTCTACAAGCTGTCGGCTCGAAGTACAGTTTGAAGATGAAAAGAAAGAGAATAGGAAAGGCAATGAGTGCGTCGCGCAACGCACGCGTTATTAGTGTAACTATACGCCTATCCTCTCGCAACTCACGGACCCCGACACTGCGCCACTAAGCAACTCATTTGCAATTGACATTCTTTTTTTTTTTTTTTTTTTTTTCTTCCTGTTATTAAAGAATACATCCTGCTGTATTATGGTCGAGGATAATACTTTGTCAAGGGGGGAGGAGGCTTTGTGGAGTCAAATATGAAAAATAGGCTCTGCTGGTACACAGAGGCCATTGGGTGTTACGTGCTTAGGTTGCGCAGTGTTTAATAGACGTTCTCCACCGACTTGACCACTTTTTTTTTTTTTTTTTGACCCTCTTGGATCTGTTCCATAATCGGTCATATGGTGGTACTGCTTAAAGATAGCCTCTGTGAATTTTTTCAAATTTTTTTTCTTCACTCCTTTCGAAATAGTACGATTACGATACGAGTGCGATAAAATTTTTTCTTGAATTGAGAAAAGATTTCTCGCACCGGTTTATTATAGAACTCAATGCCACGCGGTTCGAGAAGTGCCCACTTCTCGCACTAGTGCGATAAAGTTGTATACGAAATTTCGTGCGAGAAACAAGAGTTGAGAAAAAGTTTAATCGCACTCGTATCGTAATATAATATTCTCGCACCGCGTGGCATAAAAATTTTTATTTCACAAGGTGTGTAAACGTGGGTTTTAGGCACTTGAAGCGTGCGTAAAACACTCATTTTCGCACGGCGTGAAGTAATTGTATATTACGATACGAGTGCGAAAAAATTTCTCGCACTCGAGTTTCGTGAACAACTTTATTTCACGAGTGCGAGAAGTGCGTCTTCTCGGACGCTGAGCAAACCGAAACGTGCGAAAAGTAGGCACTTCTCGCACCGCGTAATAGTATGTTACGAAACTCGTGCGAAAAAATTTGTCGCACAAGTGCGAGAAGTGCGACTTCTCGGACGGTGAGCGAACCGAAGCGTGCGAGAAGTGGGCACTTCTCGCACTGCGTGGCATAAATGAGTCTTTTTCTTCAAACTCCAATATCATGGAAGATTGTGGCCAGGTAAAAAAAATGTAAAAACAAAAAAGTTATGTTTTCCCATGAACTATTTAATGCGATATACGTCATATTTTTTGTGGCATCAAAAAACCTCTTTTCAGCGGAGGAAAAAAATTGGAAAATATTTTTTTTCTTTCAATGCAGCAACATTACTTTTCCCCAAGATTTTCGCAGGGTATTTGGCGGTGTATTGAACACGTATGAAAAAATTTGGCATTCTTGTAAGGAAAAAAAAAATTTCATGAAACCAAAACTTCCTCTATGACGAGCCAAAGTGCTTTCTCCAAAGCCATGACAAAAATTATGGCATCATTCACAAATTTCGAGTATCCAGTCTACGAGATTTCAAGTCTATAACGCGCCCCTTTGCCCTCAAATCTCTGGACTCTATTGCCTCACCTCTGTTAATCTATCTATCCCCAATGTCCATCCAACTATCTCTCCCTCTCTCGCTCTATCAACGTGCCCTCAACTCGACTTTTTTTTTACTATATTCTCTTCTCTTTTCCGCCGTGGTTTCCCGCAGTGTGGAGCTCAAGAGTCTAGAGATGAAGCGAGACGGTATTATATACAGCGTGGGGTCAGTGCCGGACTTGAAGATCGACAGAGAAAGAGATAGAGATAGAGAGAGAAAGAGAGAGAGAGAAAAAGACGAGAGAAGCGTGAAAAAAAGTCGCTAGAGCGAGTCAAAGACGAGAGGAAAGGAGAAGGTAAAAGATAGGGAGAGGCTCTTGAGCAGTACAGCAGCAGCAATAACGGCAGGAGAGAGAGAGAGAGAGAGAGAGAGAGAGAGAGAGAGAGAGAGAGAGAGAGAGAGAGAGAGAGAGAGAGAGAGAGAGAGAGAGAGAGAGAGAGAGAGAGAGAGAGAGAGAGAGAGAGAGAGAGAGAGAGAGAGAAGAGAGCTCGCTCTCTCGAAAGAGTGAGAGAGAAAGGAGGGAGGCTCTCTACGTTCACGTCCCCCGTCTTGGTTGGACTCGTCGTCTTGGTCGTCATCGTGAGCTCCTTACAGTGCATTGCCTTTACGATCCTCTCGAGCCCGTTCCCTCTTCTCATGTACACATACACTCACAATCATACTAGTACATCTACTACCACCAACTACTGCCCGTCACACCCCGTAGCCCCCCCCCCCCCTCCCCCCTCCGACAAATCGGCCGCGACGTGACTCCCCGTTTCTGCGGCTTCTTCTTCCACAGAGGGCTCGATATATTTTTCGTCCTCACGATTCACCGGCTGCTAGCTTTCTCTCCTTCTCTCTTTTCTCTCCTTCTCTCTCTCTCTCTTCTCTCTTTTCTCTCCTTCTCTCTCTCTCTTCTCTCTTTTCTCTCCTTCTCTCTCTCTCTTCTCTCTTTTCTCTCCTTCTCTCTCTCTCTTCTCTCTTTTCTCTCCTTCTCTCCTTCTCTCTCTCTCTCTCTTTTCTCTCTCTCTCTCTTCTCTCTTTTCTCTCCTTCTCTCTCTCTCTTCTCTCTTCTCTCTTTTCTCTCCTTCTCTTTTCTCTCTCTCTCTTTCTCTGTCTCTCTCTCTGTCGGGCAGCAATCTCGTGAGTGTTCTGACGACCTGCGAGACTGACAAGTGCAAGAATGCAACGGGGAGAAAATAAATGCTGAGTGTAAAAATGCACCCTGATCCAGGAAGCCAAGAAACACTTTTATGCCAATATATGCGTTACATTTTTGATGGCATGAAATTGTAACGTTTATTGCATTAAATTAGGTAATTGCAAGAATGTTAGAGTTGGAGATTGGAAGGAAAAGAGAGATCTCCGTCGAGGCTGTATGGAATATGAGATTGAGAGAAAAGGACGAGCAGAGATGGAGGAGAAAAGCTGCTGCTGCTGATGATGATGATGATGATGATGATGCTGAACGCTGTGTTGGCCCACCGCGATTTCAGCTCTTGACTCGCTTAAGCTCCGGCGTACGCCCATTCGCGACTTGACTCTCGAGTCTATCTCTCTCTGTCTCTCTCTCTCTTTATCTCTCTCTTGCGACTACTTATCGCTCTTTTCTTTCCACACACGCGAGCCCGACAAGCGGGAAGTGCGTACGGGACACACGTACGTGTAAGTGCACCCCGGGCTGCTTGGAGTGCTCGGGGCCCGATGTATCGCTATATGGAAAGAGGCATATATGAGGCATTCCTCACCGAAGTGGGTCAGCCCTGTCTCCGCATGAAAGAAAATAGAAAAAGTTCAACTTTTTTTTTTTGTCAACAGTGCAGACTGTCTAGAATATTTAGAAATTATTTCCGATTTTTTTTATCTCATTTTTATCCCGGAATTAAATATTTATTTTTTTGTTTTTTTTTTTCGATTCGCTGGTATTTCTAAAATGATCCATTGTGGAAAGAAAGATTTTTAACATAGAATGTAGGTCATGAATGTCATTTTCATTTTTCATTGTCATAGTTACAAAAACAAAATTATCAAAGGATTTTCGATTAAAATCTTTTAATTATACAGCGACTCGAAAAAAAAAAAAAAAAAAGTTGGAATGCAGAACTTTATTGCGTATTGCTTCCTCGCACAAAATTTGTTAAAATTATAAAAGTTGTATTAATTAATTTTTTTTTTCAAGATATTTATTATTTTGGCTTTTTCTACACCATTTTCCTCGACATTTTAGGTGATTCTGAGTATGCAGAGAAGAATCACGAAAAAAAAAAAAAAAAAAGCAAAGCTTCCTTCCTCTATGAAAGCAAAAAGCACTAAAATCAAAAATATTTAATTTTCGGTGAAACATAAGTTTGAAAAATCGAAAATAATTTCTACGTATTCTAGAAATTCCACACAAATTCTACACATTTAATATGCATAAATATTCAAAGACATTCACACAAATTATAAACGTTTATTTTTTTTTTCTTTTTTTTTTTTACAATTCGAAAGAGGGATGGCCCACTTTGTGCGAAATGCCTCATATATCGCGCTGGGGCAGAGAAACGCAAGCGGTCTGTTACTGTAAAGGTAAAGTACTGTGGAGTGGGAAGTAAATAAGGGGATATGCGATACAGAGCGAGAAGGAAACAGTGATAAACCCTCCTCCCTCTCCTATGGAACGATGGTGGGCCTCGCGTGCTCCTTTTTCCTCTCTCGTGCAATGCTTCTCTGCTTGCTTGCTTGGCTGTGCGCTTGATGCTCTCCGTTCCGAACGGTGAAAGTCTCGCTGACTGTTCACCGACCCGTCTCCGAGGGTAACGGTATTATCGCTATCGTCCCCTCCCCTCCAGCTCACGCCCTTACGATTTTTTCAAAGCGCTACGATTATCTCTCTTTCACCGCTGGATATTTCTATGTCCCTCTCTCTCTCTCTCTCTGTCTGCAATAAACAATTCTGAAATCTGAAATCTCTCCTTCTCTCTTTTGTAATTTTACCTGAAGACACTTGACACCGTGAAACAAGCTGTCGAATAGATAATAAACATATCAATGTTTGAGAGACCGACGAATGTTATTGAAAAGAAAAAAAAATTAAAAATGACTTGTGAAATTGTGATTGGACATTGTGAGCAGTTTAATCGGAAATATAATATCTGACATTTCGGGATGGATCGATCAATTTTTTCTGAACAATTATGCTGTGTTTAAAAAGCTGCATGAAATGTTAGAAAAATATTGGATTTTTTATAAAAAAAAATATTATTTGTATAAATTATTTACAATATTACTTGAAAAAACTAGATCTTTAATTTATTTATTTTATTAGAAATGATTGTTCAACGAAATTTTTATGAAAATTTTATTCATATCGTAGGATACAATTTTTTTTTATACGAAATATTGAATTTATTTATTTTTTTATTTATTTATTATTAAATATTCACAACAAACACATTTTGTTTGAATAATAATTGTTTCAATGACATCATCGGACAGAAAAAATCGAAAAATCCTAAAAATGCCACATAATTTTTAAAAAAGCTGGGAAAACCAAAGGCGAAACAGGAAAAAAAAAATTCTATGAAAAAACAAAATATATACAAAGAAAATATTTTTCGTGTGGAATTCTTAAGAAATAAAGTACTGAAAAAAATGTAGAAATATATTAAATTTTAATCACGGAAATATTATAATTTGATTAGTGAAAGTAAAGGAATTTTTTTTTCACTCTTCAGAGTGGCTATTTTTGTTTTAATTCAATGTCCTAATTTGCCACCCCTTATTTTATAAATAATTATAATATTCGATCGATATTCGTGAGGAGAAATAAATAATTCGAATTCTACAGCGTTTTGTTGGAATTTAAAATTGTGAAGCGGGTGGGTGGCTTGATACACAACTCTCTCTCTCTCTCTCTCTCCCTCTCTCTTTTTCTGTGTGTGTGTGTCTCTCTCTCTCTCTCACTCTTCCACTCGTTGCTTCAGGCGCGCGCACAAGCGCTTTTTCTTTCCCTCGGCCGCTTGTTTCTTGCACTCACTCGTGACTCCTGAGAAACCAAATATAGGCAAGAAGGGGAGTTTCGAAAGAGTTGGTTGATGCTATGAGGTGATCCTCTCGAGTTAAGCGTGGGTGTAGCCCGCGATTACTCGTGACTGACCAGAAGGAACGAGCAAGAGCCCTTAGACGTCCTAAGCATTGTATCGTCTCTACGAAAAAATGAATTATATATCAGTAAATTAAGCCACAAAATCTTCTAAAAAATATTGAATGCAGATATCGTTACCATTTGCACGTAAAAGCATTTGACCTATATTTAAAAAATTAATAATAACAAATTATATGTGCAGAAATAAAAATTTTACGGATTTAAAAAATAATTATTAACAAATCAAAGAAATTATTTATAATTAATTGGTAATTTATCAAAATTGTATCTGAATTTTTTTTAAACCAAAATACTTTTTATTACAGTTTTTTTCAGTCGAGGTGAAAAAAGATTTATTTATTTTCATTTCATAGATTTTCAAACTAATCCAATGTCACTGATTTTAGTTTTTTTTTTTGAGCAATTTTCTAGAATAAAAAAATTACCGATTATAATGATAAAAATAATCATTTTTAGGAATTTTGAACAATTATCAATCGATTAAAGTAATTAGTTTGAATTAAAGTATTTCGTAGAGTTTTTAATATCAAAGTATTTTTTATTATAGTTTTTTTGGTCAGTCTGGTGTTTAAAAAAAAACATTAATGTACTTTTACTTTATTTAACTATTCCATATTATTATTTTATTTCGATTCGAAATTTTACAAAATTTTATTATTCTGCAATGAATTTTAATATTTTGTAGACGTAACGATACATAATGATTTAATAAAATAAGCATTAAACATTTTTCATTTATTTTTTTTCATTCACATGATGCCCATCCCTGAATTGTCTGGTGACTTTCTATCCTGAAAGTCCTGTGGTGAGTCGATGAGAGCAAGGGTGAAAGGTGCCACGAAGACCAACAACCGCCTTACGATCATGAATGCCAATTTAGAAAGCTATGATTTATACCTCTGAATATAGAATTTCGACGTGTGGATTCGTTGCATTATTCTACGAAACTCTCCCCCGTTTCTGTGGCGCAACGAAAAAACGGTACAAAATTGTTTGGCTTTCGAAGCAGCAGGATTAATTACATTCTTTTTTTATTGCTTTCAAAGGGTTTCGAGCGCCATCTGGGCACTCATACAGCCCTGTCGATAAGAACGAGCGCTTAAAACGGATCAAAGGTCCTATAAAACGTTTTTATAAATCGATTCGTAACTATTCCGGCGAACTTTCAGTTAAATTTTCAATTTTTTTTACAAAAATATTCACTCAAATGTGCTTATTAGATCATCAAAATCATCTATCAAACGATTGGAAAGAAAAAAAAATATTAAGAGCAGCTGATTTGTCAGCCATCAAAACGTTGAGAGTCAAGAGTCCGAAAAAAATGTACGATTGACACATATTCTCTTTTTGTATCATTCTAAGTGTCTCTAATATGGCCATATAGCCTCTGCAGAAAAATTCAATGTGTTAAAAATTCATCGACGAATCAATAACAATTTCATGAAAATTCATTGCGAATCCCACGTAGCCTCCCTCTCGCATTTTAGAGCCATCTATAAACATTATTTCTGTTCCATTTAATTAATTCTTCCCCAACTGTGCATAGAAACTCAACATGAGAATCTGCAACATAAATACGACTGTGCTGCCATCTGTGATGAGTAAAAGAGAGTTAAATATGGAAACCCTACTGCTATCTCTAAAGCTGATGATTACGAAACTATACAATTGTGCCTACACATTTAATACCAGTAAATTCTTCCTGAATTACTGCAAACCATTAAATTTCATTGCTGTGATTCGATGCGTAAGATACTTAAGAAATTTTAATGCAGCGTACGCGCGTCTCTGATTGTCGATTCGATCCGACGATTACGCATCACTCGCCCAGCGGAATAAACAATTTTTTTTCTTTTCCTTATTCTCCCTCTTGTATTACGCAATGAAACTACTTACATTAGTCATATTTTTAACGCGAAAGAGAGACTGCTGGAATATACGCGGCGCCAGAGATACATCGACGAGCAATCTGAGATATGATTCTTATCTCGATATCTTATCTCCGACGTTTGGTGATGTCGGAGAATTAACGTATAAGAACTTGCCTACTCCAACGAGAGTCCTTTTATTTTTAATCAGCTGCTGGCATCGTACATTATAGACATTCAAGTCCTGTAGAAAATTCTATAATAATCATGATGGAATTTATCTCGAGTCTCTATGGAATTTATAATACGAAGTGCTGGGAAATTGAGACGAGATGTCTTGTAAATTTATTACATCTTCGCTTAAAGCATCGGTCGGTAGAGAAGCTCGACGCTTCAGGACTGTTAATCAAACGAGCCCAAGGCTTTTTTTATAGCCCATCAGCTTTCAATTGTTTTGAAAAAAATTGCATACTTTTTTTTTCAATCTTGCTTACAGCTTCATGAATATCTACAAATTATTTCAGATTTTTTCAAATTTCACACCTCAATTAATGTTAAAGAAGAATTTTTTTCGGTTTTTTATTCAATGTGGCTACATTTAAGAATCTATCAAAATTTTAATTTTTATCAAAATTTTAATTTTAATTTTGAAATTTTATCAAAATCTTAATTTCGAAATTTTATCAAAATTTTAATTTCGAAATCTTATAAAAATTTCATTTTTGAATATTTATAAAAATGTTATTTCTGAATTTTTATAAAAATCTTATTTTTGAAATTTTATCAGAATTTCATACTTTAAATTTTAGCCAAGTTTTATTTTTGAACAATTATCAGAATTTAAATTTTTCGAGTTTTTTTTTTTTGCGAAAGCCAAAATTGATTATGATACTTCCTCATAAAAATTGGCTTTATCAAAGCTCCAAAAGTTGCATCATCGAATTTCAAGCTGCAAGAAAAATGGCGGGAAATTTTGTAAATACTCACAAATTTACAAAGTGAGATTCCAAGTTTTCCGCCGATAACCACATATTGTCAACCAAAATACACAGCAAGTAATGGTGTGCCACTCTAACTTACCATCCGTCGATAAATAACAACGCAGAAAAAGAATATTCTCGTTGATGATCATATGGCACACCGGGTGTATTTCGTCTGTATCCTTGACGTGTTAAAACATCGGCTATTACCATTTTTTTTTTCAACATTGTATTTTATCAGTGAACGTACGTGGCTCTTCCGAAGGAGCCAGGTGATGATTTTTACTTCAAAGTCGTGATGACGTCGAGAAGCTCAGCGAGATAAACAGACCGACAAAATAGAGCGTAAAATTTCAACGTACGAAAAGAACGCGAGTGTTTTCTACAAGAAAATCGGAATTCGCAAGATTCGATATTTTAAGCTTGGTCGTCGCTGATAATGGGAATTCCGAGAACATTTCGGCGAGCAGTACTCGCAGTGTTGATACTCGAACTCCTGGTGAACACCGAGTCAAAATACTCCGTGTACGGAGAGTTGGCACCGTCGGGAACAGATCGCGATTCACGAGCACAAGTTGCCTGGCGTTATGGCGTGAATACAGTGCCCATTGTCAGATTTAAGAGAAACAAGATACCTGACAACAACGAAGTACCTCAGCATGCTTCGTCTAATGTCAAACATCCTATACAGGATCCTAAATGCAGGGAAGATCTGAGACGCCTATGCGGAGACTCTGATAACACTGATGATCATCTCTTTGTACTCGAATGTGTTCAAACATTCAAGGTATTTATCGTGTTTAATCAAAAATTTATTTCAAGAGATTTTTGCAAAATTTATTCTTTTACAAATTATGTGGTAAAAGGTCCCCAAATTTTATTCAACTTTGAATTTTTTTTTAAATTTACGCTTTAGTTGACATGAATTTTTAGCTACCGAGCTGTATAATTTTTTACAAAGACAGCTATATTAAAGAACGATTGGCATTGAATTTGGGATGAATCTGTACATTCATTTTTTATGGGATTTTGAATTTAAAAAAAAAAATTAATAATAATAATAATAATTCAACACAAGAGAATAAAAAAAATCACTAAAAAAACAGATCCGATTAATTAAATTTTTTTTCCAGCCAAATGAACTCTCAGCTATCGGCGATGATTGCCAGCATGCGATATGGAAGCACATTGTTAACGTCACCAGAAACGAGAATATTCAGAGGCTCGCCAGACAAGCTTGTGGAGACGAGCTCGACGCTCTTCAATGTAATGCGGATAAAACGAGCGAACAGGGCGCGTACTTGGCTTGTCTCATTGATAAACGTAACATAGTCAAGAATCAATATTGCCTGGCTTACATAGAGCAGCTGGAATGGGTAGCTTTCAGTGATTTTAGAATCATAACTCCAATGATAGCCGACTGCCAGAGCGATATTGATAAATTCAAGTGTGGCCGAATTCAACCGTACAAGGATATATCGCAGGGACAAATGTTAGATTGTCTTCAGGGACACGCCGACGAATTGGAGGGAAATTGTAGAAAGCGCATTTTTCATATATCCGAAATTCAAGGGAATAATATAAAGCTCGATCGACAATTGTATCTCGCTTGTACGCAGGATCATATACAATTTTGCGGCACTGTAAGACCCGGTACTGGACAAGTTTACAAATGTCTTATGCAACACAAGACCGATCGCCTGATGACGAAACAATGTCGCGAACAATTGACAAGACGCGAGAAATTGATCGCCTCGGATTATCGCGTTAGCAAGGGCCTCGTTAAAGCTTGCAAAGAGGATATTAAGAATAATCATTGTCGAAGAGCCGTCTCCGAGGATAAGGAAATACGTCTTGCACAGATTCTCTTGTGTCTTGAATCTGTCGCCAGAAATGGCAGCAAAATAGATCCTGATTGTCAAGTCGAGATGTTCGATCATAGAAAAATACTCATGGAGGACTATAGACTCTCGCCTGAGATTGTTAACGGTTGCGCAAACGATATATCCAAGTTTTGCAACGGCCTTGAAGTCGGTGGACTCACGATACATTGCTTAATGGAACATGCTAAAACGAGAAAAAAAAAGTCGAAGGTGTCGGAAGTATGCAAGAGAGCGGTGAGTCAGTGATTTATCGAAATACATTTTTTTTTAAATACTTAATGATAATATCCATGAATTTATTGTATACAAATTTTTTATTTTATCAAACTTTTTTTTTTCTTCTTTTTTTGGGGTTTTTTAAAAAGATTTATATATATATATATTTTTAATATCTATATTGTTTTATGTGGGTCACCTCTGTTACGAATTGTTTAAAAAAAAGTTCATAATTTTTTTTTCGTGGTTTGGAGTACCTAGAATATGTACAAATTTTTTCAGATTTTTTAATTCTATATTTCAGTCAGGATTGTATACCTTACTTTTTATTTTTGTGTTTTTTTTTTCGAATCGTACATAAAAAATCGATACATTGCATAAACAAAATGTTATAACGTAAAATGTTGACATTTAAATGTAGTTTTCACTGAAAAGCTTCCATATTTGCGCAGGATAAAATTCATGCATTTTTAAGAGGCTTTTAAAAAAATGTTGAGAGGGACCATTTTGATTTTGCTCTGAAATTGAGAAAATTACATACGAATTAAAATGTTATATTTAATTTTTAGAACCTGTAATTTTTGTTAATAACATGTTTTGAAATTTCTGATCATGTACACAAATTATTAACCGGAAACATTTATTATCGTTTGGCCCTCTAGCTCGAAGATTTGATCAAGGAAACTGACGCAGGTGAAGATTGGAGAGTTGATCCAATTTTGAGGGAAGCTTGCCAGCCGGTCGTAGATATCGCTTGCAGAGATGTACGAAAAATATTTCATTTCCTTCACCTTAAAATTTTTGCGATTATGATGAATTTAAAAAATATATATATATAAATATACATATATTATATTTACACAGATTCGCGGCGGTGATGCCAGAGTGATTTACTGTTTGATGGACAAACTCGGCACAGACAAAATGACGGAGCCTTGCGAGGCAGCACTTGTGCAAATACAATATTTCGTCGCCCGTGATTATAAACTCGATCCGCAATTGTACAGGGCGTGTAAATCCGACGCTGTGCAATTCTGTAAAGCAAAACATTCGTGGACCGACGATGGTATTCAGCAGGATCCGTCGAGAGGGCCTTTTGTTCTGTCTTGTCTCTACAGATACGCTTATCAACCGAAAAAAAATATGACACTGAAAATCGAGTGTCTCGATGAAATAAGACGAGTTATGAGACAGCGAGCCATCAGCGTCGATTTACAACCGGAAGTCGAGGACGTTTGTCTCAACGAACTCGCCATGTATTGCTACGACAAAACGGCCAAAGGAGAGGAAATTCTGTGTCTTCAGAATAATTTGGAAAAGTCAGTAACAAAGCTTCCTCGATGAGGAAGCAAAATAGTAATTTGAAAGCTAATACAAAAAATGGTTTCATCGAATTAACAATAAATATCTTGTTGTCTTTGAATGTTATTTAACAATGATATTTTTTTCTAGACTAAGTCCAACATGCAACGAAGCCGTGAGTAACTTGACGGCAAAACAGGCTGAACGCGTCGAGCTCAATCCCGTTATAATGGGAGCATGCCAGAGAGTAATGGAACATCATTGTCAGCAAGTCCTTAAATATGGAAAGGACGAGGGTGACATGATGGACTGCCTGATCGAGCACAAAAATGATCTCGATTCTCGCTCGGACTACAAGTGCAAAGCCGCCGTCGAACATTTTCAATTACTTTCGTTGAAGAGTTATCACTTCACCTACAAATTCAAGGAAGCTTGTCGGCCGCTCGTTATGCGTCACTGTCACGAGTAAGATTTTTAATTTTTATTTTTTTTACATTCTTTTTTTTTAACTTTCTCGAAACGTCGATTTTTAAAACCCTCTTAAATCATGTGCGTAAAATCTTTTATATTATTATAATTATTGCGATGGCGCAACATCTTTATTTTCAAAATTATCTTACGATCGATTGTTATTAAATTAGGATGCAAATAATTGTTCGTTCGACAGATCAACAACAAAAGCAGCGGTGATCGAGTGTCTCAGTGGAATCGTGCAGGAAGACGTGATAAATGATCGACAGCCCCGTATACCGAAAGAATGTCGACAACAGTTGAAGATGCAGCTGTATCAGCAACGAGAAAACATTCGTTTCGATCCGGCTTTGCAGCAGGCGTGCGCCTCGGATATCGAACAATTGTGTTATAAAATCGAGCCTGGCAATTCTCAAGTAATCGAGTGTCTCGCTGGCAAAAAGTCAAAACTCTCCGATCTATGTCACAAGCAATTGTTCAAAGTTCGAAAACAGGAGTTTCAGGATAGCTCCAGTGATTTTATGCTTCTGAATTCTTGTCGCTCGATGATACGACAGTTTTGTTACGACGTAGATCGCTCACAGGCTCTCGATTGTCTCAAAAATCACAAGGACGAATTGACTTTCGACGACAAGTGCAAAAACGTCGTGATAAGACGTATGATCGAACAGAATACCGATTACAGATTTAATACTGCTTTGCAGTCCGCGTGCTCGCGAGACATTGCTGGCCATTGCAGCGAGGTGAAAATACTTTTTTCTATCTTTTTTCTATTTTATCTGAAAATTCCATTTTTTTTAAATAAATAAATATTATCAATAGTTTTAGTGTTTTCTGCAGGCCAGTGCAGATGGATTCTGTTGGCAAAAAGAATTAAAATTTTGAATGTTTAGTAGAAAAATTATAATTTTCTTCTAAACACCGCCATTTTATTGATAGTGATTATTTTTTAGTTTAGTTTTTTAAATACTAAATATATTCATTAAGGATTAATTATTTCATCCACCGGACCGGGAAATATCCTTTAAAAAAATTATTAGTTTTGGCGTCAATTATAAAGTTTAATATTGAATATTTTGTTATTATAGGTCTTGAAAAACGAGCCAAAGGACAAAGAACTCGAGGGTAAAGTCATCAGTTGCTTGAAGATTCAATTTCGACAATGGAAACTCACAAGCAAGTGCGAGCAACAAATGGCTCATATACTTCGTCAAACCGCTCTTAATTATCACCTGGATCCTTTGCTCACTACACTTTGCGCTCACGAGGTAGGAGGTTGTCCGATTTACGAAAATAAAAATCGCATTACGATTTTCCAATATTAATTTACATTTTTTTTTTTTTCGTCAATCAGATTGTGACGATATGCCGAGCTGATGAAAAGGACCCGGGCTCCGTCGAGGAATGCCTCAAGACTGAATTCAACGCTGGCAATCCCGAAATGAGGGAAGAATGTCGCGTTCAAGTTGCCGATCTCATAGAAGAGTCTCGCGCCGACATAAACGCCGATCCATTCCTTCATAAAGCTTGCGCAGTGGATCTCAATAAATATTGTAGCGACGTGCCACAAGGAGCCGGCAGACGTAAGTTAAAAATAAAAAAACGTTGCAGCTCGATGTGCAGTGATTTAGATTTTTTTAAATATTGCTAAAGTTCTAACATAGCAGAAATCTTTTCGGTGACTTGTATTCGCTTGTTTTACGTTTTATAAAAAAAGATTAGAAAAGAAAAAAACATTTTCAAGTGCATGATTCAAATTTTTTTAATTTTGAAATGTGTTGAAAATTACCCGCAAACTGAAACTGCTCACAATTCTTACAATTTTTTTTTTTTTTTCTTCAGATATCATGTGTCTGCGCAATGTACTTGATAACAAGAAACCTCTGCAACCCGATTGTTACAAAATGTTGACGACAAGGATCGAAATGTTCAAAAATGCTGCGAAGGTAAGCACGAGATTGCAGATGCAATTTTGTGAATGAAATATTGGATAAAAATACATTACACTGCTACGGTGACGAATCGTTCGCAGCCACTAGAATGCTTATTTATATGATTTTCAGCTGGTGGACCCGCCAAACTCGATCGGTGAATTGTACACGTCTGTTAATCGCTCACCGGCCAGAAGATACTTCATCGTAATGGCGTTCACATTGATCGGCGTGATATTCATATTTGGCCTGTTCTGCGGGCGGGTCACGAGGCGCTCGATGATGGTGAAAAATAAGTGACGAGAGAGAACGGCATTGCCCGCACGAATTTAGACAACACAAAACGTGAATGTGTCGTTGTAGAAAAAGCGTATACAAAACGCATACGACTCGACAGAAGTTTATTTGCAGCGACTAAAAAAAAAAAAACACGTTTTTCGATGTATCTCTCGTAGAGAAGATGCAGAAGCGCGTGTCGTAAACTTAAAAGAAGAAAAAAAGAAAAAAAAGAAAAAATATGTCTCGGTAAAGGAACTTCGCAACATTCGGGATACGCTTTATTTTATTTTATTTTCCGCAACGTCAGGATTTTACAGAAATCTTCATGAGCGCATTGTCGCAAACAATTTTTCTACGAATTTTTTATACTATGAGAAGCATTAGGCAAAGCACAGGGAGGGGAGGGGAGGGGAGAGAAATTGTGAAGGGAACTTAACAGAGAAAGTACTTGAAGGAATCGCGTCCTAAATATCTAAGCACGTGTCTTCCAATCGGAAGTCAGATTGTAGGGATTTAAAAGAAAAAACAAAAAAAAGGGTTAAAAGACACGAAATCGCAGCTCTACGGATAATCTTCATTCTTAATGAAAACTGTGTGTAATACAAGATATCACAATTCGGCGAATGAGATTGAATTTTTAGTAATAGGCCCCACATTCGTTTAAACGCGAATATATGTACAAATATTGTAACACATATGAAAACGAGCCAAAACTTATGCTACGTCATTGCGACTGTCGTCCGTTTGAATCTCTAAATTGGTGAGAAAGTATAGTAAAACAAAAAAAAAAAAAAAGAAGATTTCGAATATTAGACAGCAGGAGAGACTAACAATTATGTAAATATATATAGTACGTCCTGTGATGAAGGTGATTAAAGCTATTAAGCATGGAAAATTCGTGTTGTATTTTCGTTATCGACGCGAGATATACGATCGCTAGTGCGGTGGCCTCGTGATAATTTTCGAGGCCAATAGGTTCCATACAAAGTGAATGTCGCGACCCTATTCGTAACACAATTGCGGTGCATACTCGGTTTCGAGGAGTGCGTACAGGTATATTCCGTGAGGCTATGAGCGAGCACGAGGCGTCGTCTACACGCGCATATCGCGTTAGTAATGAAAAATTTATAAGAGTATACGCTTTGCGGAAGGCAGTTAACTAACGCGCCAAGTCGACCCCTGATCCCATAACACGGAGTGGCTTCCACAAACAGCTAACTGAGATTTTACTTCGTTTGCTGCGATCTCGTCAATCTCCTCGGCTATCGACAAGCCAATAATCTACTAGACTTTAATTTGCATTTACACTGAGGGAAAAAAAATATCCTCTGTATACTCAGCTCAGTCGATTTAACAATCATACGATCTGTCTTAAGGATATTTTTGCAGTGTACATTCACAAACAAAAGTTTGATTTCATTAGAATTTTAGTACTCTGAAAGATGTGAAGAATATTGTGAATAATAAGAATAACGAAAATTAGTAATGCTGGCAATTTATTAGCAAATTAATTTTAATAGAATTTTTTTTAAAAATTCGGCTAGAAATCTTTCATATTTTTGGGTGAAATTAATTCTATGGTTTTTTGGATTGATTTGGTTTTTTTTTATGTGGAAGATTTTTTTTTTCTGAAAAATGATTAGTCGTGAAAATTTCGTGAAACAACTTGATATTTATTTATTTAATTATAAATGTAAATAAATAAATATCTAGAAATTTCAATTGAAAAAAAATGTTCTATTCAATTTCTTCGATATTTTTTTGTTAATACTTTTCAAGAACTTTTTGAAATTATTATTCAAAATCAATGTTTTCCTGATTTAATTAAATTTAATTTTTTTAAATAAAAAAATATTGAAAAAAAATTGCTTTTGCAATTCGTTATATTTGAATTTGTATCTTTTTTTTTACATGTTTAATCGAGACAGTTACAAAAAATTAAAAGTCGCGAGTTGATTACACAATGTTTTTTTTTTTGTTGCCGATAATAACAATGTAAAATAAAACAAAAAATCGATGGACTTTAGAGTGAGATAGAAAAGCTACTTATTGTGGAACGTAAGTAGGGATGTTACGCGGCGAATTGCGCGCCTAGTTACAGCTGTTCTATTATCATTCTTGGGGAAGCCCCATCGATTTCCAGGGTCGTATGATGAAGTCGTCTTGCGAGCGAACGAACGCGCGCGCGTTTACCAATCCTCGTTTTGTTGCTGCGCAGTATCCGCAAAAGACGGGGCTATGTGTCGCATGATTCCTCGGTCTATTGAAATATCGTCAGTGTCCTCGAGGGTTTTTGTTTAGTTGTAACTATGAGGTACGAGTGTTGCTCTTTAAAATGTAGGTTCTCGTTCGTCATCGTCATCAACGTTGTAGTCGTCGTCGTCGTCGTCGTCATGACAGTAGAATTAGTAGCAGCCTAGATTAGTGTAGGTTCACCAATACCGACACTTTCGGTCTTTGCGACAAAGTGCGCTCTCCAAGTCTCTGCCTTGTTCTGCTTTTATTGCGAGAGCTGCAGAACGCTGTCTGCATGATTGAAATTCTTTTTAAGAAAGTTCCTACGACAGGAAATACGAACGAAAGCTAGACTGTCTGACTTTTTTTTTTGTTACTGCCTAGAAGATTGTTTCTCGTACTTTAAGAATCAGATTTTTAGGTTTTTTTCGATAAAAAAAAAAACTTTTGCCTAAAATTGGTGAAAAAAAAATAAATAAAAATTCCATGCATGTAACGGAATTTTAATTATGTAATAAAAAGTTTAGATCAGAGTATAAAAAATGGGAAAATTAGTTTGATTTTTCTTGAGATCATTTTTTAAATTATTTTGTATTTTTTTTAAATGCATCGATTTTTTATATTCGGGCTTGGGAATTTGTTTGAATGATCAAAAAACCGTTACGCACAATTATAATCGCAGGGATTTTTTTAAAAATACGATACTTGCATTTAAAAAAAAAACAAAATAATTAAAAAAATTATCTTGAAAAAATTAAACTACTTTTTCCATTTTATATATTTTATTTATTTATATATTTATATTACCGAATAGTAACATTGTAAACCGTACGAGAAAGATCACAGAGATGCCAGATTTCGGTGAATACAAGGACAATGATCAGGGTGCATCCGAGACGCATTTGGCAACGAGACCAACGGATCACCAAGCTCGTTATTTCCCCGTTGCGAGAGAGATCATATACGAGGCGTTCGGAGAGAGCCACAAAAACGAGACATTCGTTACCCATAAATCACATCGCGGATATTTTCACGTCAGTGAGACGACGTGATCATATTGTTGACGCGAGTGAAGCTAATATAAGAGAAGAGAGGATAGAGATATAAAATAGAGTGTCACAATAACCGGACAAACCTGCACTACCAAAATCAGAATACATTGAAAAGGCAGTAAAAAAAAAAAAAAAAAAAAAAAACAAGTACGTAAAGTAGAACTTTGCACATTGCTGCCTCATTATTTTTGAATTTTTCATTATTACTAATTTTACAAAAATTCAAAAATAATCAGAAAGCAAAATGTGTAAATCTATGTATTATAAATCATTTCTTGCTCACTCTCCATAAACTTTTTAAAAAGGTACGTTTATTATTCTTTATATCTTACAAAAATAACATATATAAAATAAAGATACAGTTGTAAAATATAGATTTTCTTATAGTACAGGCGATTCCTATTCATTTAGGGAGAAAGCTTTCAGAATAAGGCTTTTTCCGACGTAGAAGTATGTATATGGCTTTTAAGGTATTTATATCTTCGGTCTCAAGATGGCTTTGTAACGATTCTTTTGTACTTTCGCCACGAATTTGTTTTAAATGATCATTTTTGTGCGGTGCGGGCATTTGGTAGAAATTTTATTTTTTATTTTACAATAAACAATAAATAAATAAATATCTTTTTAATTAAAATAAAATTGCGAATAGTAAAATGTTTCCATAAAACTCGAAGCTATTTATAGATTCAGCCCAAAAATTCAATATCGCGACGTTCTTTCGCATTGCTTCAGCTCTAGACGCGAAAATATTTCGAAAAAATCGAAATTAAATAAAATCTAAATAAGTGTTCCAATTCTTTTCGAAAATTATTACAAACAAAGGTGTCTGACTATTCCACATCGAAAATTTCAATTCGATTCACGAAGCAGCTCTTGAGATACGAAGATTTGAATTTTACAAACCGTCGATACGCACACAAACACTCATGCATCCATCCATCCATTTTTTTAACCTCTTTTCTCGATGTTTTACACCGTTTAATGTCCTGTCATGAAAATCAGGAGTAAAAAAAAGTTCTCTATAAAAATATAAAACAGTGTCGCAGAAACGCGAAGAAACCTACGCCACCGAATCCCGAATATCTGCGTTTGAAATAACCGTCACGTATAAAAGAACAAAAACAATAGATCGAAAAACCGCCAACACCCATAATCGAATGTAACCGCCACGCGATGTCGCTTCGACACGTGGAAAAAAGAAACAAAACAGCAAAAAAAAAAAAAAAAAGAAAAAAAGAAATCCCAACTCCGATATGTATCGCGTGTAGCGAAAGAACAATGGCCGCGTCATGTACCACAAGGTGTGGTTAACTCAATTGAGGCTAAACATAAACCCTCCCCGGCCCCTTCCTCGTTCAATCCAGTGTCAACGAAATTTAATGAAAAATTCTGTGGTGCTCCACTGCACCGAATCCCTTTCTCGCAGCATTCCAATCCCACTATATAATTAACTGTATCTGTCTCTTTTATTAATACCCCCTACTCTCCGCTTTTGTACCTACTACAATCTACGTTGTAGTAGTATTAGTAGTAGTAGTAGTAGTAAAACTCTCGCTTTGCTCGACTAAAAACGACGAAAACAGAGTAGTACGTAGCCGTAACAGCTGCCACCAAGAATCTGGAAACACTTAGTCTTGTACGTTTTTATCAATCTCCAATATTTTTTTCACGCCTATTTCATTTATCGATACACCAAATTTATATCTCATTTCTTATCTTTTTTCTTTTTCTTTTTCTTTCTCTTCTCTCGTAGCTCGCCGTTTCGTCGAGCAGTCGAGAAGCTGTTGGGCGCGCCGAAAGGGACGAAAGACAAACTTCGCTGCCATTTTGGGCTTTCGCGTAGAGAGCTCTGTTGCCGTTGCTGCTGCTGCTGCTGCTGCTGTTGCTGCTGCGGGCCAATTTTGCTCTCAGCTCACGTCGGCCGCTCTCCCATAGCTCTCTTGTCTGTCGCGCTGCTGCTTCGAGATCACAGAAAAGCTAAAGAGAGAGACGGAGAGCACATACATACACACACACACACACACACAGACGAAGAGAAAGAGAGAAAGATACACAACGCTGCTCTCTCTCTCTCCCTTCGCCGCTGCGCGTGAGATACTTTTACTAAACAACTGGCCATATACAACGAAAGCGTATATAGGGAAGAAAAGAAAAATAAAAAAACAGCAGCGTTGGGGCTGATAGATCGCTTGTGAAGAGAATAGTTAAGCATCAAGCTTAGCGTGAAGAAGGCGAGCAAAGGAAGAGCCAAGGCGTTTGCGCGCACGCAAAGTGAGCGTCGTCGTCGTCGTCGTCGTCGTCGTCGTCGTGGTGTCGTCGTTGTTTCAGTGTGTTCCGTGATTACAAGGAGAGGAGACGGCGGTGGTGGCGGTGTGTAGTTTCCGTTGGCTATTGAAAACGCGAGGGACCGTCGGGCTCGAGTGAAAATCTTCGTCAGTGTGTCTGCGGCGGTCCGCGGCAACGCAAGGGAGAGGGGGAGGCTGCCGCTGATTTGACTATTACAAAAGTCGATCTCTCATCGATTCCAACTTTGGACTGTGCTTTTATTTTACTTCTTTTTTTTTCTTTTCTTCGTTCGCCTCGAAAACAAAACCGTGTTTTTCTCACACACCGAGTAAGTGAATTCGTTTCACGTCTCTCAAAGTGTGTGCGTGTCGAAGCCAAGAGAGACTAGTGTGACTGTGTGTGTGTATGTGAATGTGCGAAAGAGTGAGAGAGAAAGAGAAGCAAGAGAGAGAAAGAACAGCAGCCAGCAGCCGTTTTACGTGCGTGTGCTCTGACTGCGATACATAGATCATTGGGATTCGTGTGCATGCATGCGTCGTGCGTTACGCGTGTGCGCGCTGGCAGCAGCAGCCTGTCGTCCCGTCGGCAGCACGTCGGCACAACCAGCAAAACGAGAAGAAGCATCGGAAGCTGCTGCCCCTGTGGTGGTAGTAGTAGTAGTAGTAGTTGTTGCCGCTGCCGCCGCTTTTGTATTGGTGATTGTTGTTCAAGTGGTGGTAGTAAGTGCGATATTTGCGGCGGTGGTAACCTGCCCATCGAAGGAATTCACGATTGGGCTCGAGGCACGACCAACAAATGTTTTAAATGGACGCATCGTCCATTATCACCCAAGTGTCGCGGGATGACGAGCTAGGCCACTTCAATAACGAGAAAGGTAAGGTTGGCTTAACTTTTATCATATACATCGCTATGTATATATATATATATATATATATACACATATATGGTTTGCTACTCGTGGATACTAACATTTGTTTCCTCTTTCCTGACTCTTTGCTACTTTCAGGATTGTCCGGGTTTTCCTTAGCATTCCAGGCCACGCTATTTTTATGAGCGAAAAGGATCTTTTTTTTCTTTTTTTTTTTCATTCTACTTGTCGGGATAATAAATCCAGATGCTGGAATTATGGAACATCTCTGCACCTGTTACAGAGTGTGTTGATCGCTCTGTGTGTCTCTCTCTCTCTCTCTCGCTCTGTCTTTTTCTATCGTTCTTCTGTACACTTTGCGAGTTCGCCTCACCTAGCTTTTCCCCTCCACTAGTTTTACACTGAATCTCTTGGGGAGGGGGGAGTTGTTCTCTGTTCCTCTTTCATATGCTGGAATTTCTTTTACTTTTCTTTCTTACTTCACTTCCTTCCTTCCTTCCTTGTCGCGTGTAAAAAATAATGTATATTGCTGTCTCACTCGCTCTAGTTTATCTTGCACTTCCCTTGGTACGCGATACGTTTCGTTGTGGATGTGTGATTCGTTCAGCTCCGAGTTCTTGCCGGGCCTCGCCTCGACGATCCCGCTCTCTCTGCTTCGATGCTAAGCCGACGACGACGATGATGATGATAATGATGATGATGACGATGACTCTCTCACTCTCAGAGCCATTCGCGTGCGTTTTGGAATCGCACGCGTATATAACGCCATGCTGCACGAAAACTCGCTCACGCGTCGACTTTGTTATTTCGATGTGTGTTTTAAGGCTTCGCGAATAATTTTTCTCTTTTTTTTTACTCTTACTCACGGCGCTTCTCGGTGCTACGATCCTGAGAGTCGAGCGTGAAGCTACTTAAGGTAGTACTTTGCGGTACAGTCAAGTCAATCGGGTACTAAGTTTAAAAAACTAAAATATTTTGTACAAGCTTTAAGTCAGAAACTAGCGAATGTGGATCGAAGAGTTCTTAATTAGTGTCGAAAAAAATTGTATAATGATAAATTTACAGAAATTAACTCGTTTGCACAGTTTTTGTGAAATCAAAATTGTAATTTTAGTTGAATGTCAACGAGTAAGATTTTATTTTGCCTCTTTCGATTTGCTTATGAATTTATGATAAATATTTATGATATTCATCGTTCACATTTGTTTGTAAAAAAAAAAAACAAAAAAAAATCGTTGACTAAAGTTTTATTATCATCGAGAAGGAAAACGAAGCAAATTACTGGGTGATTACGAGAAACGTTTTTTTGAAAAATGAAATGAACTTTCTGTCGTCAAAATCGAACGAAAATTACTTATTTGACTTTACAAAAGCTGCATGAAAATATGCTTGTGGATTTATTAGCGCAAACCGAGTTTTTTTTTTTTTTTTTTGTAAATTTTTATTATATATTTTTTGTACATCAAGTGGGACCTCCAAATTAAATTTATCTTAGTTGAGATTAATTTTTTTTTAAAGCGTACAGCAAATAGTTTTTTTAAATCAAAGCAATTTGTTGAGATTCGAAAACAGTTGGGAAAAGTAATAGAATTTCGTTGAACACGTGAATATTATTCGAGAATGATATCTTTCTTTTTATTTCATGTTGGAATAACGAAGCTTCTACAATATTTTTCAAACGAGTTTGCTTGTCAGTTGATACAAGAAAAAAAAAAAATAGCCTGTAGAAATTCGATACAAACTCAAATGAAACACTGGTTGTCGCAACTCGTGAAACAGTTAGGAATGCATTGCCCATACATTCACAATCAAAAGTGTGACACGATTTGAACTTAGGTATTTCGACACGAAAAAAAGAAATCCACGTCGTCGAAGATACCAAAAACATTTATAATAATAATAATGCCAGAAAGCTACTAAATTTAGTAAAAAAAATTGCTTTAAGAAGCCCATAAAAGGTTTCATTTTTTAATAATTTTTTTCTTAAATTTTGCTTATAATTATTAACGTTTTTTTTTCTCTTTTTCATTTTGGCTTTTTTGTTTGTCTGCAATTTTCATATATTTTTTACACCCGAAATAACGACAAAAAAACTGAAAACAAAATTCTTCTAAAGCGCCAGTAAAAAGGCGGAAAAAACTCATTCTTATTCGTTTATCTATTTATCTATTTATCTTATTCCAATGTTGGTCTGAAAAACCGTGAAAAGTCAGGGAATTTGAGTAAAACAACTTTGTAACAATTCTGTACATGATTTTATTGAACACTATCGCATTGTACAAGTTTTTTTTTCTTATCAATCGTTATCTACAATATCTTCAACAAGTATAGTTTTGCGCATTTTTGCTTGTTTCTTCCATCACGATACTCATAAAGATCCGACAATCTAAAAAAAAATGCATTATTATCGATAAACAATGATTATTATTTTTTAACATAAATAAATAAATAAATAAATAAATAAATAAAAAGTTTGTAGAGTCAAGAGAAACACGGTGTAGTAATTTTCTATTGGTGCTTCAACTCGGCCTATTTGGAAAATAGTCGACGCGCGACGATTGTTCGATTCTCGGTTCCAGTTGATGGAACGTGTTGGACAGAGGACAATAAAAGTTGTTTTGTGGGACTCGTCGGTGAGCGGGCAGGAGTGCCGAGCGCCACAGAACCAATGAGCATGATAATGATGTTTCGTTCATGCCTTTTTTTTTTTTATATATGCGTATATATATCTATATACCTATAGTATATTCGTTTTTTGCTTTGATTCCTTGCAGCACAGTTACCAAGGGAAAATGAGGCTACGAGCAATGGTCCAACCGGCGGCAAGAAGCCCAGAGGACGTGGTCTTCTACGTTCTCTTCTCTGCTGTCTTGGAAGAGGAAGAGGCGGAAGTTCCAAGAGCTCGAAGGCGAGCTCGTTGCAGGGCGACGGTCGTGGATCACCGCCACCAAGCCGATCACCAAGATTCCTTTTGCCACCAGTACGACATCAGGATATGCACAAAAAGTGCATGGTGATCGATCTCGATGAGACACTCGTGCACAGCTCATTCAAACCAATAAACAATGCCGATTTTGTCGTGCCCGTTGAGATTGATGGCACGGTGCATCAGGTGTACGTTTTAAAGAGGCCTTACGTCGATGAGTTCTTGCAGAGAATGGGAGAACTCTACGAGTGCGTGCTCTTCACAGCCAGTTTGGCAAAGGTGAGCTCGTCGTTGCACTTTAAATTAATAAAAAGAAGAGAAAAAAAAAAATTAGAACGTGTACGATATTGTAAATATTCTCTGCAAAGTGGGTTAAAGCTTGTCAATAAATGTCGGTTAATTATTTTTTTTTCCGCTGGAAACAGCCTTTTTGATGCCATAAAAAAAAACATAACTTTTTTGTTTTTGTAATTTTTTTTGCCTGATCTCAATATTTCAAGATACACGGATTTGAAAGAAAAAATCCGATTTCCGAAACGAGTGAATTTTCAAAATCTGAAGAAATTCACAAAGAGTACTTTTAAGTTTTACTGCTATATTGCAAATTATGGAACAGATCCGAGAGGGTAAAAAAAAACGCCTCGTAAAACAATTATCGAGAGAAACTGATGCAAAGTAGAACTTTGCACGTTAATTCCATTTTTTTTTTGCAAGGCCACCTTTAAGAGGAAGCTTCATTGAATAACTTTGACTTTATCATATAAGAAGCTATGTGAAAAATTCTACTTTTCATATCTTCTTATTGTTGAAGCCGAAATTTAGCGATGCTTCAATAATCAAGGAATTCAGAAAATGTAGTGTTCTAAAATCTCACCGTTTAATCATATTTTAACGAAAATTGTAGCTAATACTTTTTATTTAATTTTTTTTAACGAAAGTAATAACACATTTCGATCGATTACAGTACGCAGATCCCGTGGCTGATCTCCTCGACAGATGGGGTGTCTTCAGGGCAAGGTTGTTTCGCGAATCCTGTGTATTTCACAGAGGAAACTATGTCAAGGATTTGAACAAGCTAGGAAGAGATCTTCAGCAGATTATAATCGTCGACAATAGCCCCGCCAGTTATATCTTTCATCCGGACAACGCTGTAAGTTTGTAACTCGATAGTAACATGTACCACGTATTATTCTATCGTAAGAATCTATCTCTAACTGGCACGATAGAAACATTGTAAAAGTGAACGCGAGAAAGGGCGTTATGCAAAGGCATACGGCTACGATTCGACAGATCGCGATCGGATATCTTAAGAAGGGTGCAAAAAATAAAAAGAGGCGAGTCACTCTTCGTCGAGAGACGGTCAAGCATTGAGAAAAGTCGAATTCGTCCTTCACCTTCAAACTATTATGTATGAGGTGAAGGGAATAAAATAAGTTGTGGAGTTTTTTAAAACTTTTTTTTTTTTTGTTGGCGTATGTGTGAAATTGCGGAGGAGAGAATTACGAGTAACGGATAACCGCAATTATTCGTACAAATGGTCTTTCGCTTTTCACTGTAAAAAAAGTTTTCTTATTTAATTTGGAAAAAAAAAAAAAAAATCAATTGTCAGAGTGATGAATAATCTTACATCGATGAAAAAGTAATAAAATTTAACGCTGGAAGGTCATCAAAATTTACCGAGGAACCTGAAATTCCGTAGTTTACAATCCTGGGTTCAGTGATTTATCAGTTTTATATTTCAATTTTTCTTAAAGTGATGAAAGCGTGCTCGGCATTTGCGATATTTGGACCTTTTCATACGCAGAAATGATTCTTACTGATGTTTCATTATTCCATCTCTAAAAAATACTCATTTTTTTTACTTAGAATTTTTGTCCCAAATTTAACTTAGTTATGATTTTTCATAAATTTGATTCATAAAATTCATAAAATGATTTCATATTGTTAGCCAGAATTGAAAAATGTGAAAAAATTCTCAAAAATCCTGAGCCAAATATACAAATTTTTTGAATTTCCAAATTTTTCAATTCTGGCAAACAATACGTACGTTTTGAAAAATCATAATTAAGTCGAATTTAGGAAAAGAAAGCTACAAAAAATGTGAGTGTTTTTTAGAGTTGCAAATGAAATTGTATGGATTACTAGTACTATATTAATGTATATTAATAGTACAACCAGAATATAAATAATTTGTATTTTTCACAGGTGCCGGTTGCCTCGTGGTTCGACGACATGACGGATTCGGAGCTGCTCGACCTCATACCCTTCTTCGAGAAGTTGAGCAACGTCGAGAACATATACACGGTTTTGTGCAACAGCAATCATCCGTACAATCAGGTGCCTGGTTCGGTGCAAAACAGTCCGAGCCCAGGATCCGGCTCAATGGGAGCATCCTAGCCCCGCCGGAATTCTGGCTTATCGGCCAGCCTTGACGCCTCCCGTTGTATCCTGAGGAGGAGCCTCGTCGGCCTCCTACGCGTCGCTCGATTATTCTGCCGTGTCGAGAGACCGGCGGCCTCGCCGAGTTAGACGCACAACTCCCGCCAACAGCAGCAGCAGCAGCAGCAGCCGCAGGTTTATCCAACAGGCAAAGCTAACCACGAATGAATATAAAGCAGCAGCAGCAGCAGCAGCAGCAGCGGTTGCAGCCGCCGAAATAGTACGTGACGCGACGCTAAGTTCCATCGCCGAAGGAAAAAAGAAAAAGAAAAAGAAAAAAAAAGTAGGTGAATTCGGAACGTTCGTTAGCGACGATCGAAGTCTCGGAGACTCGATATAAAAATCGAAAACCGGGATTTTGCGAATACAGAAAGAAACGGAAAAAATCGGTAGATAAGATTCAGAGGAACGCTATAAAGCTACGTAGAAGCAGTGAGACTTCCCGGAACTTGTTTGTTTTCCTGTTTTCGTTATTTTTTAATTTTTTTTGTAGCTCTTTTCGTTATTGTCTATTGACTCCCTGGTTACTTTTACTTTTTCTACAATACCGAATCATTTTCTTCGGGCGTCGCCGAATATTGTCACGTGGCCGAGACGTCTGGGCTTCCGTAATGGCGATATGCTAGACTCAACTCGCACTCGCTCTGAACTCTATTCCGATCGACGGAATAGAAGGGAACAAAAACAACAAAGAAAGAAAAAAAAAAACGCGGAGAATAGAGAGAATGTTTGACGACAGCTAGGCGGAAGTGGGAACCGAGATTAGTCGAGTGAAGAACTAGAACGCGAGCCGTGGCCTCTCGAGTACATCACCGACAGCCACTACCATCGCACCTTTATACCTATGATGACTACGGCAAGCAACTCTTCAGTCCGAGAGTTATATATATTCATGTATACACATATATATATATATATATACACCATCGTGGTTGTTCGTGTCGATGCATATCATTCTCTCCCTCAAGGCGAGACAATCGGTACGAACGTGACGGTGAATTGAAAGCACTCGGTCAGAAAACGATTAATTTTTTAACGATATCATTAACGAATTATAATTATTTAGGAAGAACCCGGGAAGAGACGAGGGCATCGATGAACGATTGGTATCGTATGCCTGTGAATGACGAATTAGAGACTCGGCATGGCTTTTTAGAGTTGAAAAGAAAAGAAAGTAAGAATTATGCGGCAGCATTATATTTAACGGTGAAATCATCATTGTCGTTAGAGCATTTGTACTTAGTTTTAAAAAAAAGAAAGGAAAGAAAAAAAGCAGAAAACAAAATGTACGCCGCCGGTGTGTTTGTGTTGGTGTGAACAAAAGTGTGAGTGTGTTACCGCAGCGCTTGAAAAGAACAAAAAAAAAAAAAAAAAAAAAGAACGTAAAAATCGTCGAAGGGACTTTCGCATGCGCGACGAAAATCTCTAATAACCGAACGACTCACGTGTATTATCATTACTTTGTTTTCATTTTCTTCTTTTTTTTTCGCACGTTATGCTTCGCGTCACCTTCCGACTTCTTCTGTTGACATTTAATTTAATTTTTTTTTCCTTTTGCAATATTGAAATATTGTGTTACTGTCAAAATCATTGTGTCTAACCCGAGAGAGGCGTTATCGTTCTCGCGATGTCTGCTGGGACTGAAAGTGGAATTTTGAGAGCGCGATTTTTCTTCACGGAAAGAAGCTCCGATTTTTATATTAAAAAAAAAAAAAAACCCACGCTAAGCGGCGGTTTTTTGTATCGTTCATTTCTTTTTTTAACGATTTTTTAAAAATTAGGACTAAATTGGTGCTTCCGTACAATAAAAAGAAACTCAATGGAGGAATGAAGGGAAATACAAACAGATGCGTTTAATGAATTCAGGCGATGGACGTCTCGGCCTCTTTTCGTCGATTTTTATAATACCTATACGTATATAAAGGATTTCTTTTTTTTTTTTTTTTTTCCTTCTTTTTATATCATATATATAAAACGTGCTCTCGGGGGAACTCTCGGCGAATCGTCGGAAATTCACCGCATAGCCTGTTGCTCCGATAATCGACGAGAGAGCTACTCGATGTGTACGTCGCCCGCGAACGCTTTCCTATCAGAGACTTTATCGCGATGTTGAAAACGGAATTTCCTCGAGATTTGAGCTTTGGCATTGAGGATCGCGCGAATCTTTGAAAAAAAAAAAAAAAAAAAAAAGAAAAAAAGAAGAATTCTCGAGTCCGTCATTAACTCGCGCCTTAGCAGGCACTGTAGGTACGGTTACTTACGAGTACACGAATAGAACGCAAAGTGCATGATGAAGACGATTTAATAAAAAATAAAAAATAAAAATAATAACAAAAGATAAAAAGAAAAAAATGGTGAAGAACGCAATGATTATTTGCAAGTACAAAGTTGTTACTTTTAGAACGCCGCGAGGCTGCATTGCAAGCCGATACAGCGTGAACGGGGGGCACGTAAAAAAGATATGAAACAAGTATAAGAGACGAGAGCGGGGATAAAATATAGTGTAAAGCGAGAGAATGAGTGAGTGAAAGAGCGATATTATAATAATGATGATTATGAAGAAAAGAAAATTAATAAAAATGAATAGAGGTGGACACATATAATCGTTGATGAAGCAACGTTGCATGGCCACTCCGCTTGCGAGAGAAAGAGAGAGAGAGAGAGAGAGAGAGAGAGAGAGAGAGAGAGAAAAAAGAGATACACGTTTTTTTTATATGAAATCAATTTCATAAGAAAATGACTTAATGAAAAAAAAGAAAAAAAAAAAAAATTACAGATGACGCGCGATTAATAAATCACGAAACGTAAGCACTTGAGGAGATTATTATATATTGTACAAAATTTGTCGCAGAGGTAATAAGGATGAAAAAAAAAAAAAAATGAAAATAATAATAATAATAATAATAATGAAAGGCTTATGACGCAAGTGAGCAGCGAGAGTAGAAGAAACAGTTTTTAATGGATCATCAGAGTGTTGGACGCATCAGTATGCATGTAGCCGATAATTAACGAATATTGCCTTGATTTGTAAATAAAACTTGAACAAAAAAAAATGAAAAAAATGACAAAAAAAAACTTCCACTAAATAACCTTTCTCTGCGAATGAAAAAAAAAAAAAAAAAAAAAAACAACTAAAAGGCAGTGTGGCTCCGTGTTGTCGTCGTCGTCGTCGTCGTCATCGTAATCTCCGAAGTCTTTTCATGCAGTTTTCTCGTTAATCCGTTATATATACTAAACTTTTCGTACAGTTTTTTACGCAAAATGTAATCAAAGACAAAAAAGAAAAAAAGCGAGGAGCGATTATAAGCCAGCCGCGGCCAACGCCTCTGATCACTCTCATTTAATCATCTACTTTGTACTCTTTATAATTCGCTAAATCAAGTAATTTTTGTATACGATTATAACGAAAAAAAAACAAAAAAAAAAAAATCCAACGGGACGGTCTCGCACCGAGCGAGGAAGCTTCGTGAGACGAAAGGAGATGACGAGATTCAGTTACTTGATAATACAGATGAACAAAAAAAATATATATATGAAGAAAAAAAATAAAAAATAAAAAATTTGAGACGTTGACATAATAACATCTCCCGGCCAACCCCGAAACCCCCTCCGACATGTCCAGTTTGCTCTGTGATTCTGTGTTTTAATAAAAACAACAAAAAAAAAAAACAAAAAACAAAAAATATATTATATATATTATATTATAACGAGATGCTTTGTAATTTCAACAAAAAAATCCTCGCGTTCCCTTCTATAAAATAGAGATTAATGTATTATTCTTTATAAAAAATATTTGCGAAGGAAAATGCTGTATCAACAAAAGTTCTCGAACGAAGCCATTGCAATTATTAATTTTGTTCAAAATTACTATTTATAATCAAGAAAAATTTAATGCTACTATTAGACGAAGATTTGTTTAAAATAAAATTGTAATTTTGAAGAAAATTAATTATTTGAATAGTTTAGAAATTGCTATTCCTTACACTGCAAAAAAAAACGAAGAACTTAATAACTATCATTTTTCTGTACCTCTAATTTTTTTTTTTTTTTTTAATTCCCTGTGATATTGAAACCATAATTAATAAAATTACGAAAATATTTTATCGTTTCATGTGGACACTTAAAAGTGACATAAAGTTAGCCGAAAATTTGAGTGAATCTAATTTTCAATACACTGGTATCGATTGGTGGTCATTGGTAGCTTAATTAAAACATTTGGTGGTAAAAAAAAAAAGAATTTTTTTTTTTTAACGAATATAGTCTAAAATATAGGTTTAGTCGATAGGAAATCGATTGGTTCTGAATTAAACAAAATACAAAAACAAAAGTGATAATTTAAAAATCATTGATATTCGTCCAAAATGTTGGCATCAGATATACCTTCTTTCGAACTACTAAAAGCACTTTGCGTTGCGGGAAAGGAAAATAAGAAAAAAAATATGCCTTATTTTTGCGGCATCCCAATATAGACACGGTGCAAGACCTCGAGAAATTTATCCACAGGAATCCGTGTTTAGCGGACTACACGTTTTTTCGCGGTGTATCGAGAGAGACAGAGAGCTTGTGCGAGGCAGCTCTCTCAGTCATCCAAGGCAAATGACGCGGGCTCGCGCGCGCGCGCGCTCGTGGGCTATCTAGGTCGAAGCGTATTCGATTGAATGGTCACGCCTAGACGAGATATACGCGTGGCGTGTGGACGTGACCCTGGAGATATTGGGTTACCCGCGGATACTCGTGGCTTTTACACGTTCTATATATTTCTGTTGCTGTTGCTGGGATATAAAACAGGACGTATATAGGATGAGGCTCCGGGCTATATACGCCGACCTTTATCTAATACACACGTTCAATGCATAAGCCGTTCATTCTCCCGTTCATCTCTCCTTTTGACATTAAAGAGACTCGGTGTGGGCGTTAATTGCAGTCTCTCTATAGCGGAAAATTAATTTTAGTGCACTTGTATAGGATTCTTTCATCGATTTTTATTTATAAAGCTGAATGACAAAGTTCCCATAGATAATGGAGGGGAATAAAAAAATGAACGCGTAGCTTTGAACGAGAAAAGGGATACGATAAAATTATAGTTCAGTGGAGTGAAAAAGAAATTAAAAAAAGGTTCAGTTCGTCTAGACTCTTGGGGTATTATGAAGGGGCGTTGAAATGTCCCACCTGGTGACCTTGAAAATATTCTATCTTGTTGTACAGTCGGTAAAATCGATTATTGGCCCTCCGTCGGTAATGTAGATCTTTCAGAGCACCGGTCGATAATTACGATTTTTTTGCTTTATTACGATGAATTATGTAAGCCGATTGAGGCTGCAGTCTATAAATAAAGTTCGCTGTAAATTGAAAACGATGCTTAATTCGTAGGATTTTTTTGCTTTTTATTTTAAAAGTTATCCATTGTCGCTCAAAATCAAATTTAAAAGGAATTGTCATGATTTGCTTCTAGATTTTATAGATTTTCCGTTAGCTTACAAAAAAAAAAGTCGAAATCTAATCATAATGAATTAAAAATCGGGTTTTTAATACACTTTTTTAAAAAATATTTCAATATTTTTCGTATTTTTTTTACGTCTATAGTAATTTATTGAGAAAAATGGTGCAGTAAAATCAATAATACAATGATAAACTGATCTCTAAAGTTGTGGAGTAATTTTCGGCGTTCGCTATAGGACTCTAATTTGTCATGAAAACGAACATAAAAAGCGAACAGAACAGATTGAAAGCGATAGGTTAGAACTCTTTATTATCGATCCAATGCCGGTAAAATTGCAGCTGTTAAGTACAATCGGGCTTGGATATTTTCTCGCTAGCGAGATAATAATCGCACACAAGCGGCGCCACGAATAAGGAGAGGACCGGAAGTTTGATGCACGAAGGTGTGAGAGAGTGAGGGGAGAGTGTATCTTCTGCGTCTCGTTTCTGCGACGCCGGTACGAGAACGAAAAAAAAAAAAAAAAAAAAGAAAACACTGCACAGTAAAGCTGGGAACAGGAGGAAAAAAAAGAAGGGTCCACCTTAACAGCGTAGTTGAACTCATACTCGCCAGGGTTCCTTCTTGCTAACACCCTGAGGCATATAAAAAGAGAGAGAAAAAGACAGAGACGGAGTGAGAGACAGAGAGAGAAAGAGACGTGGCTCCCCGGATGAAAATTCGAATGTGGCTCAATAGCGATCTACGAGTGGATCGCGAAACCGCGAGACCACGAATATCCTTTAATATTTGAGTGTAAAAGAAGGCGTATTTCGCGGACAACGGGAATTTCAAGTCGAAAACGTGCGAAAATGCTGCGCTGGCCTACGAGCAAAAATTACGAATTTTTCATTGACGAAAACGCTGAAATCGTGTGTCAACAACGAGACGAGAAACAGCACAAGCAGCAGCAGCAGCAGCAGCCCCGGGCGACCGGCGAAGTTCGTCGAAAAATGGCTGACCTCTGAATTTATCGTGTAGCGTGTATATGCGTGTCGATAAAAAGACGCTTAAAAACATAGTGACCAAGTACGTGTGTGTTAGTGACGGAGGTGAAAGGTGACTGCACGAAAATGCCCCGTGTCAAAGCATCACCGAAAAAATGCGTTAAAACAGCGAGCTCACATCCCGCTGCTAATACTTGGGTTTTTCTCATGAAAGGTAAACAATACAATATGATAATCTACTAATATTTCGCGCCTCTTGTATATCGCATATAATTGCCTATTGGCGGGAGCATTGCACTTTAACTGTAATGTCTTGCAATTGTTTTTTTGTTTTTTTTTTTTTTTTTCAATCGCAATAATCCGATGTTTTTTTTTTTTGCGATATTGCTCGGACATTTGGAAAAATACAAAACAAATCGTTAATCTACTGATGGTGGACATGTGTTTCGGAAAATTATCGAATCAACCATTTTTCTTTCTATTGATGCTCGAAGTTATGTTTATAAAAGCTCCAAAAATAGTGTAGCAGAAAAATGTTTTCTGATCTAGTAATAAAAATAGGTTTTTTTTTTTTTTTGAGATTCGTGAATCTATTTTTTGCTTTTGGCAATTTTTGATAGTCTGATCATTGCATTTAAAAATATGGTGAAATTATGCAATTATTTACAATGTTGTGCATGTCAGTGCATTTACACAAATAAAAACAAACCATAAATCTAAAGATAGCTGTTACATTGGATTTGTATGCTGGACATTTATTCAATCAACTGTTTTGAAATATTTGTGTGTTTCATTGATATTTAAAATAATTTTAATCCAGGAATTGGAACTTTTTTTTATTTAATTATAATTTTTTTTTTTTTTTTAAATAATATCAAGATTTTGCAAGATTTGAGATCAATTTTTTTTCTGATCTTATTTGCAATTTTTTTTTTTAGAGTTTTGTGTTATTTTTTACATGAATTTCTTAAAAAAAAAAAAAAATCAATCAATTTAGTGGTAACATGAACATGACATAATGTTATATTCTAGGTGATGGCTTAGATGGAAATGAAGGAAATCCTCCAGATGTTGTCAAACTGAGACATCCGGCTTCAAATCAACCTGCAATGTTTGTATTCAGTCCTGGCGATCTTACAGTTCAAGAGGTTCTCACATTTGATGAAAACAAGAGGTCCTGGTTTATAGATGACAATGTCAAGTCTGATGGAAAGATGCATTTGTCTACTCCTATTGACCCAATTTTCTTGGTACTTCCCTACTTGAGAAAGGTAAAAAAAAAAAAAATGAACTTACACCAAGAAATGGACAGAAATATATTATTCTTGCCACAATACAAAAAAAACAATATGGAATTTTTTTTCTTGCCACAATGAAAAAAAAAACAATATGGAATTTTTTTTTCTTGCCCCAATAAAAAAAAAACATATGAAATTTGTTTTTTTTTTTTTTTTTAACCCATATAGAATTTTTCATCATACCACAGTAAAAAAAAATTCTTGTCACATTTTAAAAAGCTTCACACTAAAGTTTTACTACTCTGCCACAGTCACAACAGGTATCGCCGCTGGACCAGTGTCTGAGAGACGAGGATTATCCTGA
Organism: Perithous albicinctus; assembly: GCA_964016905.1. NCBI lineage: Eukaryota > Metazoa > Arthropoda > Insecta > Hymenoptera > Ichneumonidae > Perithous > Perithous albicinctus. Next base: position 16,163,133 of record OZ024699.1, read on the forward strand.
GACGACGCGTCTAACACGTTGCCAAAACTTAAAATTATCCCTGATCGCCGATCGTAAAGGCGACGAGTCGCTGCAGGCTTTTAAATTCAACGAGGAAAAAACTCTTAGCTGGCTGCAGAAGAAAGTCGAAAGAGTGGCTGAGATACTAAGACAGAAGGGAATTCACGTGTCACAGGGTGCCGTCAGTGCGACTTACGTAAAGAGTAGCAAATATGAAAGCGGCACGGACATGGGTAAGGAGAAAAAAAACCCGTACACAGGATACGCGGATCGATGTAATTTTTTTTTTTTTTTTTTTAATAGGATCAAATTCGAGATGTATGTCTAGATTTCGATAATCATTGTACATTTTTCAGAGTATCTGAGATACGCACACGGCATTGTGTCCGAGTATCTTGCCGACGATCTCTCGAAAAAACTCGCTCAGTATCTCAATTTGCCGGATGAAAGTGAGAGCAAGAAACGAAAATTAACGAGCCCGAAGGAGGGCGGCGAGGAGAAGAGGCAGAAAAAAGAATCCGTGGACGGTGATAGTTTGCCAAGAAATCGGGCATTGGACTTAACGAAGCCGGAAAAGGTAAATAGATTTATTACAATCTTTATATATTGCCTCGAAACATCATACATTTTTTTTTTTCACAGTAATTATTTATAGTTTTCCTTGACTTTTTTTAAGGCCATTTTATTTATTATTTCTTAAAACCTTATTTCTAACCTGTTTTTGTTTTATTTCAGCCTCAAAAGCCACCACCGATTACGAAGAAGGAATTGTCGAGGCAGAAGGCCGCAGCTGGATCGAAAAGTATCACGAGTTTCTTCAAGAAGAAGTGAAGATTTCGCCAAACATTCTAACGAGTCTCTGCGTTCCTATTGGTGTTTAAATACAAAACTTTAGACTATCGAAAAAAAGAAAAACAAAAAAAATCGACGATGTCAATGAGTCTCAAAGTTTCATTATTGCTCAAGCGTATTTCTGTGAATCGAGGCGTCTAAATGTTTTTGTTTTTACTTTCATTTACTGTTATTGTTTTTAATCAAATTCAGTGACGCAAAACAATGGAAACTCTGAAATAATCAAGTTGGCGCTCCGATTTTGCGAGGAGTGATCAATCACATGGCTTAAACGTTGAGCGTAACTGATTTTTCAGCAGCTTTCATGTAAATATATTTCAGCGATATAGCGATTAATTCTTTGCGAAAAATTGATTTTCGTCGTATCGTCGTACTTAACCCTTTGAGGCACTAAAGCGCGCTTTAACTGCTTCGAAGCTGAACAGAACACGAAAAAACCCCGCACGGCAACGCTGAATCAGTGCCGAACGGAATATAAATCGAAGCCCTTAGATTGCTATAAATTTATAAGTGATTTAAGTGCTCCCAAAGAGGGTCAAACTTACGAGCACAAAAAAAAAAAAAAGAAATATTGTGAAAGTGTTTAAGAAGCCACTTCGCTCAGTAAACCGTCGGATAAAATACGACTCGACTGCGTTAAATTGCATGAGCAAACTCAAAGACTGCCACAGTTATCACACAACGCAAGATTACAGAATTCGCACGTCCCTCTTCTGACTACCACCGATAGCTCTTTTTTTTTCGCGATTGGTGCCTTAGTCGCTTTTTTTCGTAGGAATCAAAGTGACGGAGAGTCACATAGCAAAGGCGGATTACTAGAGAGAAATTGAACTCGCAAGTAACACTGGCAAAATATAGACATAAAACGGTGGGTGGTGATACACTTTTTTTTTTTTTTTTTTTTTTTTTTTTTTTTTTTTTTTTGTCGACCAATAAGAGATCGGAGAACTCTATGGGCGCTCGTTACTTTGATTCGAACTGAAAAACTACTCTTGAAGGGTTAATAACGGTCCAATCATTTTTAATTAGCGCCTACGCGTGAGTCGGTTATAACTGACGAAGTGTTGTAATCATAAAAAAGAAAAAAAAAAAACGTCGTACGACGAATAATTACGTCAATATCGTAGATTTAATGTAATATACTTACTGCAAAAAAAAAACATACAAACGGTTTCGTACTTTATTCCTATTGCTTCTTTTTATATTTCGATTTTTAATTTTTTTAAAGGAGTCCTGGCCATTTTTTTTAAATCGGACTGCCAATTTTATTGGCAAAATGCCTAAACGGAACGAAATCCGTTTTATTGAAAATTTGCAACAACCATGAATGTGATTAAAGCAAATGTTTGTTGACTTCTTCTGTGATGGATGTCTTTCGCTGGTTTAAAAAACGAGCTCTTTATTTATCATATCATTTATTTATTAACAAATATGTAATAAAAGTATATAATTACGTATTTTAATTTTATATAAAGTTCGTAAAATATAGTTTTTCCGATAAATTACATGAATAAACCATTTTTTTTTTTAATGTTACGAACGCCACGTCGTCGTTATTCTTTACAATTTCTGTTTTCTTTACATTTTGTTTCATGAAATTCGTTGCAAAAAATGTGTTTCAAGAACTTTATACAAAGTTAATTTATCTTGACGATAATTGACGGTTATTCACAGTCATTTACATAAACAGTAAATTAATATTTCTTTTTTTCTCGAAAACAAAAAGTATTTAAACTAAAATTTGAAAAGTGAGTTACAAGGATCATTTAAAAAAAGGGGACTTATTAATTGAATTTATTAATATTGAAATAAAAAGAAATCTACTGAGAAAGCATAATCACATTGTTATTTAATTATGAAAATGTTTATTACAGTTTCTCGTTTTTTTCTTTATAGTCGCAAATCAAACTTTATTAAATTTTTTTTGGATTCTCCAAAAAATTGAATAGTTCTAATAATAAAAATAAAAATGTATATGTAGATAAAATTCGATTTGCGACTATAAAGTTGTTTATTATCGATAAAAGTCTGAAATATCTCAAATAAGTATTATAACACTTTTTATTGCGAGTTTAAGTAAAATTTTCGTTTTACTGAAACAAAACGTTTCTACGCTAAAACTAATATTTTTTAAACGTAATTAAGACTCTCGTGCATAAGAAACGTTCGTTTTTTTTTTTTTTGTTTTTTTGTAAGCTCAACTGTATCCGTAAAAAAATATACAGCATTCTCGATCTAATGTAAATTAAAGAAGTAACTAATACAAATAAAAAGATTAGGTAACGCAAACTTCGACAATTGGCAGACCCATAAACAAAAAATGAGTAAATATTTGAGAATAGCGAAAATTTCACTGAAATTTTAGGGAAGATCCAAGCCTAGAGGATCATTTTATCCAGCTCGGTCAGCAGTTTGTGCAAGATATTCAACAAAAATAAAACAACTCCAGATTTAACTTCTAAGGTCCGCAGCGCAATTTTGATGATACCCTAAGTAAGTGTTAGTAAATCTTAAACTTATTATTGTCCTAAGTACTTGAAAGGACAAAATCAATGCGCCGATAACGATTCTTTATATATTTTCTTCTTTCACGCCATCGCGAGAATCTCGCAATTTTCTATGGATTTCTCAGAAATCTTTTTGTTGCTATCATAAACCTGTTGAAAAAAAGAAAAATATTTCATTACACAAAATTTGCGAATTTAAATAACACGAATTTGTAAATGTATTTTATTATTGAAGACAAATGGCAATATTGTTGATCTGATAATTTTTTACAGGATTGTAATTCCAGAATATATTTGAGAACGAATTTTCCGAATTTTAAAACTGATCTAAATAATTTAAAAAAAAGCAATTACAAGCTCCAAGAAAATAATTTAAACTTTTTTAAAAAATTTTTTGTACTTTTATGAAATTTCTATCAATTTATTAAATTTTCATCAAATCATTATTACCCATAAAAAAAATTCCCATTAAATGATTATTGGAAAACGGAATGCATATTTCTCTAGACTCACATATATGGGTCATTCCACACAAAGTGGGCCATCCCTGTTTCGAATTGATCAAAGACTATGAGATCTACAAGTGTGTCGTTTATCTTAAGAATTGACCCATACATATGGGGCATTCCATCATAAATTGCCCAGGACAAAACCTGAAGCTCTTCAATATCCCTAGTATTTTTTTATATTGTTTTTTATCACAGATAAGAACGCCTGTAATTTTTATTACATTTTTATTTATTTCCATTAATTAATGAAAAAAATTAAACAATTTAGAGAATTCTGAATTTCATTAAAAAAGATGGTTCTGACATAAATTATCCAATCAATTTTGTGCGAATTTTTTTTTGAACGTTTCTCAATGTTTTAGACCATATTGAGTATTTCAACATTTAATTTAAAAAAAAAAAAAAAAAAAAAAAAATGAGGAAACAATGTTATCAAAATTCATAAATGTCATATTTTGCATATTTATCTAATTTAAATACGAAAAAAAATAGGATCTCACTAATTACATCACCTTTTATTTTATTACAAACATTCTTCAAAATTGTGCGTTGAGAAGTCAAAATTATAAATCTTTTATATTCCCAAAAAATTGAAGAGGATCAAGTTTCGTCCTGTGTGAATTGCCCTCAACATGGAATGCCCCATATATCAAATCAAGCTTACTAGTTCAGAAGGACGATTTTCTCTTTTGCGTTGTATTATCCCGCTCGCGTAAGTCTCTTCTGAATTCTTTGATTTCTTTGGTGAGTCCGTCAATACTCTTGACAAGATTCAACAGTGTGTTTTCATAGACCGTGACATTATTGTCATTGGTTGTAGATTCCGTGATACCGGCGTTCCCTACAATCGGTATGCACGGAACGTCGTTTTTCTCGACTTTACTGTTAAGCATTTTGTAGACATCTTCTTCGCTGGCTATACGATACAAAGTCGAAACCGCAATTTTATTTTTCAATTCCGCTTTGATATCAATCCAAACTTGATCGCGTTCCGACGCCAATTGTCCGTTGTCACGAAGAATATAATTTTTATTCTTCAAAATAGTATTGACAACTGTCTCCTTTTTAACTTTACCGAGCGGACGTCCCCGCAATTTTGTCGAAACGGCAACTTTTGTTATCTCAGCCTCGGGGTTTATCAGCGACTTTGAAATATCATTCTTATAGCCAATTAAAATCACATCCTCAGTATCACGATTCACATTGTCGTTTTCGTCGATTAATATCGCGTCTTTATTATCGAAACTTCTCGGCGTGCATCTTGCGCACTGTGACGTATTTGCTTGAAGAACTTCTTTCTTCTTCGCAATCGCGTCAACAACTTTGTCCTTGTCAGCTTTAAGATTTCGTCTCCCTTTTTTTTCCACAACTTTAATCTTCGTTTGCTGCTGCGGTTGTAACGGTTGTAACAATGGTTTTGGAATATCAGTTTTATCGTCGATTAAAATCACGTCTTTGTTGTCACAATTTTCATCGTTCATTCCCTCGATTAATATCACGTCTGAATCACAACGATTTCTCAGCGAACTTCTCGTGCGCCTCGAAGTATTTCCGAGATTCATTAATTTTCTTTTTTTATTCATTTCACCGGGAATTCGAGATCTCGAGGTATTCACGGCTGTTATTATGTTTTTGTGCTTTGCGATATTACTTTTATGCTTGAAAATATCGTTTAACACGATATGCGGTTGCAATCTTTGTCCGCGTATCGGCGGCATCGTGCGCGATCTTTCGGATTATTGTTTTTATTAGTAAAACTTTAGGCAAGCAAAACAGTATATATGTTGGTCTTGTGGAGGAGGAAGACTTGCGCGCTCAAGAGAAATTTTTCACGCCGACTGTATAACAGTATATAGTCAACTAGATTACTTTCTTTTCTCCTGCTTCTCTTCTTCTAAACGTCTCCTTCTTCCTCGGAGTGATGACGATATGAAACCCTCTTTACTGACGAATCACGCGATAAGCACACTATTTTACTACAGTAACAGTTTTAACCAGAACAATATATGTGTTGCGTTTATTTTGTTCAATGGTAAAACAATTGCAAAAACATGTCAAATTCGTTTATATATGAACTAATGAAATATTCGGTTTACCGCCCATAATAATCCTGAAGATAAGATATATATGTCACGAAAAAGTAGCTTGCATCAAAATATTTTAGAACAGAAAAAAATTTTATTCCAAAATAATTTATAATTATTTACCAGATGAAAATATACAAAAACATCAATGAAAAGTGTGCTTTGGCAACGAGCGGCCCATTGCCAAAACACACTTCAACATTCTTGAGATACGGACGTGTGAATTTTGTATGCCAGCCAAAACAAAGCTTCCTTTATGAGGAAGCAAAATATTGTAGGTTGTTCGTGTTTACGAGACCGAATTTATAGGTACAGGCTTTTGAATGAACGCAGCATTCTTATGCTGACGCAGCGGCGTCTCGAATTTGTTTTGAGAACGAATACGTAATATTAAATTGTAGAGGGGTCGTGTAGTACATAGAATCAGTTTTTATTCCGAGCATATCGTCTTGGGTATTTAGAGTCATCTTTTCTAGCTATTTGGTATCATTATTGTAATTGTTATTATTATTATTATTGTTGTTGTTATTATTATTATATATAATAAATGCATAAAATCCGTCGCCCTCGTGTAATTGAACAAAGGGAAGAAGCAAATTGAAAGCCTTCTTTAATTCAAATTGAACTAAATCGAACTTGCTCGCGAATCTCTGATCAAATCGTGAAATTATGCACGAAAAACGGCCATCTCAATTGTTATATACGGATTATTTTAGTTGATAAACATATCAGCTTCCCAAATTGCATGATCTCCCATTATTATTATTATTATCGTATTTTCTGCGCAGATGCAGAATTATGTTATCTTGCGCATATAGCTAAAATAAAAGATGGCGTACGATACACGCGCCGTTCCGTGTCGCTCGACGAAGTGCAATGTTTTTTTCATATTCGCACGTTAAACAAAGTTTCATATAAAAAATGAACATGGACGTGGGTTTGGGTAATACTCTTCTCGCGGGTGATCCACGACTCGTCGATCACATCGTCGGCGAAGTCAAGTCTCAGGGTATCTTTGATCAGTTCCGAAAGGAGTGCATCGCCGATGTTGATACCAAGGTTTGTTATTTACACTCTTCTATCAACGACTTTTGTCATTTTTTTTGTTGTTGTTTTTACGTCACATCACGATTATGAAATTTAGCGTTTTTATGGTATTCCAAATTTTTATTGTTTTTCATATCGCAGTCCGAAGGTTAACGAGAGATTGCAAACTAACCTTGCATAACCTTTACGTCGAAATATTATTGACCTTATTGCACAATTTTTAAGAAGACATTTTTTTCGGGCGTTCATCAATCTTATATTTCTGTTTGTCATCGATGCTTGTTATAAAAATGCTTTTGATAACGTCTTTGCAATCAATGACGACTGTTGCAAATACATTGATGAACAGCATTTTTTTTTTGGAATTTTGTCAAATTCCATCGACGAGCGGTCAATCTGTAGGTTATACACAGATTTGAGATAAATCATTTCCGATGATGATCCACGACTAAAACTCAAACATAAAAATACATAGAAGCGATCTGTTGCTTCTTTTTTTGTTTAATGTCTTTTGCTTCGGCAAATGACGGCCTCAGTAACGAGATGAAGTTGTTTTTATTTTTATTTTAACGGCTCAACCAGATCGGGCCTCTTCCGAATTTGTTTATTTTTCAATTTTTTTACGTATCCTTTCTTGGTTTGTGTTTTTAATCTTTTTCCCATTTTTCTAATGAGCTACACCGGTCCGTATTAGCTGCATTGTTTTTTCTGCTGAGTTACTAGAATTTTTTATTTTTGATAAAAGTTTTTTTGGAATTTTTCCAAATTTTTAAAATCTATCATTTGGTAATTTGTTTTAAAAAATTGTAGATAATTAAAGATGTGTAAAAAAAAAAATTAGCAGTTTTTAGAATTATGTGAGTAATATTTTTTTTTAATTTCAACGATATTTTGTAATTATATTTAATTTTTTAAATTTTGAGTTAGTAATTCATATTTATTGATTACGTCATAGAAATTTTTATATTTTCATGTAAAATTCTCAGTTAGTAAATCTAAATTTCACTTTTAAAAATTCTATAACACAAAACATTTTTTTTTTTTTACAGCCAGCGTATCAAAATTTACGAACGCGAGTCGAGAGTTCGGTAAATTCGTTTCTCGGCAAGCAGGCATGGAAGGCAGATTTGAACAAGAATCAGCTGCGAGAGACATTGCGAAAGCACATTGTCGAGGCACCGTATTTAGATGCCGGTGTCGAGAGAATCGTCGATCAAGTCGTAAACCCAAAGGTTTACTCTGTCTTTATGCCGCAGATTGAGGATGTAGTTTACAAATTTTTGGGACTCGAGAGACCGAAGAATAATCGTCAACGAAATGGACCATGTGCAGGTTCGTTCAAGGACTTGTTGCCCAAAGATTTAGATCCAGTGTCGCCGGAATCGGACAAAAATAGTCTTAAAGACGTGTCGCTGGATTCTGTGGACGCTAATGTCGAGAATCCGGATCCAAGGGACAAGGAAATGTCGATATCGAGCGCAGAACAAAGTCGCAAAGATGACACTGATAACAATTCGAACGATCGAGATAATGGTCGGAATGGAGACGCGGAGATCGAAGAAAAATCGTTGGATGACACGGCTAAGTCGTCGGGAACCGTGAATTTAAATAGTTCTGTAAAATCGGATGAGAAAACCGAGGAAGAGGAAGAAGACAGTCCGACCTTCGAACCTATCGACATAATGAATCTAAACGAATCGAATATCTCGAATGATTCGCATCTCTCCGGAATATCCGAATTAACGAGCCACAGATCACGCAGCCCTGATTTCTCGAACGACGCATCACGCGATAACATGGACTTTAGCAATCAGGACTCGCAGTTCAGTAAAGTCTCCTCGGATTCACGTCTCTCGATTGTCACGGATTTTGAATCTTCGAATCACAATTCAACGCCCGTTTCCGATGTAGCTAAAGACGAAAAAGGTGAATCCAAGTACACGAAAGACAATTTCAAAGCTGTTCGCGAATTCGAGAGCGGAAAAGGCAATAAAGACGGGAAATCGAGCTACGAGGCGGAGAGAAGCAAGGAAAGCACGCCGAACGATTTTAAGCATATAAGACGAAGTCTCTCGTCGAAGGAAACTTCGAGGGACGGAATGGAAACGAAGGATTCACAGCGAAACGATTCAAGATCACGTAAAAGCGATCCGAAGGATTTGAAGAAAGAGCGGGAGAAGGATAGTCGGAAAAAAACGAACAATCACGACTCAAAGAGCTCGGATAAGTCGTCGAAGAAAATCGTCAAAGACAAACCGGAGGATAAGAGCAGGGATAAGGAGAAGGAGAAAAAAGAACCGGAGAAGAAGGACAAAGTTGAGGGTAATAAGGAGGTCAAAGATTTGAAGGATATATACAAAGAAAAAATTCGTGAATTGCGTGAAAAGAAGGAATTAACGGAGAAGGAGAAATTGAGCAAGGACAAAGATTTAAAGCCGACAAAGGAAACGAAGGAGAAGCGAGATTCCTCGAGGGACAAAAGAGACTCAAAGGAACACAAAAGTTCATCGTCGAAGAGTTCAAGTCGTTCGGAAAATAAAAATTCAAAATCCTCGAACGATTCAAAAGCCCCAAGAAGCGAATCAAGAGACAAAGGTAAACGGGACGAGCGAAGATATTCAAAAGACAATAAAACGAAGAGCAGCAGCGACGAGAAGGGCGAGGCTAAGCGACTGTCGCGATCGGATGAAAAAACGGAAAAATCGGAAATTAAAGAATCAAAGCCAAAAAGTGTTGTTAAAAAAGATGGCAAAAATGGCGATAAAAAAGAGTCCAAAGGCGAATCTGACAAGGAAAAGAAACGTCGGGAGGAGAAAAAAGCTAAAGCAAAAGACGATCACTCGAGTTTAAGGAAAAATTCTGAGGATCGCCGCTCGACTGATCGCGATGGTTCCAACGGTTCCAACGGAAAAAGCTCGCAAAAGAGCGGCTCGAGTTCCAGTTCTTCATCCGCCAAGCCATCGGCCTCAAATTTGCCAAAAGAATCGACAAACACCAGCAATTCCAGCAGCGAAACTTCCGACAGTATCGAAGAATCGAATAACGAAAAATTGAGACTCTCGATTGATGCTAAAAGCTCCGACAGCAAGAGCTCGTGCGAATATGAATCACAGGCGAAAAAATTGGAATTGGGACAAAATGAGGTGGCACTGCCGATCAAAAAACGACCATTTAGCGACGGAAGCGGTGGTGACGTTTTGATAAAGAAGCCAAAGTTTGCGAAGAACTTCCAGGAGGCCAAGAGACTCATGAAAATTCGACGAAAGATGGAGAAGGAGAAGATACGACGACAACAGGAAATGGATAAAGTTGTCGATGTACCGACGGCACCGGAAGTACGAGATATCGCCGTCAAGAACGATTTGGAAATGGTGCCGGACGACGAACGCGTGCAAATTATCGAAGTTTGCGACGAAGAGTACGACGAACCGTATCCTGAGATGCAGAGCGATTTTACGCTTGAAGAAAGATCGCAGATTATATTAGGCGCTGAATCAATTTTCACGAGTGAATTGCCGATTAACGAGTTCAAAGCCAAATCAACGCTTTCAGAGATGGAACTTTCTATCAGACAATCGCTCAATGAAATGATTTCTGATAAGAAAATCGAGGAAACCGTTCATACGCCGAAGAACAAAGACAGCAATGTCGAGGAAACCGAAATCAGGAGTAACGAGGACGTCGATTGCGCTGAGGAAAGTTCCTGCCAAGAGGCGATTTCCTCCAATGCGGAAACATCGACTAAAGATTCGACAGAATCGGAGCCGGAGAAGTCCGAGGTTGCTAAATCACCGATGCAATCTCTCGAGAAAGAAGATAATGGAGATAATGTGGCTGACGAAGAAAGTTGCACAGAAAACAAGGAGATAGGTTGCGAAGAGGAAAAAGCACAAATTTTGGAAACTCAGGAGAATGGAGAGGATTTAAAATTGACGGAAAATAATGAAGAAATTGACGGTAAAGTCGTTGAGGAAAAAGCTGAGATATTGGAATCACCAATTATCGAAGCACAACCAAGCACTGAGGAAAAAGCTGAGACTTTGGAAACTCCGATTATCGAATTGCAGACGAACGTTGAGAATAAAGCTGAGAAGGTGGAAGCTCCGATTATCGAATCGCAGACGAACGTTGAGAATAAAGCTGAGAAGTTGGAAGCTACAATTGTCGAATTAAAACCGATCGTTGAGGAGAAATCGGAGACTTTGGAAGCTACGATTATCGAATCACAACCGAGCGTTGAGGAAAAATCTGAGAAATTGGAAGCTCCCGTAATCGAGTCACAACCGAGCGTCGAGGAAAAAGCTGAGATTTTGGAACTTCCAGTTATCGAATCACAACCAAGCGTCGAGGAAAAAGCTGAGATTTTGGAACCTCCAGTTATCGAATCACAACCAAGCGTCGAGGAAAAAGCTGAGATTTTGGAACCTCCAGTTATCGAATCACAACCAAGCGTCGAGGAAAAAGCTGAGATTTTCGAACCTCCAGTTATCGAATCACAAACGAGCGTCGATGAAAAAGCTGAGAATTCGGAATCTCCGAATTTCGAACCACAATCGAGCGTAGAGGAAAAATCTGTGCCACTGGAACCCCCGATTAGCGAATCACAATCAAGCATCGAGGATAAAGCTGAGAAGCAGGAATCTTCAAATATCGATTCATATCCGAGCGTCGAGGAAGAAGCCGAGACGTTAAAACCTTCAAATATCGAATTACAACCGAGTGTCGAGGAAAAAATTGAGAATTTGGAACCTGTAAATATGGAAACACAACAGAGCGTCGAGGAAAAAGCCGAGGCTTTGGAACCTGCAATTATCGAATCAAAACCGGTGGTCGAAGCCGCAGTTCCGGCTGAAACGGAAGTGCAAACCATGTCCTCAGAATTAAATCAGGAAAACACATCAGAAATGGGCGATAAATTGGAAACAACCAGTGAAGACACTGCTATGGACGTTGTTGAAGATTCAGCGTATCTGAGCGACGATTCGCCATGTCTCTATTTCACGGTAGATAACGAAAGATTAGAAAAATTCACGAAATTCATGAAAGCCTTGGAAAAGGAGGATGAATGCTCGAGCACAAGCGCCGAGCCTGCAGCGGAAACGACGACTTCGTCGGATAGCGCAGATCAGGTTTTGTCTTCCGTGTCAAAAACAATGGCACCGCCCAAACCAAAACGCAAATACTCAACCAGCCCCCTAACCGACATACTCTTGAACAATGGGAACAATAACAATGACGCGCACAAAATAAATCCGACAATCGCCGAAGACGAGGTCACGGGTAGCACTCTGAAAAAGAGAAAAATCGGCAGACCCAAAAAACAACGAACAAGCGCCAGCCTCTGTGGACAACAAAATCTGCTGAATGGCGAGAATTTTGTTATGCCACTTAGTCCGGAAAGCGACGTTTCCGCGACTAGCGAGAAGACACCATCGAATCCTCTTAAAGACGAAAAAAGGTACATATCTTTGGGCGACTTTAGTAACATCTAATTATAAATCACGCAGATATTTACGAAATAAAGTTTCGATGCATTAAAATTTAAGCTTATTTCGAAGATTAATAAAAAAAAAAAATGAACGTCATTAATAATGTTTCAATAAATTTGCGTATTATTGCTAAAATGTGTGCATTACACTTAATTGAAATTCGATGAAATGGCATTTCAGTCGACCGAGGGGTAGCAATCAACGATATACCAGCGACGACTTGTACAAGCCCAGACCTCTCTTTGCGAGTTCGTCACGTCGGAGTAGAAGATCCAATCCAGCATAGCTAGAGGCACGCAGCAGCGTAAGATGCTAGAAAAATCTTCTAAAGAACGGCTTGAACGACTCGCGCATCCGGACATACGTGATGATTTTGTCTCCGGATAACCCAAAGTGCCCGTTCGCCCCTTTTCAGACTCAACGTAAATATATCTTAGAAATATACATACATATATATAGATATATATGTCCTTATTAATATTTTTTATATTGAGTATCGGCTGTTGCCATTTTAGAAACCATTCACATTGAGGCACAGCTGATACGGATTGTATATACGTAGCAAAAAAAAAAAAAATGAAACTGATAAATACGACTGATAACAAATACTGGCATTTATTAATCATACTCATCGTACTCTCGTCGAAATAAAGATTATAAAATTTATTTTAAAGGAATATAAAAAAAAAACGTACGTTTAGTTAAGAGCTAATATTCGTCAGTCAAGAAATACAAAGAAAATCTTAAGAGGAACCGCTAAGCAAATCTGCATCAAACATAGCAGAGTCGAAAAAACGATTAAAAAAAAAAAATAGTCTATTTCTATCGGTCCGAACATTCTTTTCGAGACTTTCTATTTATAGAACATCTATAAACATTTAATCAGCGGTCATAAAATTCGAGACGATCAAGAATTTACGTTTTTTTTTTCGACGAATTTTCACAAATTTTCTAACGTAGCTAGACTTCGGTTTTGCAGTATTAAAACATTTACAAAAATCTTGTATACATTGCATATACAATATTATGTGACTTTTTTAATTTTTAGCCAAAAGCCACCTTCGCTCGTCGTTACGAGGCTTCGTCTGCTAAACTTAATGGGTATCACGGTTTTTTCGCAAACTTCCACTCGGTGATCCCTCAGAAACGATATTATTCCAATTTTCGTCTGGAGCATCGCGAATCGCGTTCCTGCGGAAAAGACATTTATGAATTGTAAGCCTCGATAAATTCATAGTATTTTTTATGAGCGAAGATTCAAGCTGAGAGAAAAATCGTTCTTCAAACCTTTTTTCAGAGAATTTTTTTCAAAGTCAATTAACTTCTCAAAAAAAAAAAGAAGGTCTGAAAATTATCTGCCGTCGTTATCTCATCGTTCCATTAACAACTCTTTTTTCGTTGAATATATGGACGATAAATTTTCATTGCCTTTATGGCTTAATTGCTCAATATCCAGTTAATATTCAAGAAGCAGAGACGAGCAATACCTATGCAATTGCGAGGTCCCTCGCCGAACGGTAAATACGTGTAAGGATGCCGGGCGCCCTTGTTCTTGTCGGCAAATCTCTCAGGGTCGAACGTGTCTGGCTCTGGATAATAATCAGGATCGTGGTGGAGCCCATAAATCGGTATTACTACCCGCATTCCCGCAGGCAATTTCACATCGGTGCCGGGTATCGTGAATGGATACTCGCATTTACGCGACAAAAGTGGCGCTGGTGGATATTTTCTCAATGTTTCTGGAAAAATTTCACAAAAATCATATCCTTCAAATCGCTAAGAAGCATTTTTAACAGATAAAAAAATTTAACGAAATAATGAGTTGTGTGAATTCGATAAAATTTTGGCAAATATTTACTTCATTTTTTTTCCTCATAGAAGAAGCTTTGTTTTCATGAACATTTTTCTTTTTCGAGACTTACTTTTCATAAAAATCGGTTACAGCATAATTTATAAAAAAAAGTTGTGGAAAGTTTTACGTTTCTACCTTTTTTCATTTCATCTTATACCATTTATTTTTCTCTGGTTTCATAGATATTCTAATAATTGAATATAACAAATTACTAACCCATTACTATAATATCCAGGTACTTCATTTCTTGCACAGCTTCGAAAGTTAACTTTCCATCCCTCTTATTAATGCCATCGAGAATTTCACGTCTCGCTTTCTCTTGAATTTCCTCATTGAGAGCCAGCTCGTGAAGGCAAAATGAGATTGTGTTAGAAGACGTTTCGTTTCCGGCTACGAAGAATACAAACGCTTGTGCTGCAATTGCGTTGTCGTCCAATTCTGCGAATGGTAGAAGAACAGTACAAATATTGATATCTCTGCCATTCATTGCAGCGAGTCGTTCTAAGAACTATTCTTATCCCTTTGAGTAATTTATTATCTTAGTTTCAAGAAGACAAAAAAGAATTTGCTTTTCTCTGTAAACGATTATATTCTTTCACAAACTTTTGTATTTGGGATGATTGCGATTAAGGTGTGTGACGAATGCAATCCTATAGAGTCAGCTGCACGTTTGTTTGATAATCAAAGTGCTAATACAGAGATTCCGCGAAAATGCAAGCATTTTTTATGCTTGTTTTTACATTTCTTTCATGCATAGAGCTAATAACAGAGAGGAATTTATTTTATAATTTTACTTCCGCATAGAGCAAGCTTTGCTTTCTCTAGAAAAGTGATTTGTACAAAATGTCTGTATGTGTGTATGTGTAAATTGCCTTTTTAGCACGAGAACGCAATTTTTCATGTGTCTTCCTTTTTTTTTGTATTCAAGAAAATTAATTTAGGGCTTTGAGAGCTGCAGAATTCGAAACTTCCTCAAATAAGCACCTCACCGAACGAATCCATTGATTCAGTCACTATCTCACAATCAATACCTACCAATTTCTTTGGCAGCCTGTGTCTCCTCCTCATTGACACCCCCATTGGCACAATTATCATTGTCCAATGTGCCCTTGTGCTTGAGCTCAATAAGAAGATCCATAAAGTCATGCCTCTTGGCGCCACATTCGCTCTCACGCTGTGCGATCATCTGCGAGACAACATCTTTGAAGAATCTCGTGACCTGCGGGTCAATGACCTGAACACCGAGAATTCTGTACAACGTTGGCATTGCGGTTCGCAACATTCGCCAGAGTGTGGCTTTGTAGCTTGGTTTCGCGAGTCTGCTAGCCATTCTCTGAAATTCCGAATCGTCGTCTCTGAGCGCATTTATATTGATACCAAAAGCGCAGGTACCAATAACGTCAATGGTGAACTTTGCAGCCAATTCACGGACCTCAATGCCGTCATCGTAATTCACGGGCTTTAACGAAGTGTCGGCTATTAATTGCCGTAAAGTTTCGTGACACTCGACGAGCAAATAAAACATACGTTTTATCTTTGCCGATGAGAAAGCAGGCGTGAGCTTTGAGCGCAAACCCTTCCACGCTTTACCCTCCAAATTGAACAAATGACCGGAAAGCGAATCCGTACTATTGACTGGAATTCCACGATTTGTAAAACATGAAAAATCCTTCACGCATATATGCTTCACCAGCTCGGGATCGCGCAGTATTAAAATCGGCGATCTCACCCTGTAAACACCCATGAATCGCTCGTTCGCGAACCAATTGTACATCGACTTGACGCCCTCGGGCTGTGATTTCCTGAAGAGCAACAGATCACCGAAATTCCCGAGTAATATCGTTGGCTCTCGGCATGGCACGCCTCGTTTTGACCAGAAATCAAATGTCGATGTGAAATAATAGTAGAAAATTATTGGGACGATTATCGCGATTGAAATTGGCCGAGTTAATTCACATATTATGTGAACAATCGTTTCTGTGGCTCTCTCCATTTTTTCAAACGTAAATCTGGACAAAAGACAAATTGATTTATGTCGAATTGTCACTCCACATCAGTTCAAAAAAGAATTACAAACATTAGTGACTAAAATTTAATAAAAAAGAATGTGTTACATTTTTTTTGTTATCAATTAAAAATATTTCGCGAGATTCTCAAACGAGACGTATTCAGATCGTATCGGTTCGTTATTTCGTGCCGGCGAAGAGAAAAATACAAAAAAAATGCGCAGTTATTATAAAAACACTGATATCATTGACTTTCTTTGCGTAGGACGCGGCGAGCCGTTGATGCATCGGATTGTTGACACTGATTCAATGTTGAACCGAGACACACACACACACACACAGACTGGCTTATGGACGAAGAACAATACCAAGTTCATGAATTAATCATCGAGAGGTTTTTATCGTTTGTGTGCAAAATAGTCGTCAATGCTGTCAAGACTCGATCGCATAATTACCGCTGGTCCAATCGGAGAGTCACGCGCGATAAAGAGCGCCTTACAATCGCCGCGTATTATTGCGATAAAGAAGGAAAAAAAATTGTTTAGTATACGAGTAACCGGATTGTTTCAAAGCAAACTTCGCAACAGTATCGTGAACATCGATTTTTTTTTTTAATTTTATAAGCGCATAAAAACGATTTGTAGATTTACACTCTTAATTAACTATGATAATTATGCAAAATATAACACTATGCGTTTGAATAACTGTTTCAGAAGTTCTAAGCTGAGTTTTTATATTTTTTTCTTCGGAGCGTCGCATTTACTTCCTCCACGACGCTCTCAACTCTCCCACCAACTGAAAAGCTATGAGCTCCAACGCACGTATTTATACAGAGAAGGCTGTGGTGGTCTGTGTGTTACTCGAAACTCCAATAGTTCTCCGTTATTCCTGTATTCGGAGGCATGGAAAATCATTTTTCTTCGAGCACACTGTAGGACCCTTTTTCAACGCCCCCTTAAGGCTTCAAGGTTTCCTTAGTGCGGTTGGGATCCATAA
Organism: Perithous albicinctus; assembly: GCA_964016905.1. Classification (NCBI taxonomy): domain Eukaryota; kingdom Metazoa; phylum Arthropoda; class Insecta; order Hymenoptera; family Ichneumonidae; genus Perithous; species Perithous albicinctus. Next base: position 16,180,475 of record OZ024699.1, read on the forward strand.
AGGGACCCTCAAGATTCCTCACATTTTTCTTTTGCCTCTAACTCCGAGGTACAAATATTCTAGCCCATTGTGGACATTTATTGTTTTCACAATGTGCTAAGAATCTCTTGAATACTGCATCTAAAATCAGCAATTTTGATCTTAATTCTGTAAAACCATGCATCATTTTATTGAGTTAAGGAATATATCTTGAAAAATAAAGGTATAAAAAGTGGTTTGACTAAATGTTGATAGAGGAAAGAAAATAATGGAATATTTTGAAATTAATAGTTTGTCATTATTTACATTATTTCACTGATTTAGTTTTAAAAATATTCATCAAATGAAAAATATTGTGGCTTATTTGAATAGTTATTATTTAAGAGCTTAATAGAATTTTTTTTTAAACACTAAACCAAAACGAAATTTCTGGTTCACAAGTTCTCAAATTAAAAAAAACAGAAGGAATTTTGTAAGAAATATTTTTAATACCCATTTCGAGTAGAAAATTCTATATTTCTTTTCTTTTTTTACAAGTCAAAATACGTGTTTTTTAGAGTGTTAACAAAAATTGATGAAAAAAAAAATTTGAATATTTCCTAACTGATGTAGCTTAACTAATCTTTTCTTGACTAGAAATATTAGTCAAGGGTTTAGTTAAGAAATATTCTAGATTAACTCAATTGTTTCTTAACTAATCATACATTGGCTGCCTTCTGAAGATGCTTTCAATTGATAAAATCTAACAAGCCACGTTGAAGACAATGTACAATTTTTCGTTTTCTACTCAAACTTTCAGAATAAAATATAAAAATATAAAATGGTACATTTTTGATAGCCATTTCGAGCAAAAAAGAATCTGTATTCTATTGATAAGTCAGAAAAAAATACGGATTTTTATAACGTTTATAGATATTAGAGGTCAGCGAGAGAGAATGAGGTATATTATCAGCATATCTTTCACGTAGGTCATCTCGAGTCTCGATCAATTCAAAAAGTGACATAACTTCGATAAGAACTCTAAGCGTCGCGCATTCTATGTAACTTGTTGTTAATATAATTTTTAAATTACGTATTATATATTAATATATTATTCGTTGACGTTTATATATAAATTACAAATTTCAATTTTTTTTTTTTAATTCAGTTACTAATTTAGATTAGTTTTATTGTCACCGTGTGTTGCAATAAAACTGTATTTACATTTTTAATTGGCTTTTTCAGCGATTATAAATTTTCGGCCAAATTCTTGTTGTTGATATAAATTTTTCTATTACGTATTATATATTAATATATTATTCGTCGACATTATATGTATATTTTGAAATAATAATTTATATATTTTTTTAAAATTTAGTCAGTAATTTAGCCCAGTTTTATTGTCACCGTGTGTTGAAATAGAACTGTATTCGCGATATTTTTAATTGGCTTTATTGCGATGACGAATTTTCAGCCAAATTCCTGATTTGCTGGTGAGGACATTGGCAGTTTGATCGTACTCAATCGGGGAGATCGTTTTACGGCTGAGTACCACTTCGTAATCCGACAATAAAGCGACCAGACCCGCCTTCGTTTGGACATAAGCGAATCTCGTTCCTGATAAGATAAAAAAAAAGGAAGCATACATGTTTGCTTTACATATTCTGTTTTAAATATTTGCTTTGAAGTTTGACTTTAAAAAAAAATGTAGTTTAAAACAATATTTTAAATAATTTCTAAAGAAAAAAAATGTTTGAATAAAAAAAATGTGTTCGTTTTTATATTAAAAAAAAAGGTCGTGATAATAAAAATCTTGATTATGAATAATTTGGAGTAACTCACATTTATGCAAATAATCAGCAGTTTTAAATAAATATTTGCTTTAAAGTTTGACTTTTTAAAAAATGTAATTTTGAAAAATATTTTAAGTACTTTAAAAAAAAATGTTTGAATAAAAAAAATGTTGTTTTTTTATGATATTAAAAAAAAGGTCGTGATAATAAAAATCTAGATTATGACTAATTTGAAGTAACTCTCACCTATGCAGATACGAGGACCCTCGCCGAACGGCAGAAAAGTACAATTGTCCCGTAACTTTTTGTTCTCATCGAGAAAACGCTCGGGATCGTATTTCCAAGGTTCCGGATAGTACTGGGGATCGTGATGGATCGCGTGGATCGGAATAAGAACCTTCATCCCTTTTTCGATTACGAGATCGGTGCCGGGAATTTCGTACGATTTGTTGCACAAACGTGGCACCATTCCAACCGGAGAATGTTTCCTCAAAGTCTCTGTAGAATATATAGGAATTTTTAAAAAATCATCACTTAATACAAAAATGATCTTTTGAATTATAATTGGGCTAGAAATAATAGTAATATTGTGATTATTGTGGAAGCATTTTATGGGGAATTTCCTCAATTTCATGTGATCTTAAAATTTGGAAAATTGAAATTTTTGAAAAAAATTAAATTTTTTTTTAAATTGAAAAAAATTAAATTTTTTTTTAAATTGAAAAAAATTAAATTTTGTTTTAAATTGAAAAAAATTAAATTTTGTTTTAAATTGAAAAAAAATTAAATTTTGTTTTAAATTGAAAAAAATTAAATTTTTGTTGAAATTGAAAAAAATTAAATTTTTGTTTAAATTGAAGAAAATTAAATTTTTGTTTAAATTGAAAAAAATTAAATTTTGTTTTAAATTGAAAAAAAATTAAATTTTGTTTTAAAAAGAAAAAAATTAAATTTTTTTTTAAATTGAAAAAAATTAAATTTCTTTTTAAATTGAATTTTTTTTTTTTTTTTTAACTTGAAAAAAATTGTTTAAATGTTACTTTAGTTCATAATTTTACCTTTTTTTCCTCATCTACAGTCGAAGAAGTAATATCCTGAGTTATCAACTTAGGGTCCTAAGCTATCGACTTAGGATATTACAGAATGGAAGAAAATCGAACGACAGATCTTCCGAACGCTACTGTACCTTAAGGTGGTGCGACAACATTTAGAAATTGCAATCGGTAACTATAAACTATGATCCCAATTTATTTAGAGACGATTCGGGTTTGAGCTAAAAGTAAATTTGGTTCTATTACAGATTTCAAGTAACGCAATTTTTTTCTTTCGAAATTGAGATTTCGGCTAAAAGACGAGAACAATTTTTAGAAAATGTGCTCCCGAAAGATTGTCATTAATAATTTTTTGATTATTAATCAAGTAAAGCTACAAAATTAAAAAAATAAATTCGGAGTGCCTACGTTTAAAAAAAAAAAATTCGGGACTTTCGTATCAAGACACTCAAAGTGAATTTCCGAAATTTTTTTCAAAACGATCTAAATTTTCGGATAAAACTTTAATAGAATCTGTCGTTAAATACTAAATTTGGTGAGAGTTCAAAAAAAGAGTTCATACTTCGAGAATTTTTTTTTTCGCTAAGCCAAAATTGATCATCAAACTTTCTCGTAAAAGTAGCTTTGTAAAAATGCAAAAATAATGAGGAAGCAATGTGCAAAGTTCATTGCAGCATTTTTAAATTTTACTGTGTAATGTGATTTACCGCGAATAACGCGATCCAGATATTCCATTTCAGAGATAGCTTCGTAAGTCACGGCACCGTGCTTTTTCAATGTCTTATCGATCTCCGCGTAGAGTTTCTCTTGTATCGCAGGATTTGCGGCCAATTCGTACATTGTAAAACTCATTGTGGTTGACGATGTTTCGAATCCAGCGAGGAAGAATATGTAGGCTTGGGCAGCAATCACGTGATCGTTAATCACTAAAATTCGCATTTATACCTCATTAGCATGATTTACTCAACAAATTATAAACCTAAATTGCTTTAAAATAATTCAAAAACAAATTCCAAATTTAAAAAAAATTAAAAAAAAAATTTTTACCCTCTGTCTTAAAGTTTCCCATTTAAAATCCAAGTGTTTTAGAGCTTTTTTTTTGTCATAAATTTTATTGACGGACTAATTTATTACATAAAAATTGGAAATTTACTCTGTAACTTTTTATTAAACACAATTTTATTAAACAACGCAGAGACGAAAAAAAAAATGTACATTGTTGACAATTGTTATGGGCTTTTAATTTAAATTTTTAAATTACAGGTTGACTTTAGTTAAGATTAAATTAATAGAATAAATCGCTAATAATATCATTAATTATGAAGTGATTAAATAATTAAGAGACAATGTTGGAAAAATGATGTACTATATTTTACCAATGTCAGGATTTTTTTTGCAACTGTCCATTCCACTCGACAATCCCTCGTCTTGAACTTCCGTTTCCTCGTCGTCGTGCACTTTACCCTCGTTTTTCACTTGCATCAATAGTTGCATCATGTCCGGCCTCACGTAATTGTTGTTCTCTCGATATTTTACCATGTCACTTACAACAGTCATAAAATATTTGGTTACCTGTTAAATAATAATCCTAAGATTAATTTATTAATTTAAATAATAAATAAGAATAAATTTGTAAATAGCATTATTCCACATAGAATTTTTTGTTTTTAATAGGAGAAAATAGAAGATATGATTTGTAAAGACAAAAACAGGCCTGCAAAGCAGAACCTTGCAAATTGCTTCCTCATTATTTTTTATCTTTGAGAAAGTCTCCTCTAATGAGGAAGCAATTTGCAAGGTTCCACTTTTCAGAACCTTAAACCCTGCTAATTGCTTCCTCATTATTTTTTATCTTCGACAAAGCTTCCTCTAATGAGGATGAAGCCTAAATTGATCAACACATTTTTTTTCATGGAGGTGGCTTTGTCAAAGATACTAAATAATGAGGAAGCAATTTGCAAGGTTCTACTTTTGCAGAACCTTGAGGAAGCAATTTGCAAGGTTCCACTTTTGCAGAACCTTGAGGAAGCAATTTGCAAGGTTCCACTTTTGTAGAACCTTGAGGAAGCAATTTGCAAGGTTCCACTTTTGTAGAACCTTGAGAAAGCAATTTGCAAGATTCCACTTTTGCAGAACCTTGAACCTTGCAAATTGCTTCCTCATTATTTTTTTATCTTCGACAAAGCTTCTTTTAATGAGGAAGAGAAAATTGTTGAACTCTTCCTGATCAAGGTGGCTTTGTCAAAGATACTAAATAATGAGGAAGCAATTTGCAAGGTTCTACTTTAGATTGTCCTTATCTTTACCTCAGGCGGTGTGAGACTCATCCTGAACCACTTGAAGATACCCGGTAAATAGGCACGTATGATTCTCTTGAGGCTTATAACGAGCGACGGATCAAGCACCTTTCGGCACATACCGCGAAATTCCGAGTCCTCGTCCTGTATCGAATTAGTCTCAAGACCGAAGCAGCAAGTGCTGATCACTTCGGTCGTGAATTTCGCTGCCAAATCTCGAAATTCAACAGTCTCTTCGTTATCCGCATATTTTCTCACGAATTCCTTGGACAAAATTTTTTTTTTTCCACACTTTAACATTTTTTTCATTGATTTTTCGTCAACTGGATAATTATTTTTAATTGACAAAAAATGTTATTTTCGAAAAATGGAATTTCAGAATTTTTTCAGCTGTTTAAAATGTGTCGTTGATGTTATTAAATATCTGACAATTTATAGTGTCAATTTAAAAGAGCTTCTGTCATTTTTTTCAAAAGTTTCTTAAACTTTTTTTTTTAAATGCTAAATAAATCGAAGCTGTGATTTTGGCTAAAAAAAAAAGGCTTTTCATATTTCTTAAATTTATTTGTAAGTGTGTAAATGTGTAAGCAATACACATTTTTCTTTCACTTTCAAGAAACTTGAAATTTCTACGATATACCGAATCGAAAAAAAAGCATCTCCCAAAAAGTTGCATTAAAAATATTAAAAAAAAATATCACAGAAGCTCTTCTCACTTTATATTTAAAAAATAACGACAACGAAAAAAAATGGCTCAGTTGACAATAATACGATATTCTTGTAAATAATATTTTACTTTATATAGGTTGGACGATTTTTCTATAAGACCGAACATTTGTCGAATTTTTACCGCAGTAAAGGCAGGTGATAGCTTCGTTCGCAAAATTCTCCATCGTGGCCCCGAGAGATTTATCAAATTTGCGCACAACGGATCAGCGGATTCGTTCATCACGATTCCACGACCTGTGAAAAATTTTAAGGAAAATAATTTAGACGATGAAAAATCAATGACTCTACAAAATTTTTTTTTCTGTTGAAAAAAGACCGAAAAATATAGATGAAATTTCGAAAAATGGAATTTCAGCATTTTTTCAATTCTCAAAAATGTGTCGTTTGATAATTTTTTTTTTTTTTTAAGTCAAAGTTAATTAAATATGTAAATTTTTTTTTAAATTTAGTGCTTTTTAGAATTATGTCAATGATATAAAAAAATTGCAGACCCAACTTCAAACCACATGGAATGCCCTATATACAAATTGTAACTTCTGTTAAAATCCGAATTTCCTCTACGAGGAAGCAAAAAATATATGCGAAGAAAGTGAAAGATATTTGTCAACAAAATCACATGTTTGTGATTTTATTGACAAATTATCAAAACGTCATTGAGTACAATTTTATTATCAGACAAAAAATGCATGACATATTGATTTCTCTCTTTTAATCATAATTAGTCACTATTATGAATTACGATTAGCATCATTGATGCAAATCTGGAGAACTTCACATAAGCAGCGTTTTATCTTAACTGCATCAAGGAAGCTGAAGAATCCAATTCTGAAGGCAAACATATATAATTCGCAGTGAATATTAAAACTGAGAAATACAGACGATAGAAAATTGTCGGATAGTAATATTTTCACCTTGAAAATAATTGAAATCTTTGACTAAAATATGTTTTATTAGCTGAGGATCTCTGAGCAAAAGTGCTGGTGTCCTCAGCTCATATATTCCAACGTATGGAGATCCCTCGTACATCTTGTAGATCTCTTGAAGGCTTTCAGCTATTGTAGTCTTCAGCAGCGTCACATCCTTCGTATTACCAAATATTAAACGAGGATCTGGACCCGGAACTTTTCGCGAACGCCAGTAGTTATAATTTCGTATGTGTTCAATTATTAACCACGGTCGGGTTAGATAATTGACTGAACTCAGCAGTCCCCGAGTCGTCGTATCGTGGATCGAGTTTAGCCCAACATCTTGAGACGATACTGGCGCGAAGGGTCCCTCGGAACCCCTCAGCGGCTCGTCCCTGTCCTTCTTGCTCGACCACGCTGCGACGCTTGGGGGCAGCCATTGTAGTTTCAACGCATGATGTAGAAGCAACAAGTGCTAAATCGCAAACGGTTACTCAGTCCCTCTCATTCTAAGACCGCTCATTTTATGAAAGCTCGACTTCACTTTGCTCACGGTAACTACTCAAAATACAATTCGTGTCATTTCAACTGGCCGTGACAGTGAATCACACTCAACCTTACGAGTATCCTTACAACGTACTCGAGCTCACGTTATTTAACGGTCAACTCACTCGCCGGCTCACCTAGTCTCGTTCAGTTCAATTCGGTTACTATACAGCTCGTAAGGTAATCGCAAGAAGAACTAGCAAAACTCGGTACGTAAACTCAAAGTGCATTCACAATCAAGAGAAGAGAAAAACGGTAAAACATAGATAATTTTATACAAAGGAACATCATTCGCTCTCTCTCCTGCACACGGAAATTAGTGCGCGTTCTCCCTTACTCTTACGAGAGATCATCATTCGCTCTCTCTCCTACACATGTAAATTAGTGCGCGTTCTCCCTCACTCTCACGAGAGATACCACTCTCCTTCTCGCTCATACTCACGTTAACTCTCATTCGTTCTCTCTCATACTCACGCGAGCTATCTCGCGTTCTCCATCTTGTTCATGGGAGCTATTTAGCGTTCCCTCTCATACTCACGGGAAATATCACACAGTCTCTCTCACTCTTATCGAAAACTCATAAGTGTCATCTCGCACACGATACCACGACGAACTTCCTTCGCGCTGCATAGTGATTCGACGCACTGTTATCGTGCATTAAAACAATAATAAAAATTAGCGTGAAAATATTTAGCGTGAAATTATATTTATAATAAATTTATATTAAAGGTTTATTTTGGTGTTTTTATTTTTACCTATCGTACTACCAGCAGTCTTCTCGCGACATTTTTTGGTCCTTCGAGCCGGATCGTTCAGTGCTAGGGGTGAAGTGAATCGTGTGAACTCTTTTGAACAATTCCGCGCGTGTGCTCTCCATTTTTTCAACTCATCTCTTTTGAACAATTCATCGCGAGTGCGCGCTCAGTTTTTTGAACTCCTTTCTTTTGAACAATTCCGCGCGTGCGCTCTCTATTTTTTTTCAACTCATCTTTTTAGAATAATGCATTGCAAGTGCGCGCTCAGTTTTTGGAACTCTTTTCTTTTGAACAATTCATCGCGAGTGCGCGCTCAGTTTTGTTTTTGAACTCTTTTCTTTTGAACAGTTCCGCTCGTGCGCTCTCTATCTCTTCAACTCATCGAGAAAGTTATTGTGTACACTCTCTCACAGTGGTCGGCATACTCGCCGGCGCAGTGGCTGGCCTACCCTGCCAATCAGTGCCTCTCTCGGTAAATACTCTTACTCAGTGATTGGCAGACTCGTTAGCTCAGCGGTCGGCAGACTCCTCGGCGCAGTGGCTGGCATACCCTGCCAATCAGTGCCTCTCTCAGTGAACACTCTTACTCAGCGATTGGCAGACTCGGTGGCGCAGCGTTCGGCAGACTCATCGGCGCAGTGGCTGGCATACCCTGCCAACTATTGCCTCAACTCGAAGACTCTCTCTCTCTCTCGCAGTGGTGAACACACTCGGTAGCTCAGTGCTCGACAGACTCTTCGGTGCAGTGTTTAGCATACCCCGCCGATAATCTTGAAATGGCCGACTCAAAGAATCCCGCCGGTGGAATCACGACGCGCTCAAAATCTCGAACCACGACTCCCGTCGACCCGAGCGCCGAGGACCCTCCATCCAAAGACCATACGACCGATGATGAGGGCTCGGTCGTTACCACACCGCCGTCGCCGTCAATCGACGCCCAGGTGAGGCCGCGGAGAAGCGTCCTCGAAGCGGACGTTGTCGTAGATTGGACGGAGGAGGTCCCTCAAGAGGAAGAGGATTACACCACACCGGAACCAACTCAACCTGCTCACATCACACCTGGAAATACTCAACCGAAATCTCTCGATCCTCGAGTGGAATTCAGCATAGTTTCTCAGTTCTCAAGGCTCACATATATCCAGCAATCTCTCGCTCGCGCTGGGCATTTCTCCGTCGAGAAAATATCACTCATCGAGCTCGACTCAGAATCAACTCAACTCGAGGCAATTTGGGAGTGTTTCAACCGACAACACGAGGCTTTCGGCAACGTTTGTTCCGAAGAATTTTTCAGTCACCGATACATGACGGAGCAGGTATTCGATCAAGCACTCCTGGCCTACCGCTGCATCCAACAGTGCTACGCAAGGCTCCGCACCAAGCTCACCCCCACGCCGAGGGACAGCAGCCATCATGGAAGCTCAACCTCACTCATCGGCAACTCTCACCTACGAAATCTACCAGAGATTCCTCTGCCGGAGTTCAGCGGAAACTACTCAGACTGGCCGTCATTCAAGGATCTCTTCACGTCGCTCATAATCAACGATCCCGCTGTCTCCAAGGTCGCTCAAATGCACTACCTAAAGGGTTGCGTAAAGGAATCCGCCGCGAAGCTCATCTCTACACTACCTGTCGCTGCCGACTCTTTTGACTCAGCCTGGAAAGCACTCATCGCCAGGTACGAAAACAAGCGACTTCTCATCTCGACTCATCTGGATAAATTATTCCAGCTCCAAGCGCTTCCGTCTCGCTCCGCGTCAGCGTTGCAAGCACTGCTCAGCACCATCGTAGAGGCGCTCAATGCGCTGCAGGCACTCGGATCCCCGATCGAACACTGGGATCAGTTTCTCGTCCACTTGGTGACTCAACGGATCGACTCAACCACCCGCGAAGCTTGGGAGAATAAACTCGGCTCGTCAACCGAGTTCCCTACATTCGATCAACTCAAAAACTTCTTGATCGGAAGAGCTCGAGCACTCGAACGCCTCGAGGCCACCAAGGTTGAACCATTGACGACTCAATCCCACTACTCCAAACCCTCAACAAGAAGCGCTCATAACGCAGTAACGACTCAACAGGAAACTCTACGAACTCAAAAGACTGCTAGCTACCCTTGTGACTGTTGCCAAGGAGATCACTACATCGTGTTCTGCTCAAAATTCAGGATGCTATCATCCACGGCTCGCAACCGCCTAGTTGAGGACCAGCGACTGTGCTTCAATTGTCTCGGGCACCACTCATCGCGCTCGTGCAATAGCAAGAAGCTATGTCGCACGTGTGGTGCAAGACACCACACACTGATTCACCAGGACTCAAGGCCACCCGAGCCAAGCACGTCTCACTCGTCAACTTCAACGCCATGACTCAACAATGCTCATCAGGAGCAAACTCAACGCCGAACTCAACCTGTATTACTCGCTACAAGCCAAGCTCTACTTATCACACCGTTCAGCACTCATCTCGTTCGACTACTCATAGATCCAGGATCGGAACTCACTTTTATCAAGAATCAGCAAGTTCAACTCATCAACCTGAAGAAGCAACACTCAAGAATCTCGATCAGTGGAATCGGAGGATCAATCTCAACTTCCACGCGGGGAGCTACTCAAATCACCTTGCGCTCTGTGCACTCAAACGAATGCGTGTCTATCTATGCACACGTACTCAACACTCTCACATCTGTCTTACCGACATTTGTCTCAACTCAAAATAATTGGACTCATCTTCAGGGACTTCAGCTTGCCGATCCAGACTTCCTCACGTCTCAGCCAATCGATATTATCATCGGAGCCGACTCATACGGTAAAATCATCAAGGCGGGTTTGAGAAAACTCGACGATAATTCACCAATTGCTCAACTCACAATCTTCGGATGGATTGTTCTCGGTCCGGTTTCGTCAACTCGAAGTTCTCTCACCGCAGCTGCTCAACATGCATCTGTTGACACGTCAACTCAACAACTTCATGAATTAATGACAACCTTTTGGACGCAGCAAGAAGTCATTCACTCCAAACCAGCCGTGCTCACCTCAGATGAAGAAGAGTGTGAGAATCACTTCGTCTCTACTCATCAACGCGACAGCTCAGGGCGGTATATCGTAAGATTACCATTCAAATCTTCAGCAAGTCAACTTGGCGACTCATACCTCACCGCTCAACGAATTCTCTATCGTTTACTGAGACGATTATCGAATGACTCAACTTATAAACAACTCTATACCACCTTCCTGGAAGAATACGAAACGCTCAACCACATGGAACTCACAACTCACTCATCGTCGGATTTAACTGCCTATTATCTACCTCATCATGGAGTACTCAGACCGTACAGCTCAACAACGAAACTCAGAGTCGTTTTCAATGGCTCAAGTCCATCATCATCAGGAGTTTCACTCAACGACTTGCTCCATACCGGTCCGAAGATTCAACGTGACATCAGCGACGTTCTGCTCTGGGTGAGAAAACACAAGTACATATTCGCAACGGACATTAGCAAAATGTTTCGTCAAATCCTTGTACATCCGGACGATTGGAAACACCAGCGAATTTTGTGGATTGACTCAACTGGAGAAGTGGTACCATACGATCTCAAAACAGTCACGTACGGAACAAGAGCAGCCCCATTCTTGGCTGTTCGCACGTTGGAACAACTCATAAAGGATGAAGGCAATCGTTTTCCACTCGCAAATTCAACCACTCACCTCTGGTAGATATATAGACGATATCTACGGAGGATCAAATAACTTGGTAGATCTCATCGAGGTAGCTCGTCAAGTACGAGAGATATGCTTGGCAGGCTGCTTCCCTTTGGCAAAGTGGCAAAGTAATCATCAACAACTGCTCATTAACATACAAGAAAACTCAGAGCCCTCACCCTCACGACAACTCGACGACAGCAGCACAACTCTACTCGGCCTGGCATGGTTTACATACACTGATACCTTCAGATTTCATTGGAATCCAACAAGCAAGGGGTCCAATCTCACCAAGAGAATCATTCTCTCGGAAATTGCTCAACTCTACGACCCACTCGGCTTCCTTGCACCACTCATCGTTAGAGCTAAAGTTTTGTTGCAAGAACTTTGGTTACTCAAGCTCAAATGGGATGACCCACTGCCATCTAACACTCAACAGCGATGGCTCAACCTCAAGGATGAGTTGACTCAAGTCTCTTGTCTTCGTATTCCAAGATGGCTTGAGATCACCGACCACTCAACAGTTCAAATTCACGGATTCGCGGACGCATCACAACTCTCAATGGCTGCCGTCGTCTATATCCGTGTTAGCAACTCAGACTCTAAGGCAAAGTGCACCCTCGTGTGCTCTAAATCTAGGGTTGCACCCTTGAAGAAGCTCACTATACCTCGTTTAGAACTCACCGCTGCTCTACTCTTGGCTCGACTCACACAATACGTTGTGAAAACTCTGGGACTATCAGGTGCACCCGTCTACCTCTGGACCGACTCATCAGTGACACTAACATGGATTACCTCACACCCATCACGCTGGAAGGACTTTGTCAGAAACCGAGTGTCGCAAATACAAGAACTGACTCCAGACTGCGAATGGAGCTTTATTTCTGGCAAGGAAAATCCAGCTGATTGTGCATCTCGGGGTGTAACTCTGTCCCAATTGGCAATGCATCAACTATGGTGGACAGGCCCCCCATGGTTATCACTCTCAATGCGCTCATGGCCCGCTCAACGACTCTTCTCAGACTCACAGGTTCACCAAGAGGAGCGACCGGAGCCCTCTGTTTCTGCAGCATCCGCTCAACCGGTGGATCAATGGGACATGATCCACAGATACTCAAGCTTGACGAGACTGCTGCGAGTCACGGCAACAATTCGTCGAGCAATCAACAGACTCAAGAAAATGCCACAGACTACGGTGAACATTCCACTCACGCCACACGAACTCAACGCAACACTCAAATTCTGGATTCGCTCAACTCAAGCAGCACACTTTAAATTCGAACTCACTGCGCTCAAGAACTTCGTTCATCTACCAAAATCTCACTCCTTTACTCGCTTAACGGCCTTCATCGACACACAAGGAATTATCCGAGTAGGAGGACGACTCGACAACTCACCCTTGGACACTGAGGGGAAGCATCCTGCAATATTACCTCGAAATTCTCACCTTTCCGACCTACTCATCGCAGATGCTCATGCTCGCACTCTCCATGGAGGAACTCAACTCACATTGAACCTGCTTCGGCAATCTGTTTGGATTATCGGTGGTAGAGCTCCAATCAGATCTTTCATCCTTCGCTGCTTGAGGTGTGCTCGGTTACGTGGCAATCGAGCGCAACAACTCATGGGTCAGCTCCCCTCCACGAGGGTCACTCCATCACGGCCGTTCACCACCACTGGAGTGGATTACGCAGGTCCACTCTCGATTAAAACGTGGAAGGGCAGAGGTGCAAAGGTTCAAAAAGGGTGGCTTTGCATCTTTGTCTGCTTTTCTACTTCAGCGCTTCATCTCGAAGTAGTAAGCGACTACTCAGCTGACTCGTTTCTCGCCGCGTTCAGACGGTTCACTGGACGCAGAGGTCTCTGCCATACTCTTCGCAGTGACTGCGGAACAACGTTCATTGGAGCAGATACCATGCTCAAAAAGCTCTTTACTCAAGGAACACGGGATCAACTCAACTTGACTGACTCACTTACTCAAGACAGAGTAAAATGGGAGCTCATCCCACCAGCTGCACCTCACATGGGAGGTAAATGGGAGGCAGCAGTGAAATCTGTCAAATATCACCTTCGTCGGACCATCGGAGAGACTCAGCTCACCTTCGAAGAACTGACTACTCTACTCATACAAATCGAAGCAGTACTCAACTCACGACCATTAGAGCCACTCACAGACGATCCTGAAGACATCTCAGCTCTCACACCAGGACATTTTCTCATCGGCCAGCCACTCACCACGATAATCGAGCCATCTCTGCTCGATCTCAACATTACCCGACTCGATCGGTGGCAACTCATTCAACAACGTTTCCAATACTTTTGGCATCGTTGGTCAGCTCAATACCTTCAGCAGCATCTCTCAATCTCAAAGTGGCATCATCCATCTCATGAGATAAAAGTTGGCTCACTTGTTCTACTCACGGATGAACGATATCCACCATCCAAGTGGCCACTAGCTCGCGTCACTCAACTGCATCCCGGCAAGGATGGACTCACCAGGGTTGTCACACTCAGAACCGCCACCACAACGCTCACGAGGCCGATCGTCAAGCTAGCGATCCTTCCATGGACTCACCGAGAATCTCCAGCATAATCATCATCAACTCTGTTGCTGATGGCGGGGAGAATGTTCAATTATTAACCACGGTCGGGTTAGATAATTGACTGAACTCAGCAGTCCCCGAGTCGTCGTATCGTGGATCGAGTTTAGCCCAACATCTTGAGACGATACTGGCGCGAAGGGTCCCTCGGAACCCCTCAGCGGCTCGTCCCTGTCCTTCTTGCTCGACCACGCTGCGACGCTTGGGGGCAGCCATTGTAGTTTCAACGCATGATGTAGAAGCAACAAGTGCTAAATCGCAAACGGTTACTCAGTCCCTCTCATTCTAAGACCGCTCATTTTATGAAAGCTCGACTTCACTTTGCTCACGGTAACTACTCAAAATACAATTCGTGTCATTTCAACTGGCCGTGACAGTGAATCACACTCAACCTTACGAGTATCCTTACAACGTACTCGAGCTCACGTTATTTAACGGTCAACTCACTCGCCGGCTCACCTAGTCTCGTTCAGTTCAATTCGGTTACTATACAGCTCGTAAGGTAATCGCAAGAAGAACTAGCAAAACTCGGTACGTAAACTCAAAGTGCATTCACAATCAAGAGAAGAGAAAAACGGTAAAACATAGATAATTTTATACAAAGGAACATCATTCGCTCTCTCTCCTGCACACGGAAATTAGTGCGCGTTCTCCCTTACTCTTACGAGAGATCATCATTCGCTCTCTCTCCTACACATGTAAATTAGTGCGCGTTCTCCCT
This sequence comes from Perithous albicinctus, assembly GCA_964016905.1. Taxonomy (NCBI): domain Eukaryota; kingdom Metazoa; phylum Arthropoda; class Insecta; order Hymenoptera; family Ichneumonidae; genus Perithous; species Perithous albicinctus. The sequence continues at coordinate 16,195,523 of OZ024699.1, forward strand.
CACTCTCACGAGAGATACCACTCTCCTTCTCGCTCATACTCACGTTAACTCTCATTCGTTCTCTCTCATACTCACGCGAGCTATCTCGCGTTCTCCATCTTGTTCATGGGAGCTATTTAGCGTTCCCTCTCATACTCACGGGAAATATCACACAGTCTCTCTCACTCTTATCGAAAACTCATAAGTGTCATCTCGCACACGATACCACGACGAACTTCCTTCGCGCTGCATAGTGATTCGACGCACTGTTATCGTGCATTAAAACAATAATAAAAATTAGCGTGAAAATATTTAGCGTGAAATTATATTTATAATAAATTTATATTAAAGGTTTATTTTGGTGTTTTTATTTTTACCTATCGTACTACCAGCAGTCTTCTCGCGACAGTATGAGATAATAGTAAATTGATATTATTGCCGTTATCACGAAAAGTATGATCGAAAACATTTTTTTTCTCAAGATTTTACTTTTTTCTCTTTATATATTTTTTTTTAATTTAAATAACACTTTTTATGTCTGGTCAAGAAAAAAATCGTCACATTTTATTTAGAGTACAATATAGTGTCAAATTTTTATTTAAAAAAAAAAAAGTGAAATATTTAAAGAACAGAATTTAATAATTTATTTTCAAAAAGTACAGTGTGCAGAAAATTAATCTTCTGTTTTTAATTATTTATTTTTAGTAATATTTTATTATTTATTTTAAAAAATTAATTTTTTAAAATTAATTTTTTAAATTAATTAGAGCTTAATTTCCAGGTTTTTATTTATTAATTAACGTTAAACTTTTTTAATGTCACCAATTCGTCGATATGAATTAAGAGAAAAAACGTTAAGCTTGATTTTGAGTATTAGCACTTGTGCAGTTTTGCAAACTGCAATACAGAGACTAAATGCACTGTTCGCGATTCGCGAGATGCCCGTCAAGAACACACACCGGTTTCTTCATTTTTTCTTCTTTTTTTATCCCTCCCATTAAACTCTCTTCCAATAAAATCCATTCGCTGTGATGTTCACTTTCTTGCAGGAGTCGCCTTTCTCGAATGAAAGTAAGTGCAAAATTGGGACAAAGAAGAAAGTCAATAAATGTTATATACGCTATGTCCTGATTATTATTTTATTTTTTTCCAGCTGCGACAAATACGACGGAAAATATAGCAATTTCCGACATATGCTAAAAAACGTAATCAAACACAATTTTTTTTTTAAAGAGAACTTAATTTTTATTACTAATAACATTTTTTTAAAATTTTTACAAAAATTCGAGATGACCAGATTTTACTTCAATTTTGAAAAAAAAAATATTGTTACTTTATGGAAATCAATTTTTTTTATATGTTAGGACATCGGAGAATTTTTTCAGATTTTTTTCGATTTTTCGAATTAAAAAAAAAAATTGTTTAAAATAAAAATCGTTTTGAAAAAAATCTGAAGAAATTCTCCGAAGAACTAACACGAGTAGAAATGTTCAAACAACAGCCTGCAGCGAAATTATTTTTATGCAACAAACTTTTTTCAATTTCCTTTCTGAAAAAAAAAAAATTGTAAAAAACTATTTTATTTAGATTTTTTAATTCTGTCTAATAATTGCTTTTAAATAATAATAATTACATTAAATGTGTAAAAAAAAAAATCTAATAAAAATTCTGGTTGCCCCTCAGAGTTGGAGCAACAACATAAAAAAATTCTCATGATGCGGCTTTAAAAAAAAAGATAATTATTCTGCAGAATTTGGTCGACTGTTTTTGAAGCATAAAAAAGGATATAAATTATAAATTATATATAATGTAGTACTTTTTTCAGTTCCATCCATTTTTATGTCTCTACCTTAAATTATCCTTCCTGCTTTTCATTAAACTATCTGTACGTATTTTAAAAATTATTTATTACATTATATCGCAGAGTGAAATTTTTATATTTTAAACAGTGAATTTCTTTCTGCGGAATAAGACACAATTTTTTCATTTTATTTTTTAAGCCCTCTGGCAAAATTTCAATGCAGCATATTTGACTTATTTGAAGTGAATTTGAATTCAAAAATTTCAACTTGGGTTTCAACGTGACAATTTCTGATTTCACAATCTTACTTAAATAAATAACAGAATGGAATTTAAGAATAATTTATATAACTATTTTAAAATCTGCTATTTTAATCCCTCAATATTTTTCATCCAAATCAATGCATCACAAATGAATATCTGTACTAATTGCAAGTGTCACTATCTCCGTTACAGCAAACTTTGTTATATATCAATTTAAGTGTGCGGTGAATCATCGTTGGATAAGAAACGGTCCAGCATGTTACGATAAAAGCACAACAATCGTGACTTGAGTATTTTCTGAGTGTGCAAGTCGATGTCACAATCGTGTTATGACTAATAGAAAAAAAATCTTCAATCGTGACGCTGAGAGAGCAGATTGAAAAATCGCTGAATTTTCTTCCTAAGCTTTCTGATAGATTGGAAATCTCAGAAAAAAAAAGAAGAAAAAAAAGAAAAAAAAAACAGAACTATCATATCGCATATATCTGATTCAGCGACAAGATGTTATCTCGGATGTAACTCATGTCTTCAGCATGTGTGTCTCCACTGTATAAATAATGCGGAAAACTCTTAACAATTTCAATTGATACGTTGAAGAAGGTGCGCGACGTGTGATCACAAAATGAGAAGAGCTTTTCTCATCCATTTAGCTGTGCTTTTTACAGCACTGCTATTATTAGTAAATGCTGAGGAAAATTCAGATTTAAATTCGTTGGAATATGTTAATCGAATTAGGGAAGCTTTGAGCATACTTTTTCCCGTTAACATTGTTAAACAAATTTCCAATACAACACGTTTTAGCGATTCGAATCGCGTTGGTGGAACAAAATGCGACGAACAAGTGACGCTGCTTCAAGAGGGAATCATGAACAATTCTATGTGGGCATTGCAAAGTACGGTAACAAATTTTCTCTCTAATTCGGGTGATTTTTCCATATGGGGCATTCCACGTCAACTCACTTGGTGATTCTCTCAAAAAAGATTTTTTTTCGAATGTTGATCACCTTACGCTATAAAATCATTGTTTTTTCTCTCCATAAAATATGGGTAAAAATAAATGTTGATCAAGCTTAAAATTCGACATTTTTTGTCCAAATCTGAGACCGAAAAAAAAGTATTTTCATCGTAATTCCAGAGTCGGCTGAGAATAATTTCTATTTTTTTTTTCGTTAGTTTAAGAAAAAAGAGAAAACATATCGAAATTTTGAAAATAAAAAATTTCAATGATGGTTTCTTGCAGAAAAAAATAAAAATAAAATATGTTTGAAAAAATCACATATTTTGAGAGCAAAACACTGAAAATTCGTTCGATAATTAAAATAAAATTGAAAAAAGCCATTTGAATTAGAATAAAAATTAGAAAAAAAAGATTTCTTAAAATAAAAAAAAAATTACTCTTTTTTAACACCCAATTATCTGTTCCAGTGATCGATTCCTCCTCCAAGATACCATCCGGCATTTTTACGGGGAACAATGTCGATCTTGGAATGTTCGACGAGTGTGTTGAGATCAATGCTTACGAAGGTGGCCAAGAGATACACGGTCGTCACTGCATGTACAAAGTACTCCTGTCAATAGGAACATTTTCATTGTCCGAAACTCTTTCAATCTGTTTGCCTTCATCCTGCGAACCAGAAGACGTTGAAAGACTCGTGAAGAGCGCTTTAGATCTTGTTGAGGGACTAATTGGTGTGCTTCCCATATCGGTTATTGGCGGAGTTGCAACGTGCACTTCCGTAGATCCAGTAGAATGGACTGCCGGTGGAATAGCGACGCTGTTAGTATTTTTTTTTTTCAATAATCTTGCTGCGATTTTAAAATAATAAGTCATTAGATGGAGAAGCTGAAGAAAAGTTCAAATTTCGATCCACCAAATTCCCTCGATTGATTTAAAATTAGTAAAACGTGTCGCATTCAGAGGTTTAACACTCGACTCACCCTAAATGTAGGGTGGAAGGAGGCTCTAAATTTCAACTTGGGTGATACAATTTTTTATCTGAATTTTTTGGAAGCTTAAAATAAAATTTGAAAAAAAAGGCTGTAAAATAGAATTTTGCACATTGCTTCCTTGTTAATTTCGATTATTCACAAAGCCACCTCTGCGAGGAAGCTTATTTATCAATTTTGGGATCCTCATACAGCGAAGCTTTGTGTAAAATTTATGAGTCACAAAAAATCACATCAAAAAATCTTCAGTTCATTTGGTGAGTTAGAGTAAAATGAATTTTTTGTTCGAAAATATTTCGAAATTTCATAAAAACTGAAACTATTTTTCCATTCATTTCAAATAAAAAAAAAAATTGTTCAGCTCGATAGGTACAAATTTGCGAAAGGCAGAGAACGTACAGAGATTTATCGAAAAATTGAAAATTGAATGAAAAATAATTTTATTTTTGAATTTTTTTTGGTAATGAAACAATAAATTTTAGCTCGATTGATAAAACCGTTCTTAGGTATCTAAGACTGATTTTTCAAATGCACAAAATAATGTTGTTTCTTTTATGATCAAATTGGTACTAAAAAAAAGTGTCTAACTTTTTTTCCATTTCTTTAGTGTTGGATTCAGTCTGCTGTTACTGTTTCTCGTCGTTTCCACCATCTGCGATATTTTCGCAAGATATTCATCGAAGAAACCACAGCCAAATGGCAAACTCGACATGCTTTGCCAATTTTCTCTTTACTCGAGTGCAGTACGTGTACTTAACACAAAAACGTCGCCACAAACATTGCCAGCTCTTCAGGGACTTCGATTTTTCAGCATGTGCTGGGTCATAATGGGACACGCATATATGATGACGTTTTTTAATCCAACTGTAAATTTAAGGTCGATGCTTGAGGTACGTCTGTTTTATTGATTTTTCATTTGTTGATTTTTTTTTTTTTTTTTTAACATATCAAAACTTTGGTGACTTAATAAAAAGAATTATCGAAAAAATGCAACAAAATTTTTACATAAAAATTTGTTTCAGTGGGTACCTACGTGGGATTCCCTGTACATAATGACTGCCACGTTTTCCGTAGACTCATTTTTTGCAATAAGTGGCTTCCTCATGACTTATGTTTTTCTCAAAGAAATGTCCACTGGTCGGAGTTTCAATATATTCAGTTATTATCTTCATCGTTACCTCAGGTTTGCATGGAATTCAGTCCAACTAAATCACTGTCATTTCAAAATCGTGAAGAATCGCTCGTTTTCACTTTTTCGTGGTCTCGATATTTTGTCAGGAAGTTATATTCTCAAATTTTTAATATTTTATTTCTATTTATAAAGATTGACACCAGCATTCGCAGCTACGATACTGATTACCATATTTATCTCGCCTCGGCTTGGATCGGGTCCACTTTGGGAGCAAAATTCGAATTTGGAGGAGGAAGCTTGCAGAGAGGGTTGGTGGACTAAACTTCTGTATCTTCATAATTACATAAACATTGAAAATATGGTAAGTTTTTGCCCGTATAAACTATTTTTCTTCTACAATGCAATACATAAAAAGTAACTCTTTTTTGAGACACACAAAAAAATATGATATCGAAGAGTTGATCCTTGGATTTTGATGACTTGGTCACAATAATATTGTTTTTGATCCAAAAAAGGGGTCCCAGAATTTTTTTTCAGATTTCTTCACCATCATTTGAATTTTTTTCAAGGCTTGAAAAGAATTTTTTAAATTCTGAAATTTTTAAAATTCATAATAATAAAGTTTTGCTTTATGAATAAGCAAAAAAACTTGGTGTCAAGATTAATTGCGGAGCTGATCCTTGGATGATATTGTTTTTGATCCAAAAAAGGGAACCCAGATTTTTTTTAGACTTCTTCACCATCATTTGAATTTTTTTCATGGCTTGAAAAGCTGATTCTGAAATTTTAAAAATTGATAATAATAAATTTTGCTTTATGAATAAGCAAAAAAACTTGGTGTCAAGATTGATTGAGGAGCTGATCACAATAATATTGTTTTTGATCCAAAAGAGGGGTCCCTGATTTTTTTTCAGATTTCTTCACCACCATTTGAATTTTTTTCAAGGCTTGAAAAGCTGTTTCTAAAATTTCTAAAATTCATAATAATAAAGTTTTGCTTTATGAAAAAGCAAAAAAAATTTGGTGTCAAAATTGATAGATCAATATTTGTTATTTCTACTATACCATAATTATATTATTTTTGAAAAATCTAGTCTTGTATGGGTCACACGTGGTACTTGGCAGTCGACATGCAATTCTTTTGGATTTCACCATTGATCCTGTATCCTCTGGCAAAGAAGCCAAAAATTGGTCTTGCAATTCTCGCTGCATTCTTCGTCGCGTCGATTGCAACGCCCGTGAAAATTGGCTACGACAATGAATACTCAACCACGATGATATCGAATCGCGTGTAAGTTGCATCAACGTAAATCGTTGTCAATATCTAAAGAAGCTGAGAATTGGAGCGATGTCGTCTAATTTGGGATTTTTCCTTCCTTTAATTTTCGTAGGCAAAACCATCGATCCTCATTTTTTTCCCTAAGCAAATTATAGAATAAAATGAACTTAAGATTTTGATACCCTAAACGCTATTTCTATTCTTCAGTGGGAACAGAGGTGAAGATCAACAGCAAAAGTTCTACATCCCATCGCATGTCAGAGCTGCACCCTGGCTAATTGGAATATTTTTTGGTTACTTGATTTTCGTGCAAAAAGGATCAAAGATGGGCAAGGTATATATATATATATATTTTTTTTAAAGCATGTATCTAAAAAAAAAAAAAATGCTTTGCAATTATTGACTGTAGTGTTAAAAATTAAGAATTCAAGTCAGATCAAATTTGTGGATATTCAAAGAGTTACTTATTATTTAAATTGATGAATTCAATTTTTTTTTTTTCAGCTAAATAGTTAATTCTATTCTGCATCTCCACATGTTTTGCAACTGCGGCACATTTTTCTTAATGCTTATTTTTTTTTATGACCAGGCAATTACGTGGATTGGATGGCTGCTGGCAACTGCAGCATTTGCATTTTGTATCTTTACTATGAGAATATTCGAAGGCAAAGATTACAAATACGATATTGTTTGGGAATCCATTTACACTGGTGTTGCGAGACCTTTCTGGGGATTTGCAGTTTCATGGCTTATGTACGCATGTATACGCGGTTCCGGAGGTAAGTAGATTTTTTTTTTTTTTTTTAATTTTGACATTAGGTTGAAGCACAGACCTATTCTTAATTTGTGAGTGTCTGTGAGTGACTGTGAGTGCCTCAATAGCTTTTTAAGAAGAAATGCTTTACGAAATTATGATTGCAAATTCGATTCAATTTTCAGGATAAAAATTCTATGCTTTTGATATGATTTCAGGGCCTGTATCGACGTTTTTATCTTTCCCAATATACACTCCACTGAGTCGTATATCTTATTGCATATATTTGGTACATTATCCAATACAATTCATGAAAGGGAGAGCTGTGCGTACGCCCGATTACTTCAGTCCTTTGAGCTCGGTGAGTGCACAGTTTGAAATTGGTGATGATCGATGCACTCGATTTATTTCTCATTTGATTTTATTTTTTTTTTTACAGTTCAATCGCTTCTTGAGCGATTTGATGCTATCAATCATTGTCGGATTTGTATTCACTATTCTCTTCGAGTCGCCGATTTTGGTTTTGGAAAAAATGGTGAAAAAACGAAGAGAACGAGGGTCGGATGATAGGCAAAAAATACTGGAAGAAACAGTCGTGGAAAAAGGCATCGATAATTCTGGCTTCAAATCGAATTAGTTGACGAATAAATGATAATTCTTTTTTTTGAATTCTCTTCAAAAATCTGGTATCAATTTGCCTGACTTTCAATATATTTTACTTGACAATTAGGCTAAATAAAATTCATTTTTACATTTTATTAGTAAAAAAAAAATTCTCCATCGATTACTCATAATTTATTTTCATCTATTTATCACAAACATAAGTGGACTGCAAATTTTGAGGTAAAATTTAAGAGAATTAAAATAATTTTAAGACCTTTGTTTGTGTCAATTTAAAACTGTGACAATTAATATTATTAACACCTAATGAAATTATGCAGTGCGAGATTAATAGAATTTACAATAATGTTTCATTGACAATGTCGTTTCACTTTTAATAATTCTCGCAGACGTTTATAATTCAGTAATTAGTGACTGCAAATTACGTGTTTAAGAAACTGAAACGCCAATTATTTAAAGACATTTAATCTCGAGTGAATGTATTTTAAAAACCATTTTTATTTTTTATTAAACATTTATTAATATTGTAAGTGATATAAATAAATATTACAATTATTTAACTTGAGAGTCAAATAAATAACGATAGAAGATAGAGACTGGAAGAGAATCTGATGATGTTTCCGAGTGAATAATCGGGATTAACTCAACGAGATGCATTCGAGTAAATCTCATAACAATTGTCGGTGTTGGCTGCGTTATGAATTATCCTAAATAATCAATAATATTAAATCTCCATCCCAAGATTATTATTTTACCCGGAAGCAAATTGCAGAAATTAAATGTGGAGCAGGTGAAGGTCTGTGAGAGGTGGAGTTACTACAACGGAAAATCATCGTAACTGAGATTAGCCTACACAGATTTATAATGAATAGAATAAATTTTGAGTGTCTGTGAGTGTCTTTGAGTGTCTGTGAGTGTCTTTGAGTGTTTGTGAGTGTCTTTGAGTGGCTTTGAGTGTCTTTGAGTGTCTGTGAGTGTCTTTGAGTGTTTGTGAGTGTCTTTGAGTGGCTTTGAGTGTCTGTGAGTGTCTGTGATTGTCTTTGAGTGTCTGTGAGTGTCCGTGAATGTCCGTGAGTGTTCGTGAGTGTCTGTGAGTGTCTGTGAGTGTCTGTGAGTGTCTGTGAGTGTCCGTGAGTGTCTGTGAGTGTCTGTGAGTATCCCTGAGTGTCCGTGAGTGTCTGTGGGTGTCCGTGAGTGTCCGTGAGTGTCCGTGAGTGTCCGTGAGTGTCTGTGAGTGTCCGTGAGTGTCCGTGAGTGTCTGTGAGTGTCTGTGAGTGTCCGTGAGTGTCTGTGAGTATCCGTGAGTGTCCGTGAGTGTCCGTGAGTGTCTGTGAGTGTCTGTGAGTGTCTGTGAATATCCGTGAGTGTCTGTGAGTGCCTTATTAAAAAATATATATATAATCTTTTATAAATATTACTTTTTCGACTGCAATCCGAATTAAACTAATCGCGGTATAAATCTCATGCGTTCCGATTATTAAAAGCTTTATAAGTAAGCGATAACGAAAAATGGTATATCACGATTTTAGCGCGAATGATTATTGTCCCTATCGCACATTGACTTGTTTCGATATCTGGCCTTGTTTGTCTTCACCTTGCTAACTAATTATATCCATTAGAAAAAAACGAGAAAAAATCAGGTAGCGATTTAAGAGTATCCCCAAAATATATCAATGCTTCAATAAACATCACTGATACGATCTGGCTAAAATATATTTCGTAATTTCAACTCTATCTTCTAGTTGTTGGAATTCAGCGTTGAACGAAAAACAAACAGCTTGAAAAATTCCGAGACAATCCGTTATTGTACTCGGCAGATACTTCGTGACGTATTGTGATACGATCACACGATTGATTCATAATTGTTGGAAACATATAAATGATGACTTTGGACGTAAAAAATCATACGTGAAAATTTTGATTATATTTACTATCTGCTTCCGAAAAAAAAAAAAAAATTGACATTTCAAATCTAAACTATCAATTAATATTGAATTTCTCGTTATTTATTTTAGTCACGAAAAATAGAGAAAGCAAATATTTTTTGAGAGACAACTCGACTTGCTTCGACGAGGAAAAGGTTCCTCTTCTGAACCTAAGGAAGGGCTTTTTTTTTTTTTTTTTTTTTTTTATTATAGAGAGGAAATTAAATTCAGTAATCTTGATGAGACTAGGCGTTGGATGGTTTTCTCATCATCGGTCATGCATAATAATTGATGCAAATGATCGTTCGAAGAAGTGTCTCCAATGACAATTAAATTCGATATAAGAATTCATAAGCAACCGGAGGTAATTTATGACGCTATAGAATTGCTATTGGCTGCTCCGTGTCCTGTTCTCAGGCATTCACAGCGCTTCTGTATTGCGAAAATAAGAAAAATATTTTGAAGTTATAGTTGTTCACCCAAGGAACGTAAGAGCATGAACAGGCTCAAAGACAAATGAATTTAATGAAGTGTCTGGATTATTAAACGCTGTATTTTAATTTCTGCATCAAAGGTCGGATGGAAATTGTAAATTCCTCAGAGAAGCATTTACGCGGAGTCGATTATGTACTTCGACGTCGAGATTTTGAATTTCTATCTTAATAATAGAAAAGATAAAAAATAAATTATATAAAAAATAAGGAAGATCCTAGTGAGACGATTTTTCAACTTAATTTTATCATTTCTTATGTTGAAAAAAAAAAAAAATTAACATAGCACACAATTCTCATGGGACACCTCATTTATGATTAAAAAAAAAAATAATTTCACTCAATATTTGAGAACACACATTTTTTAGCCTACGATTGAAATAAAATTGAGTACGAAAAATAGTGAATAAGCGTGTTTTCGAATCATTCGAATGAAACAAAAATCTGGGCATTTTTTTAAAAACCTTTCGAAGCCAAATATCTAAAAAAAAAAAAATTTTCCATCCCTACATAAGGAAAGAAAAATCAATAATTTTCACTTGAGAGTGGAATAAAACTTCCCATTATTAATGAATCATTAAAAATCAAAGGTTTTAGACGAGATGAAAAAAAAAAAAAATTCATACGTCACCAACGTTTTATATCTAACCGATCTGTACCGTATTCATCGCTGTCGAAACGACGATGGGAGATCTATCAGCATCTCATTCAACCACAACATCTTATCTCCAATATACGATTTTTCGTGTTCGACTCCTCCGATTGTCTCGTATATAATCAATGCTCGAGTGCGACGGTATCGCAGTATCAGTGTTGGCGCGTTAACGGGAGCACGTTTCGTTGATTTAAATAATGAAGCAAGCTCCGTTGCTCCCGTTGGTCGTGATTATTTTATTGGGGATTTCCGTGAACTCGGCTGAAGACGAGTTACCCGGATTAATTGATAAAAATTTCAACGGGAATGCGAAGAAATTCGTGCCTACGAATATTTGGAAAGAATTCTCGTACGCGCGATACAATGATTTCACAACTACGACATCGACGATATGTACGAGACAGATGGAGCTACTTCAGGAAGGATTACAGAATTCAGCTTTATGGGCCTTGAAAAGTACTGTTTACAGAGTTTGCATCTCTATTATATTGACTTTTGTTTATTAGAGATAAAAGCGCGTCTAACGTGTGCGTCGTTCTTATCACATGATTCTTCATTATTATTCTCATCAAACGTCACACTTTCTTCGCAAAACTGTATATGAGGCAAAAAAAAACACGTGAATTCGGCCACGCCAATTTTTCATCTCAACAAAATATCCTGAAATTTATTGAGGATTTTGGTCGCGTTGAAGAAAAAACGTAGGAATTTTTTCGGATTTTTTTATTGCATGTTTCAGGCATTACAATTTAAAAAAAAAATAATTATTGCTTATTTTTTAACGCCAAAATGATGGCTCACACAGAAAAATTATAACGACATCGAATTTTGGATTTTAAACGTACTTTCTAATGACATTTTTTGTACAATTTTCCGATTTTGTTTTATCCTTTTTTTCAATTAAATAAAGTTGCCACTTTTTTTTCTGAAAAAAGGGCATTTCCGATTTAGCTGAAATTTTCACATTTTGTTCTTTGAAGTATCTGGAATCTTAGAAAAAATTGGCGAGGTGGGCGGCAATTTTGATTATACGAAAATATAATCAAAATTAATTAACATATTATGCTATTTTTAAAACGATTTTGAAAGCCAAAAGTGCAACTATTGCTATACTTTTTACTGCAGCTTCCTTTTTGCTTTTTTTTTTTTAAATATTTTCAAATAACATTAACAATCTGAGTTAATCTTTATTAATCCCAGATTCACATAATATATACATGAATCTATCGGTATTTTGCTTCTACTGCCCCAGAAAATAAACATCGAAGCTGATAACATATCCAGTGATTAAACAATAGGGTGATAAAGATTCACGTTTTGGAGTTAACATTGGGATCAATTTGGCTAATAAGAAAAGTTAAACAAACTGAAGAATTTTGGGATAATATAATATAATGTTTAATTTATTTAAAATAGTTTAATATAAGTCAATGGGATTTAATTCATTGTGAGCTATTATTAGTCTGCACTTTTTATTTTTCCTTCACAAAGATAAAATCTTATATTTATTTGCAATGTAATCATTGACTTTATCTGAAAGCTACTGATTAAATCAAATGCGGTCATTAACTAGCGTTCTGTCGGTCATTCACTGGCATACGCAGCTATTTATTGCGTATTTGGAAAAAAAAAAAAAATCCCACAAAAGTTCTCATGTTTGACATTACGAATTTTTTATTAGAAAAAAAAAACATGGTTCCATTTTTTAAAAATATGCCGACCGTCGTAACTCCTTCATTTCCAATGTTGGACCAATTTTTTTTTTTTTCGAATCCTAAAAGTTTTTAAAACCATTTTAAAATCAGAAATACAACTTTGGGTACCAAAATTAATTTCTTAAGAAAGTTTTGTTAATTCACTGGCGTATGGATCTATGTACTGCATATTTGGCAAAAAAAAATGCCCACAAAAATTGTCAGTTTTGACATGACGAATTTTTTATTAAAAAAAAAAATTTCGAGATAAATCAACTGGAAGAAAAGTATGAAGAAAAGTATCCAGAAATGAAGAGAATTAATTAATATTATTTTGATGGTATTTTTCAGTGATCGATTCCTCGTCGAAGATTCCATCTGGAATTCTTACAGGCAATCAGAAGGATTTAGGAATGTACGACGAGTGCGTGTCCATCAATGTAATCGAGGATGGCGAAGAGTTACGAGGCCGTCATTGCATGTACGGCGTATCAGTGGAGATGTCAAGTATTAAATTGACGGAAACTCTTTCTGTCTGCGTACCTGCGGGCTGCGAGCCCAATGACGTTCGAGAACTCTTAAATCGTTTATTCGAGACGATCACAGCTTCGGTTGGTATGAATGCCACTATATCCGGGGTCACTTGTTCTTCGGTGGATGCACCCGAATGGACAACTGGTAGTATAGTGACGCTGTTAGTATATATGATTTTTTTTACCAAAATTTTATTAATTCAGATTTTTCAGCTCGGTTAGCAAAATGTAATAGTAATAAAATGTTCTTCAATATTTTTGACATTTCACAAAAAAAGAAAAAAAAAAAAAATACAATATGATAAAATAAAAGAGATATATTTGAGATTATAACAATTTTTGGAAATTTGTACGTCAAGAATCCTACAAAAATATTCGAGATATAATTTTTTTTTTTAATGTATATATTTCCTGTGTATAGTTTATTTCGACAGAGGAATCCCAGATTACAGTCTCCAATTTTTTTTCCCTCAAATATATCTCTCCTAGCATTTTTTTGCTTCATCACAGAGGAAATTTTATTTTCATAAAAATGTATCTTTTTATTTTTTATGTCAGTACACTCAGAGTTCTCAAAATTGGAGCAATGACGTTTAGTTCGAAAAAAAATGTGGGTCATTCACCTGGTTTTATATGATCGAATGACAGATTTTAAAAGATCTGAAAAAAATTCTGAAAAATCATTTTTGGAGTATAAAAAAAAATGTCGACCTTTATTAAACAAGAAAAAAATGAAAAAAAAAGATTCCCCTCAACACATGATTTTTATAATTTTTTTTTTAGATTCCACGTGGAGTGCCTCATATATATAATACAATTACAGAATATTCAAATAACTGTATACGACTCGAAACATATACATTGTGTGGAATGTCTTCGAATGTACTTGTATTTATTTTCAGCGTTGGACTCAGTGTACTCTTACTATTTCTCAGCGTTTGCACAATCTCCGATATTTTCCTGATGTATTCGAGTGAAAAATTCGAATCTCACAATTACCTCGTGATGATTCGTGAATTTTCATTCTATACGAATGCACGTCGAATACTCAGCACGAAGACGTCACCCCAAACATTGCCGGCTCTTCAGGGTCTGCGATTTTTCAGTATGTGCTGGATCATATACGGACACGAATATTTTATGCATCTTTTTGCTCCAACCGCAAATTTATCAGATATGTTCGAGGTTTGTGCTCGTTCGATTTTTTTTAAATATTCTTAAACAGTAGATAAGTGAACAATTTGAAGGTGTTTTTCCAAACAGTTATATCAACGTTAATAAAATAAATGATATTTTGCTTGGACGTTTAATTTCAGTGGGCGTCTTCGTGGCAATCTGTATTCATAATGGTCGGAACATTCTCAGTTGATACTTTCTTCACGATCAGCGGTTTCCTAATGTCTTATCTATTTCTCAAAGAAATGTCTACCGGACGAAGCTTCAATATATTCGCATATTATATTCATCGTTACGTGAGGTATGTATTTCAATTAAATAATGGAAAAAAATTAAAAAATAAAACTGCAGGTGTTGAAATTGAATTTGGAAAATCAATTGAAAAGAACAAAAATTTTGAGGGATTTGATATTTAATTTAAAAATTGTGTTTCTTTTAATCAGATTGACACCAGCATACGCGTCTCTCATTCTCATAGTGATATTCATATTACCTCGAATGGGTTCCGGTCCCATTTGGGAAAGTAGCATGGCAGACGAGGAAGCTATTTGCCGAAAATCTTGGTGGGCTATGCTTCTCTATGTTCATAATTACGTTGATAAGGTACGTATCGTCTACGATATATCAAATTTAAGGAAAATTAACTGGGCACGCCAAGCGTGCGTAAAACAGCACTTTTCGCACCGAGTGAAATAATAGTATATTACGATACGAGTGCGATTAAACTTTTTCTTTACGAGTTTGAATCTGCAGCACGAGCCAAGGACCATTTCGTACACAACTTTATCGCACTTGTGCAAGAAATAGTACTTTTCGCACTTTCTTATCACTTTTGTCATTAGAAATATATTTATATATTTTATGCCACGCCGTGCGAGAAGTGCCTGGTTCTCGCAGTACTTCGCTTCCTTTAGCGTGCGAGAAGTGCTTACTTCTCACACTGCTTCGCTTCGCTTAGCGTGCGAGAAGTGCCTGCTTCTCACACTACTTCGCTTAGCGTGCGAGAAGTGCCTACTTTTCACACGACTTCGCTTAGCGTGCGAGAAGTGTTTACTTCTCGCACGTGGCATAAAATATATGAATATATTTCGTACGACAAAATTCCTCATCATTATTATTACTAAAAAAAAAAAAATTCTCTACTTTCTAGGGTTGTATGGGTCATACGTGGTACCTGTCAACTGAAATGCAATACTTTTGGATTTCGCCCATAATTCTGTATCCTTTGGCGAAAAAACCAAAGATCGGTCTCGCCATACTGGCTGGATTCTTCGTTGCATCGGCCGCAATACCTGCCAAAATTTGCTACGACAATAAATACACGAGTGCTCTGTTCACGAATGGCCAGTAAGACATTTCAAGATTTGGTAATCAAAACCAAATTCTATTGGTCATCAAACTTTTGACAAAAGCATATACATATATATATATTTTTTCTCATTTCTTTTCACAGCATAGAAGAAACCCTGTTCACTTTGGCAAATTTTTACATGGAAAGCCACATCAGGGCTGCTCCGTGGCTAGTCGGATTACTTTTTGGCTACTTGGTCTTCACCCAGAAAGGACCAACGAAAAAAGTACATTTTTCATTATTAACTCGATGCATATGGGGCGCTCCATCTGGTTTCAATCTGGCTCTGACTTTTCATCTCTTGAGAATTTTTCACAGTAGAAAAATATATTTAAAAAAAAAAATGTGTTACATATTATTTTCGTAAAAATAACTTCAGTCTAATGATAAATAATAGAAAATATATAAATTTCTGAAGAGGACTCAGATGGAGCGTAAACGTAAAACAGAAAATTATCATTTTCTTCCTTCGAACTGAAAATATTATCATAACATCAATTTTAGCAAATATTCCCTTCAACTTTCAGGCAACCAAATGGATTGGATGGCTCTTGGCTATCTCAGCATTTGTATTCTGCATCGGTAGCAGAATAAAGTTTCAAGACAAGGATTATGTTTATGACGTCGTTTGGGAAACGTTTAGCATAGCAGTGGCTCGACCCATATGGGCCTATGGAGTCGGATGGGTTATTTATGCATGCGTATGTGGCTTTGGAGGTAAAGCTCATTTTTAGTTTATTTTTCATTCAAATTTTTTTTTTTTCCAGTACATCTAACTTCGTTGCATTAACAAGCACTTAAAGTAAATTACAATTATAAATTAAATTAATAAATATAAATATAATTATAAATTAAAATAAAATTTATAAGACAGTATCAATTTAATAATTTTCACATCATTTCAGGACCAGTCACGACGCTTCTGTCATTTTCAATCTTCCATCCACTGAGTCGCTTATCGTACTGCGTGTATTTATTGCATTACGTTATAGAAATGACAAAAGTCAGATCGACACGAGTGCCACGTATCTTCACTACTTTCGCCACTGTGAGTAATAATTTTAGCGAAAAAAAAAAAATGCCACACACTTTTTTATTCCCAACTTGCAATCTGACAATTTTTTTTTTCGTCCAACAATTCCTCAATTGCATGATTTTGTAGATTTATTGATTTATGAAATTTCAATGATTTAACCATTTTTCTTTTTTTGGCGATTTTTCAGTTTGACTACTTTCTCAGTGATTTATTACTGTCAATCATTTTCGGATTCATCTTCAGTCTCTGCTTTGAATCGCCGATCATGGTATTGGAGAGACTCGTGAAGACACGAACCAGAAGAAATGTAACCGACTCGACGAAAGAACTGAAGAATGAGAATGTGGAGAATAGCATTGATAAATCTGGTCTGCATTGATAAGCGGATCGAATTTTCTTTAATTAAATGAATTCGACAAAGCAAAGACTGTAAATATATGTATTGAAAATTTCGACTATTACGACATCGAGGCAATTGAGAATTTTTCCTGCGATCTTATGAAATATAATAGATTAATCATATTTATTAATAATGTGTATTGAAGTGATATTAATATTGTATTAAATATTGCTCAGTTACATCGAACTGTAAAATAAAGAAAAAAAAAGTTTCTTTCTGTATTTTCAAACAACGTCAAAAATGGTGAATAAAATATGAGAAGGGGCCAAAAAAAAATTAAAAAAAAAAAAAAATGATGAAGCAATGTGCAAGCTTCGACGTTGCAATCTTTTTTTTCTTCAGGATTAGAAAAGAAAAGAATATAAGAAGGAAATAAAATTATTTTATAACTTGAATTTATTGACTTATCATTTTTTGCAGTGAATATCTACGTGGAATGTTTTTTCCTTAGGAAACGAGCTGTTTTACGTAGTTACATTTTTTTTTTCCCAATCAGTGTGTTTTTCCTCACGTCGTATATTATTCCGAAGGAAATGTCAAGCGCTCGAAGTTTTAATATATTCGGTTACTATCTTCATCGATACCTCCAGGATTGCGAATTTAAGTTACGAACAAGCGTGTTGCAATTTTGAATATAGTTGTGTTAGGCTCGATCCGGTGGTCGGACAATATTATATTTTATTTATTGGGATCGTTTGGCAATGTTGAGTTAGCCGAGTGAATTTTTTTTAAGTTTCAGAAGATTTATTTAAACGATTTATTATATTTTTCATAAATATTATATTTGTGATTGTATCTGCTATCGAATCATTTTCGCGATGTTCAAATTTAGACTCTCGTTGATTTGCAGTTGCCAATTGGAAAATATACGAAAATTGATGATATTGGCTTTTGAACTCCCGTCTGCCCTTCTCGAAGGGGCAAAAATTCCGGAGTTATGCAATTCGTTTTCAACGATTCTCGATCAGCAGTCACCCAAAAGGAATTTCAACAAAAATCACTGGTACCAGGACATTTCTATGCAATGACCGAACTGTAACAATCGACACTTGAAGGATCACAAATAATTTGTTGTAAGCAGTTGTAGCGTTTCAGCTAAGACACAATTTTTTGGTCACAATTCCACAAATGTATTGCATTGCTTTTTTTCTTATCTAGAAATTGTTGCTTAAATTTCGCTGCATGCTTCCTTCGATTTGCAAGGCACTCATTTTTTCTGGTTACAAGTGGAGTTGCTCATATTTGAAAAAAAAATACGATAACGTCGGTATGCAAAACTCGATGTTGCTGCAAAATAGATTGCAATTTTTCATATATATATATATGTATATATATATGAGTGAATTAGCATGTATATCTTCACAAAGTGTTATGAGCATTATTTTCATGAGAGTTAATGCTATTCCGTTTTCTTTTGTTAGTGCTTAGAAAACCCTTTCATGGATAGATGCGTATATTCGAGGGAGTCGCCCAAATCGTCACTAATTTATTGACCACATTTGGTTACAAATTCTAGTATCAGGTAAAACGATGTGCTAAAATCGAGTGACGATAATTAACATTCTCGCATTCATGACCGAGAGTGGTAATAAAATATAAGCGATCAAAGTCAACGGTGAGACTTTGTTTCTACAGATTTCAATCGAACACAAATTCAAATCAACACAGAGGTAATTTTTAAAAAATTCCCAACTTGAGTTAGGAAAACTTAACACATTCCCAACTTGAGACAGGATAACTTAACACACTCCTAACTTGAAACAGGAAAACTTAACACACTCCCAACTTGAGACAGGAAAACTTAACATACTCCCAACTGGAGATAGAAAAAGTTAACACACTTCCAACTTGAGACAGGAAAACTTAACACACTCCTAACTTGAAACAGGAAAACTTAACACACTCCCAACTTGAGACAGGTTAACTTAACACACTCCCAACTTGAGACAGGAAAACTTAACACACTCCCAACTTGAGACAGGTTAACTTAACACACTCCCAACTTGAGACAGAAAAACTTAACACACCCCCAACTTGAGACAGGAAAACCTAACACACTCCCAACTTGAGACAGGATAACTTAACACACTCCTAACTTGAAACATGAAAACTTAACACACTCCCAACTTGAGATAGAGAAACTTAACACACTCCCGACTTGAGGCAGGAAAACTTAACATACTCCCAATTGGAGATAGAAAAAGTTAACACACTCCCAACTTGAGACAGAGAAACTTAACACACTCCCAATTTGAGGCAGGAAAACTTACCACATTCTCAACTACAGACTCGTAGACTCAGAGTTATCAAAGTTCATATGTACGATTGGATTCTTTTAGTCGAAAAAATGTGTGTACAATTGAAACCGGTTGTTAAATACGATTAAAATTAGAAAAAAATAAAATAAAAATAAAGACCACACGCAGTGGGCACTTTATTGCTACAGCATTGTTAAATGAGAAATAATTTACAGTTACAATTGATACGTCCAACAGATTCTCAACGTGGCTGCAGCATGATCGCACCTTTTCTGTTTCCATTCCCCGTGTTATTTGCAGCACTGGTGCCGATTATTGTTGAGGACAATTGGAAATTTATAGGAAAACCTGATGAACGTGTCAGCGAAACTTTGCTAACACCTTTGTCTGTAAATATTCCTGAACACATTACGCACGAACAGTCAGGCGATTTTAATCGCGTCTATGGGACGAAATGTGCAGAACAATTGACTCTACTTCAGGAAGGAATAATGAATGGCTCGTTGTGGGCTTTAAAAAGTACGGTAACAACGTTTAATGTCATTTTTAAATTATTCCAAAATGGTTCGTTCATTTTTAGATAGTGATACAGAGTGGCAAGAAAATTGATAAATTCTTACAGATTCTTAGCTCTCATTTTGAAACCAAAAATTAAATATAAAAAGTAAAAATCGATGATCATCATTGTGACATCATT
This sequence comes from Perithous albicinctus, assembly GCA_964016905.1. Taxonomy (NCBI): domain Eukaryota; kingdom Metazoa; phylum Arthropoda; class Insecta; order Hymenoptera; family Ichneumonidae; genus Perithous; species Perithous albicinctus. Next base: position 16,215,515 of record OZ024699.1, read on the forward strand.
AAAAGTGGCAAAATTCACGAAATGAAGCTCATCCGTGATTCACAACGCTCTTCTTTTTAGTGATCGACGCCTCGTCGAAAATACCATCGGGCATTTTAATCGGAAACAAAGTTGATCTTGGATCTTTCGATGAGTGCATACAAATCAATGTTAACGAAGATGGCCAAGAGATCCGTGGTCGACACTGCTTGTACAAGGCAATTGGAAAATTGACAGGGATGTCAATAAACGAAACTCTGTCCATATGCTTGCCTGCTACCTGCGAACCCGAAGACGTTAATAGAATCCTGAAGAGCACTCTCAAATTCATCGGTGAACTAATCGATAAGGATGTCCACGTATCAATCGGCGAAACGACTTGCACCGGTGTCAATCCACCAGAATGGACGATCGGTGCTACTTTGACACTGTCAGTATATAATTTCTATAAAAATCTATATTCTATAAAATTAAAACCAGAGCTGCTATCACCTTCGTTCATCAATTCAACAGCGAAGAATTATTTTCTTTTGCCAAGAAAATAATGCTTAGAGCCTTTTGAGATATTGAAAAAATTACGTAATTTACCATTTATTTATTTATCCCGAGTCTTTTCAGATCAGATCAGACTTTCAATGGTAGAATTTTATTTTTTTAAATTGACTTCAAAATAGGCTTTGAAGCCTCAGCCCATACAAAAAAAAAACAAGATCGTACGTAGATCTATGATTGAAAATTAAAAATAGTCTGTCTATTTTTCTTGGCCAAAATCAATCATACAAAACTGTTTAACTTTGGTACCCTGATTTCAAATGATTTCTTGTTTTTTTTTTTTCTTTTAGTACTGGATTCAGTCTCCTCTTGGTATTTCTTATTGTTTCCACAATTTGTGACGTTTACACGAGATACACCAGCGAAAAACCATCGTCGAATCGCGGAATCAACGTGCTTTCGCAATTTTCTCTATGTTCGAGCACTTCAAGGCTACTCAGCATAAAAACGTCCCGTGAAACTTTGAGGGTCCTACAGGGTCTTCAATTTTACAGCATGTGCTGGATCGCACTGAGCCACGTACACATGATGTCAATGATACGGCCGATTGTTAATTCAATTGAAACAGACAATGTACGTATTTTATTTAGTAGCATAATAAAGCCAAAAGGAACGATCGTACAAGGTCTGAATTTCGTGACTTGTGACTTTTCAGTGGGTCTCTACATGGGTGTCCATTTCCATAGAGCTTGACACATTTTCCCTGGACACATTTCTCGCAATTAGTGGCTTTCTCATGACACACGTATTTTTGAAAGACATGTCAGTCCGACAAAATTACAATATACTTCATTACTATATTCATCGTTACATCAGGTTTGCATCGCAATTTTTAGTCGCGAAGCAAATTCTCTCGTGTACAATCTCACAGAGTCGATCGCTGACTCTTCAGGGTATCTTTAATATCCTTTACTCATTTTTCCAAGATTCACACCGGCGTTCATGGCTATTGTTCTGAGCACGATTTACATTACGCCTCGTTTTGGAAGTGGCGCTTTTTGGGAGAATCTCACGAACATGGAAGTTGAAGACTGCCGAAGAAATTGGTGGACAATGCTTCTCTATGTTCACAATTATGCGGGTCTTACGGATCACGTAAGTACTTGACAATGTTTTACAAATTATTTGTACAAGTTTATTTAAAAAAAAATAAATAAATAAAATGGGGAGAACTGTTGCTGTATGAGTAAAATGGTCCTTTTTCGAAATATTTCAAATACAAATCACGAGGCTATTAAAAAATGGTGTAAAACATGGATTAAAAATATTTGTGACTTGATCATTTAAATTATAAGAATATTATTATTTTTTTTTTCTCTTTAAATCTAGCATTGTCTTGTACACACGTGGTACTTGGCTGTTGAAATGCAACTCTTTTGGCTTTCACCTTTGATCCTCTATCCTTTGGCTAAGAAGCCAAAGCTCGGTCTCGGTATTCTCGCTCTATTTTTCATCGCATCGGTTGCAACTAATGTCAAAATTGCTCATGACAATGAATACTCGACCGTTGTAAAATGGATGTCACGGTAAGTTGTACATTGTAGAAAAATTGACGCAAAATAGAAAAAAAAAATACTTCGCCCCGTAATTTAATACCGGAGCTTCACATCGCTTTGATCTATTTTAATTTTCAAATTTTCCACAGTTTTAATTCGTAAATTTCTCAAACGATTGCTCATTGGAAATAATGTAAACGCTGCTTTTACATTCCCAGGAATATTGGCGACTATCTGCAAGAATTCTACTACGCCTCCCACGTCAGAGCTGGACCCTGGCTTGTTGGAATATTTTTTGGCTATTTGCATTTCACGGGGAGAGGACGATCGATCAGCAAAGTATACAATTTTTTCGTAAAATGTAATAGAAAAACAGGGTGTCAATTCAAATATCTTGCATATCCCTTTAAATTCAAGAGTGTCTCGATTTTCTTAAGTACTGCAACCAAAGAAAGAAACACATGCTCTCCTGTACTTGCCGACCAAATTTCAATCCAACAAGTGAAACATTTGCAGTATTAGAGACATTTTGGAATAACAGAGGTACCCGTTTTACGCTATCAGGTGACCAAATGGTTTGGATGGCTACTGACAATAGCAGTGTTTTTAATGTGCATCTTAACTGCGATAGCTGCCGATGACAAAGTCTACAAATACAATATTGTTTGGGAATCCGTTTACACGGCTTTGGCGAGGCCTGGATGGGGTTTTGCAGTTTCATGGATTATTTACGCAAGCGTTTGCGGTTTCGGAGGTAAAATAAAAGATTCATTTCTCATTCGTAAAGTCCTTGCTAATGAAAATAAAAAAAAAAATACGAAAAAATATTAAAAAATGGAAAAAAAAACTAAAAAATATTTAAAAATACTAAAAAATATTAAAAAATGAAAAAAAAAAAACTAAAAAATATTTAAAAATTTAAAAAAAATACTAAAAAATATTAAAAAATGAAAAAAAAAAACTAAAAAATATTAAAAAATGAAAAAAAAAAAATACTAAAAAATATTAAAAAATTTAAAAAAAAATATTAAAAAATGAAAAGAAAAATACTAAAAAATATTTAAAAAATGAACAAAAAATACTAAAAAATATTTAAAAATGAAAAAAATATTAAGCACTAAAATTTCCATAACATTTTTTTAAAAATTATTATTACAGGACCCGTGTCGACGTTTCTATCATTTTCAATATACAAACCACTAAGTCGTTTGTCTTACTGCGTATATTTGGTACATTTACAAATACTAAACCTGAAATGGAGAGCCGCACGTACGACAGATTACTTTGATCCTTTTAACGAAGTGAGTATTTAACAGAAAAAAAAAAAAAAAAAAATAACAATTATATCTGCAATTGTTGAAAATTGCGAAACGTTAATGCGTGTTATTTTCTTATAATTCATGATTTTCCAGTTTTACTTATTCTTCGCTGGTATTACGTTGTCCCTCGTAATCGGATTTTTCTTCAACCTCGTCTTCGAAGCGCCGTTCGTGTTATTAGAGAAATTCATTAAAAATAAGTGGAAACGACTGAAAAATTATTCGAAGAAAGAAGTGGAGCTAGGCGAGGTGTAAATAATATTATTATTATTATTAATTGATGGAACGAGCCATTTTGCTTGATATTTGTATCGAATAAACAAGTGTCGTCAATTATTGTAAATAGCTCAGCTCTATTAGTATAAATTAGTGGTAAGTGGAGTTCAATTGAACGAAGAAACAGAAATTGAAAGTTGGACGATGGTTGCTGACTCAACAAAGTTCATGCTGGAACATCGGTGAAGACATTTCGTACTTATGCTGGAAACTGGATACTGGAAAAAAAAAAAAAAAAAAAAAAAAAAAAAAAAAAAAAAAAAAAACTATGGAAGCAACCCCTACAAACCCTGGAATCCCTACAACCTGAAGATTTTTGTTAATATTTAGAACATTCGTTGCAATCAAATGCATATGATTTTTTTTTTATACGACACGTTTACCGATCACAATAAATAAAACACGATATTTTGCGCGGAAAATCCGTGAAAGACCTATCCTTAATCTTCCTAAACATTTTTCATTAAACTAATATTTATTTATTTATTTATTAACCCAATTACAAGTACATTAGCATGAGCCAATGACAAAAAAAAAAAAATGAGAATTACAGACAAGTCGCATGTTAGCGGAAAAAAAATGATACGCATAATTGGAATATGAGTAGCAGTAGTAATAGTGATTTATTGACAATTTACACATTTTTTTTTTTTTTTACAACACATACATAGATCTTAAATGTTAGCATAAAAATTGTCAAAGGACCATCGACCGGAGTCCTTCAGCCCGAGTAATATGATTTTATTAAATGACTCACTTTACGGAAATCACATTTACAAAAAAAATGGTTAGTAGTCGAATGACTTGACGCAAAACTTAAGAAAAAAGCCTGCAAACTAGAACTTTGCAAATTGCTTCCTCACAGTTTTTTATCTTTGAGAAATTTTTTTTCTTTTTTACAATCAATTTTCTTTACAATCAAATTTCAATTTTACATCAATTTTGGCTTCCTCATAGAAGAAGCTTTGTAAAAAAAAAAACAAGGATAGAAAACTGTGAGGAAGCAATTTGCAAGATTCTACTTTGCAGGCTTTTTTGAGCCTGAAAGAAATTTTTCAAAAGAAAAAAAAAAACACAGAAAATGCCACGAAATTTGAATCGCTCGACCGATTTACGTGAAATTTTCACTCAAACCTTGTCCAATGGTAGTCAATGTGTGAACCATATTTAAGCTAAATCTGCTAAAAAAAAATCGATTTTGCTTCCTAACATAGGATTTTTTTTTTTTTTTCCTGACGTCGTTATTTTTTTTTCCCGACGTTCTGGACCATTCTGAATATGCTGACATGAGAGTCTCGAAAAAAAAAAAAACAAATTCACGAAAAAAAAGCTTCCTCTACAAAGCAAAAGAAGAAAAAAAAAAAAACAGCAGTATGTCATGAGTATCAGTGAATTACTGTGCTGATCATTATGCACACACGGTTTGGCGAGTATTCGTTTAATGAGAAGTGAGGCACTTGACATTACTGTCTCGTTCCGCCAGTGCTCGGAAATGCATTGTGCGTGAATATACCTCTTCGATAGTGTCGCGTATACAAGTTTTTGTTTTTGTTTTTTTTTTTTTAAATTTAATTATAATTTATATCATATAAAACAGTGGCAGGTTTCGTGATAAGAAATTATCGACAATAATTATTGCAAATTCCTTCTAAATTATTCGATATTTTTTCACGCAAAAAAATTGATCGATTTTCGTTTGTTCGTTGAGTAAACGTCGCGAAAAATTTTGTTAAAAATTTTGTTATTACCATTATAAAAAAAATAGATATATATAAATAATTTTATTTATCGATCTCTATCATAACAAAAGCATCTTCTCGTTTTACAGATTTTTCTAGAACTGCATATTAATTCAGTAAAAATCGTGCGATTGATTTTGAGTCGATTCACCATGTCCTTCTAATGGATGGAAAATAACAACAACCTTATTGCATGCTTATTCACCGGTACTAAATATGTTATCGCAATCGCTGTGTTAGACAATCCGGCAGAAATTTACAATTCCAATTGAAACGCCCTGCAGGTTGCTCAAACGTGGTTACAACATGAGAAAAATATTTCTCTTCCCGTTACTGGTGCTTTTTGCGCTGCCGATCAAGTCCAAAGCGAACGAAAATGTGGATCCCAAGCCCTTGAGCGATGCTGAAGAGCTCAGTAACGCTCTGCAAGAAATTTATCCTATAAGTATAATAAAACAACTTCCAAGTGGACTTTCTGAAAATGTTGACAATGGAACGAAATGCACAGAACAATTGACACTGCTTCGGGAAGGTTTGACGAAGGGCTCGATATGGGCCTTAAAAAGTACGTCGACAAGAATTTTTTTTTTTTTACAGACTGATCTACGTATCTGTGAGGGCTGCATTTTTTAAACTAAATTTATGAAACTTAAGATCGATTTTGAGATGAAAATTCGTAGTTAAGATCGATCTTCGAATTGGTACTTCGTACTGTTCAATTTTAAGTTAAATAGGGCATAAGGGCGGATTTCTTATGAATGAATAAGACGAAAAATGAATGATCTTATTTTCACAACCTTCTATTTTATTATTCGTTTTTTTTTTCATTTTTCTTTTTTTTTTTTTAGTGATCGATGCCTCGTCAAAGATACCTTCGGGTATTCTAAAAGGTAATCAACTGGATCTGGGAATGTTCGATGAATGCGTGGAGATAAATGTTAACGAGGATGGTCATGAAATTCGCGGTCGACACTGCATGTACAGCATGACAATGGAATTGGTTGGATTGCCCATATCCCAAACTTTGTCCGTCTGTCTGCCTGCGTCTTGCGGAGCCAAAGACGTTGTGAAATTGATGAAAAGTATCATTGAACCTGTTGGTGAATCGGACGTTTTGCCAACTGGTTTGAATGTTACCTTAAAGGTTGGCGATGCGATGTGCAGCTCTCTCGATCCACTAAAATGGACGGTCGGTGGTATCCTCACACTGTTAGTACCATTTTTTTTTTTCTAATAATCATTCAGGACTTTACAAAATTTTATTCATTTCGTTCAATGATCCTGATTTTTTTTTAAGTACTATGTAATGAAGGATTTGAATCTTAACACTGTTATTACAATTTTTGTAACAATCATTCAGGACTTTACAAAATGTATAATTAATTTCGCTCAATGATCTTGGATCTTTTTTATCCACCTAAAGCGAACTATTTCTCTCTTCAGCATTTTACAGCAATTTTAGATCTTTGACGTTTGTTAGACAAAAAAAAAATCAATACTGCCAGCCTCTGTAGGGCTAGAAATATAATTTAAAAAATTTTAAAAAAGAACGAAAAAATCACCTCAAAAATTCGCAATTTTTAAAAAGTACATTGTTCAATAGTAAATAAAAGTTTTTGCGAAAACCCAAAACGAAAAGATTTTTTTTCTTAGGACTATTTCATGTAGGATTTAAATATGATGAATTTTTATTTTCTCTAAATCCGCTAATGAATACTAAAATAGTACTAAACAAAAAATTGCTTCAAAATTGGATAAAAAAAATCGCTTAAATATACTTTTAATTCTGTGATGATAAAATAAAACTTAGCATTTAAAATGACAATCCAATCATATAAAATTGTACAAATTTTGGTAATTCATATATCCAATGATTTTTTTTTTTTTTCTTTAGTACTGCATTCAGTTTGTTGTTGCTGTTTCTCGTCGTTTGCACCATCTGCGATGCCTACGCGATATTATCGAACAACAAGCCAACGACCAATGGTCCAATTTACAGGCTTCGTGAATTTTCGCTTTATTCAAACGCTTTACGAGCAATTAGTACAAAATTATCACCGGACACTTTGCCGGCTATACAGGGTCTTCGAATTTACAGCATGTGCTGGATCATAATGGGACACGCTTATACGTCATCGGTGTTATTACGCCGGAATGCAAATCCTTTAGATATAGGTCAGGTATGTAGTTTTTTCCTTCAAAAAAAAAAATTAAAAAAAAGATATGTTGAAAAATATGAGAGAGAAATGTTCAATAAATTTAGATTTTTTGTAACTTATTATTTTTTTTTTTTTTTTTTTTTCAGGTGTTACGTACGTGGAATTTCCTTCATATGGTGACCGTACCGTACGCCGTAGACACATTTTTTACAATCAGTGGCTTTCTAATGGCCCACGTTTTCTTAAAGGATATTTCCAACGGCAACAGTTTCAATATATTCCGTTACTATTTTCATCGTTATCTCAGGTTTGCAACGAAATTAAATGAAATAATTTTTTTTTTTTTTTTACTGAGACTGAAAACATTTTCATTTATTTTAGTTCATCTATGAACACAATTGGTAAATATTCGTTGTCGAAAAAATTTGTAAATTTTCATTAGGGGTATTGAAATTGATATGCGAGTGAAATGTAAGATTAGTATAATTTCTACTGAATCCCAGAATAATTCGGTGATTTGATAGAAATTTTTGTAATTTTACGTACACATGTTAAATTTAATATATCAGCTGATATATCTGTCTTATCAGAAATATTTTTCTTAATTTTAATATTCTATTTCTCTCATTTTTTATTTTTCTTTTTTTTTCTTTTTTCTTTTTAAATAAGATTGACACCGGCATTCTTGGCTGTTCTTCTAACTTCGGTATATATAATGCCACGTCTCGGATCTGGCGCTCTTTGGGAGAGTGCCACTATTACCGAAGCACAAGTTTGCGAACAACATTTGTGGTCAATGATTCTGTATGTTCAAAATTACGTAGGAATATCGACCGCCGTAAGTTCTTGCCAGTTTTAGATATTATAGTTTTAGCTTTCAGTTATAAGCACAATTTTAGCTTTTAGCTATTATAGCTGGGTGCTTCGCGCGCCAAACTTTTAATTTTTCTAACAATAAGTTACCTACCAACGCTTCTCCAAGCCAGATGCAATGCACAGCTTTCGTTTAGACTTGCGGAAAATCGGTAATGAAGACGAAGAAAAAGAATGAACAACATTTTTCTTGCTCATATTAATCTGTAAGAATATTATTTAATTGAAATCTATAGGGCTGTCTAGGTCACACCTGGTATTTGGCTGTTGAAATGCAACTATTTTGGATTTCACCATTGATCCTATATCCTTTGGCGAAGAAGCCAAAAATCGGTCTCGGCATTCTCGCAGGATTTTTCGTTGCATCAGTCGCAACGGTGGTGAAAATTGGTTATGATAATGAGTACTCGTCCCTTATACTCATGTTTCATCAGTAAGTAAGAAAATATTTGCATTTTGCTTTGAATTAAATCGAGCATTAATTTGTGAGTTTAAGTAGAGATTTTTTCTTTTTTTTTTTTTCAGTTGAGTCAAATGTGTAATTCATATTGTCATTTTTACTACTCTCAATCTGAGCTATTTGTTTTTTGAAATAAAAAAAAATTCTGTGAACGCTGTTTTTATTCCTCAGGTTCGGTTTGTTCTATATGGATAGGTTTTACTTCCCAACGCACGTCAGAGCTGGACCCTGGCTAGTTGGAATATTTTTTGGTTATTTACACTTCGCGCAGAAAGAATCATCGACGAGCAAAGTAAAGAATTTTCTTTTTAAGATCTGTAAAAAATCACTCATTTTTACTAATTTTCTAAAAAATTACTAACCTTCCTTAATTTTCTAAAAAAATTATAATTTTTACTGATTTTCTAAAAATTACTAATTTTTACTAATTTTCTAAAAATTACTAATTTTTACTAATTTTCTAAAAAATTACTAATTTTTACTAATTTTCTAAAAAATTACTAATTTTTACTGATTTTCTAAAAAAATTATAATTTTTACTGATTTTCTAAAAATTACTAATTTTTACTAATTTTCTAAAAATTACGAATTTTTACTAATTTTCTCATTTTAACTACTTTTCTAAAAATTACTAATTTTCTAAAAAAAAATACTAATTTTCACTGATTTTCTAAAAATTACTAATTTTCTAAAAAAAAAATACTAATTTTCACTGATTTTCTAAAAATGACTAATTTTCTTAAAAATAATGTTTTAGTAAAATAATCGAGGCGTTTTCTGTTGCGTACAGGCGATCAAATGGATCGGATGGCTCCTGACGATAGCAGCATTTTCATTCTGTATATTAACAGTGAGAATTAACGAGGCCGAAGATTACGAATACAATATAGTTTGGGAATCCATTTATACGGCTATTTCGAAGCCGGCATGGGGATTTGGCGTATCATGGATTATTTACGCATCTGCACGCGGTTTCGGAGGTAACCAGACTTTTTCTTTTTTTTTTTGTAATAAAATTCTAGTGAATTGACACTGTTAAAAATTCTGTATTAAAAATCAAACCTACTAGCGTTATCCAAAATTTGCTTGATAATCATAAAACTTCCAACACATTTTGCTTGAAAATTGGTGAATAAATATCATTCCTATTCTAGTCTTTATTTGTGCCATAATTGTACATTGATTACTATAATAAATCATTGATCTTCATGCAATTATCACGAAAGTAAATGAGCTTAAAATTTCGAGATGAGAGCCGAATTTTGTTACCACTAATTTTAGGATCAACCATTTTTTTTTTTTTTTTTTCAAACAGTATACGTTTATTTCAATAACAACTAGACACAAATGAACTTTGAGAACGAAACCTTTATGACATTTTTTAAAATGTTTTCAGGACCTGTATCGAAGTTTTTGTCGTTTTCAAATTACAGCCCATTGAGTCGTTTGTCTTACTGCATATATCTGATACATTTTGAGATACAGCTCTTGAAATCAAGATCAGAGCGTCTCAACATTTTTTTCAGTATGTTTAACGGAGTGAGTATTTTTGAAAAATTGAGATTTTTCAATTATTTCAAAACTGATCGTCATTGTATATCAATTTTTTTTCTTCTACTTAATGATTTTCCAGTTCGATCACTTTGTGAGCGATTTAATGTTGGCTCTCATGGTCGGATTTGTCTTCCATCTTGTATTCGAGACACCCTTCGCGATATTCGATAAAATGATCAAAAAACGTGGCAAACCAACGAAGGATGATACGAGGAAAGCAATTAAGCTAGGGGAGATCTAAAAAGGCACTGATAACTACGGTTTTCCGACCACTTGATATACAATTCAATAGCAATATTAATTCTTCGTTATTATTAATAAAATAATATTAATGTGACAAATGTAAATGTTTGTTAGATCTTACATGCTCGATTGTCGTATCAAATAAATCACTGAGACAAATATAAACAAATGCTTTCATTTATTAGGGCCCGCGTGATTTTGACGGAAAAATTATTTTCCATGAGATTCGGCAAAGGACAGTTTCTTCAGGGACAGGGATAGGGACAGGGACGGGGATAGGGACAGGGACAGGGATAGGGACAGGGACAGGGACAGGGACAGTGAAAGAGACATGGACATGGACATGGACAGGGAAAGAGACAGGGACAGGGACAGTGAAAGAGACATGGACATGGACATGAACAGGGAAAGAGACATGGACATGGACATGGACATGGACATAGAAAGAGACATGGACATGGACATGGACAGGGAAAGAGACATGGACATGGACAGGGACAGGGACAGAGACATGGACAGGGAAAGAGACATGGACATGGACAGGGACAGGGACAGGGGCAGAGAGAGTCAACTATTGCGTTAAAAAAAGAGACATGGACAGGGACAGGGACAGGGACATGGACAGGGACAGGGACAGGGACATGGACAGGGACAGGGATAGGGACATGGACAGGGACAGGGACAGGGACAGGGACAGGGACATGGACGGGGACAGGGACGGGGACAGGGACAGGGACAGGGACAGAGAGAGTCAACCATTGCGTTAAAAAAATTCCTCAATCGTCTGATTACGTCACCTTCCACAACCTTCTGCAACATTCGAGAACTTTGGCCGTGTCCCATTTTACCCACTGATCTATTTGACCCCGGTTAGCCCAGAACCACCCCCGCCCCCCTGTATTCCTTACTTGCACTGTACAACGCAGAAATGCAAATTGTTATACTAGCTGTAAGAGAGATTACACATGAAAATACTTCCTGGTTAAGGCCACTCTAAAGAATGCAGAATGCATTTAATTAGTTCTGTGTGTATCAGTGAATTTGAGCGTATAGATTATACGGTATTACGTATATTGATTATTGTGATATCTGATGCGACTTTTCCTTATATCGGCAGTACTGAAAGACCCATTGCCGATGTGTGCCTCTCCGAAAAATTCGTGAATCCAGTTTTCATATACTTATTGACGGAGAATATTATACAGTCGGAAGCATCAGGTAACATTGCGAATAAATTGCGCAATGAGAATTCATATTCATGACAGGGAGCAGTACCATTGAACGTTGGTCATAAATTTACATGGGCAGTTAAAGTCTAGTTACTATTTTTTCTAAATTCTTTCCATTCTTTTTTTTCTTTTTTTTTTTTTTTCTTGTTAAAAAAAGGCCGAAAAAATAGAAGGAAACGCCGGCTCACTTCGGCTCGGTTACCAAAAAATTGGATTTTCCAAAAAAAATGATTTTTCAGAATTCTTTCAAATTTTTTTTATAATTCTGTCGTTCGATCAGCCGTTTCAGAAAATCGTGGATATTTTTAAATGTCTACATTTTCTTTTTAATCAGTAATTTTTAGAATCAGGACAGGTCGGATCCAAGTGGAATGCACCATATTTATATATTCACTGCGAATCCTGTTTTTTATTGGAAAATAATAATTAACCTTTTTTTCATTTCATCAGCTACATAAATCCTATATCACGATCGCACTCTGTACAATAATTGTATAATTAAGATTTGCAATCGATACATTTAACAGGTACTCGACGTCAGCATGAAAAGAGCCTTTCTATTCCCGTTAGCAGTACTTTTTGCAACATTGGCGAATACGCAGGAAAATGGTAATCTTAACGCGTTAAAAGACGACGAACGGCTGAGAAAAGGTTTGCGGATACTCTTTCCTGTGGATATTATAAAACAACTTGCTCATCCACATTCCGGCAATTTGAATCGTGACAACGGAACTAAATGCGCCGAACAATTGAAGCTACTTCAGAATGGAATGATGAACGGCTCGATATGGGCGTTAAAAAGTACGGTAACGAAGTTTCCCTCTATCGGTGGCGAAATTTTCAGCATTTAGATCAACCTGAAATTGAACTCAATAACGAATTTACGTTTACAAATACATTTTTCATAAATCAATCGGACAATTGGTCTGTTCCAATATTTCGCAAAATTGGGTCTGTTCAATCACCCCATTTTTTCTAATTATTTGCTACAGTTCTAATTTTTAAAATCATTACCAGAATTATGCAAAAGCACTTTTGCAATAATTTCATTGAAAGTTCAATTTTCTTCATACGATGTCACATTTAGGACATTGATGGAGATTTGATTAATTTGCGATTTACAATGTTTCGGGTCAGTGATCGACGCCTCGTCGAAAATACCATCGGGTATTCTAAAGGGCAACCAAGTTGATCTCGGAGGCTTCGATGAATGCATGGAAATTAGTGTCATCCAGGATGGACATGAGATTCGTGGTCGGCATTGCATGTACCACGCGACGACCGAACTCGCTGGGATTCCAATATCACAAGCTCTGTCCATTTGTCTGCCTGCGTCCTGCGAACCCGAAGACGTTAAAGAAATAATGACAAGTGCCGTAGATCCGGTCGGAAAACTAATCGGTCTGAATGACTCCATAAAGATTGCTGAAACAATGTGCTCTTCTGTCGATCCACCGGAATGGACTGTCGGCGAAATAGCGACAGTGTCAGTATATTTTTTCTAATTATTTCCGGACGTGAGTTCATTGATTTTTCTTTTTTTTAAAGCACACCGAGCGTTTCTGGTTTGAATTAAAAAATCGGAAAGTTCAGAACTTGTTTGATCGTCATGGCACTTGGTACTTGGGGGTTGTCAGGCCAATATGACCCCCCGAAAATATAGAAAGTTACTTGATTTTAATAAAACTCAGTACTCTTCAGTTTCTGAGGAAACCGAATAAATAAATCTGCACTTAAAATTCGGAAATCAACGAAATCAAGTGAATTTTCATCGCGTTTCACTCTTACATATTGGATGTAACATTTTGAATTTTAAAATATTCATCTCGAATTCGTATTCTGCAAGCGAAAAAATTCCTCCTAAATTCCAATTGTTAAAATCCAACAACTTTTTTTTTTTTTACTTTTGAAATGCAGACAACACTTTTCATTCCACTATAGAAAATTTAACAAATTTTCATTCCAATATAGAAAATTTAACAAATTTTCATTCCAATATAGAAAATTTAACAAATTTTCATTCCAATATAGAAAATTTAACAAATTTTCATTTCAATATAGAAAATTTAACAAATATTCATTCCAATATAGAAAATTTAACAAATTTTCATTCCAATATAGAAAATTTAACAAATTTTCATTTCAATATAGAAAATTTAACAAATTTTCATTTCAATATAGAAAATTTAACAAATTTTCATTTCAATATAGAAAATTTAACAAATTTTCATTCCACTATAGAAAATTTAACAAATTTTCATTCCAATATAGAAAATTTAACAAATTTTCATTCCACTATAGAAAATTCAACAAATTTTCATTCCACTATAGAAAATTCAACAAATTTTCATTCCAATATAGAAAATTTAACAAATTTTCATTCCACTATAGAAAATTTAACAAATTTTCATTCCAATATAGAAAATTTAACAAATTTTCATTTCAATATAGAAAATTTAACAAATTTTCATTTCAATATAGAAAATTTAACAAATTTTCATTTCAATATAGAAAATTTAACAAATTTTCATTTCAATATAGAAAATTTAACAAATTTTCATTTCAATATAGAAAATTTAACAAATTTTCATTCCACTATAGAAAATTTAACAAATTATCATTCCAATATAAAAAATTTAACAAATTTTTCCCTAACAAAAAAAATAACAATTGATCACGCAAAATTGATTTCCAATATAGTTTTCTCTTTTTAGTTCCGCATTCAGTTTGCTCTTACTATTTCTCGTCGTTTGCACCATTTGCGATATCTGCGTGAGGTGTACAAGGAAAAAGCTACCGTCGAATGGCAGTATCGGTATACTCTGTGATTTTTCTCTGTACTCGAATGCGGTACGTGTACTCAGCACAAAAATACCACCGGATTCTTTGCCGGCGCTGCAAGGTATTCGATTTTATAGCATGTGCTGGATCATCATAGGACACACGCATACCATGGAATTCTTTCGACCAACTTTAAATCCAATAGACATAGGAGAGGTATGAAATTTATTCTTCTAGCTTTTTAAAAATAAATTAAAAAAAAAAAAAAAAAAAAAGGTGAGTCAACGAATTATATTATATATTTTTGTAAATTATGATTTATGATGTTTCAGTGGGTCCCTTCGTGGGGTTTCCTATACATTATCATCGCGCCGTATTCCGTGGACTCATTTTTTGCAATTAGTGGCTTCCTGTTGTCGCATGTCGTTCTCAAGGACATGTCAAACGGTGGCAGTTTCAATTTATTCCGTTACTATCTTCATCGTTACATGAGGTTTGCCTCGAAATCACAAACTTGTTCGAAAGTGTTATAGAAATGTTACTACCAAATAGAGCAATATTGCCAGAATATTTTTTTTTTTTTTTTTTTTTTTTAAATTAATAGTGTTATTAAATATTGGGGCAATTTTGTAATGTCTGCTCATAAACATTGCAAAATATTGCAAAAACTTTTTTAAACAAATACTCGTCATTTCCGACATTGAACTTTACCATTTATTAATAATACATGTTATGCAAATTATGTTTTACGATTTAAAAAAGTGGAACATACCGAAAAAATTGCAAGCCAGCGCTCTTCGGATTCCTAATTTTAAATATTTGGTTTAAAGTTCATAAATTCTTGAGAAGACCATCAAATTTTTTTTTTTTATTACGCCCGCTTTTTTTTCTTAAGAATTAATTTGAAATAATTTTTATTCTCTTAGGATAAATATCGAAGGATTTTTTTCGTAAGTCGACAAACCGATTGCGTCAAATTCCAGATTTAAGTGTTTTACACTCTGCGTGTGATCCTGAGAGAACTAATCATAGGATTGGAATCAGAATTTTTAGTCTTTTCGCAATAACATTTTTTTATTCCTTAATTGTAGCGATTTTTTTAGAAAATTTTTCTTAAAGCCAAATTTTAGAATAATCTATAAAATGTGAAAATTTTATTTTTCTCTTGAAGTTCAAAGTTAAAGCAAAAGGCATCGCTCCAATTAATAAATATTATCGATATAATTTCAAAGAATTTCTGAACTGATTTAATTATTAGAATTTTTTAAAATCTTTTACAAAATTAAAGTTGCAACTTTTTCAAGTTAATCTTTTGCAATATTCCATAACAATTTTGCGCCAATATTTCAATTCTAATCAAATGTCTGATATATTTTTGCAATATTTCTGCCAAGTTGCTATTTTGATATAAGAAATATTTTATCGATTTTAATATTATGTTTTTGTCTCTTTTTTTATAAGATTAACCCCAGCATTTATGGCTCTGCTTTTGACTACAATATTTATTATACCTCGACTCGGGTCTGGTGCTATTTGGGAAAATAACGTGACATACGAAGCACAAGATTGCAGTGACAGTTGGTGGACAATGCCTCTCTATGTTCACAATTACATTAAAAAACCGAGACAAGTAAGCTCTTTAGCCAATATTCACTAATTATTTACAGAAGATAATTCGAGAAAAAAAATGGATTTTAATTGAATTTTTAAATTTCTAATCAAATTTTTATCGTACCACCCCCTAAAATCAACTCCAAATAAATAAAAATAAATCCTGAAATGATTTCAAATTTTTATTTCAACATTTACCCTTTCATCGAGGAAGTTGAAATTTTCAACTCTAAATACCTGGAATTATTTTCAGTCATTCATTATTTTATTGTAGGATTAATTATGAGTTAAAAAAATTGAAACTTTCAGAATCTTAAAAAAAAAAAATTCCACCCTTAAAATACTGGATATCCCATATATTAATTTTTATATTATTTTTACTTCATAGAGAAAGCTTTGCTTTTATAGTTTTTTTTTTTTACTGTTTCATGTAACTCAAAATGATGTTAAATATCCAGAAAAGTGTTTAAAAAAAAAAGATGCCAAATCTATAAATATTTTCATTGATTTCTCACTCTTATAAATTTTAAGTATATCATTCTCTTCAAATTTAGAGCTGTCTAGATCATGCGTGGTACCTGGCTGCTGATATGCAATTTTTCTGGCTTTCGCCTTTGATCCTGTATCCTTTGGCGAAGAAGCCAAAAATTGGGCTCTTCATTCTCGCCGCATGCTTCATGGCATCGGTTGTAGTGCCTGTAAAAATTGGCTACGACAATGGATACTCAAACTTTATGAACCTGGGTCCACGTGAGTAAGTTCTAATAATGAAAATCTTCGCAATGCCTCCAAAAATTCGAGCATCTGAGTCTCATTAGTCTGAGAAAAAAAAAAATATCTTGAACGAAGCTATCTGAACTCTCCATGCAACAATTAAAAAAAAAAAATTCCTGAGCAATAAAAACAGTGAACAAAAATCCCTGATTTTCCTTACCTAACTGACATATATTTCCCCAAACCAAAATATAATCACATCCTAATAACTAAATTAAAAATTGGCTTCAAATGTGTGTAAAAAAAAATTACTATCAAAAGCCCACTATTCTCAATTTACGCCCATCCTATTTTTTTTTTTTTTTTCAAAAATAATGTCATGAACTTCTGTTCATTTATTCTCCAGAATACCTCCAAACTATATGAAGAATTTTTACTATCCATCGCACGTCAGAGCCGCACCCTGGCTGATTGGATTATTTTTTGGCTATTTAAACTTCACGCAGAAGGGATTACAGTCGAGACAGGTATATGGTCACCTTTTTTTTAAAAACAGATTTAAATACATAAAAAATTTTTTTTTTTTTTTTTAACAATCAGGCGATCAAATGGTTTGGATGGCTCCTGACAATAGCAGCATTTTCATTCTGTGTACTCACTGTGAAAATAGTCGAGGAAGAAGATTACGTATACGACAGAATTTGGGAAAGCGTTTATACTGCTCTTGAGAAGCCTGCTTGGGGATTTGGTGTCTCGTGGATTATCTATGCATGCGCTAGTGGCTTCGGTGGTAAGAAGATTTATTTAATTATTTATTTAATTTATTAAATTATAGGAGGATCTCGCGTTGGTTTAATCGTCGATCAATTTTTATACTCAATTCGAGTAGACGCAAATTTTCTGTACTTTTAATATACGATTTCAGGACCTGTGTCGACGTTCCTATCGTTTTCGTTCTACAATCCACTGGGTCGTTTATCTTACTGCACATATTTGGTGCATTATCACATACAATTAATGAAATCCAGATCCACGCGAATGGCCTTTTATTTCAGTATTTTTAAAGGGGTGAGTCATTTAGTTCATGCAATTTTACAATGAAAAATTTATTGTCTCGTTTAATGTTTATTGAATTCACGATGTTTTTCAGTTCGATCGCTTCTTGAGCGATTTGTTGTTGTCTCTCATTGTCGGATTGATCTTCAATCTCGTATTCGAGACACCATTTACGTTATTGGAGAAAATGATCAATAAAGGGAAGAGGAGATCGAATATGAATGATCTGAAGAAAAATTCAAAGCCAGACGATGCGGAATTAGCAACAAATGGGATTGGTGGTAACATCGGCGTCACGCACTGTTAAACAAAAAAAAAAATGTAGATCATTTTTTGATCTTCAATATTAGTTGTAATATTGTTAATTAATCATAAGTGCAAATGTCTCTTGTGTTTTACGCGCTCAAATGATAGATCAAATAAATTACTAATGTTAAATATGACGAATGATTTTTTAGAATTTTTCTCCAGATTTTTTGTTTACAAAAATTGCAGATAATTCAAAATGTGTAAAAAATAAATTAAATCAATGATTTTTAGGTTTATGTAAAACATACAAAAAAATTGCGGACCCAATCGTGAGAGTCAAGGATTAGATGTATAGTTCATTGAATTAAAATGCTTAGTTAATTCAAATAATTAAGTCTATTCGAGCCAAATGTACTAGAAAATTGAAGCAAACAAATATGTAGATTTGGCTGAAAGAAAATTCTAGTTCCACTTTATTTTCCCTTCAGATTCTCTTGTATATTCGACCCTGAATATGTCTGGCAATCAACATAATTTGCACAAACACAATTTTTAAGTAGCAGGATATTTTTTTTGCAGCTTTAATATAGTCTTGATTAATTTTCCATTCCCACCAAACTGATATGGTTTATTATGCGAAGAAGTGCTAATTTATTTTTTTCTTCTTTTTCTACTAGTCTTCTCAATGGTTCGTCAGACTCATGAGTCACAAACAAGTGGCCTCTCCACTCTTCTCTAAATTAAGCGAGATAGCAAAAGGAAAAGACTTTCGAAATTCGTAATTAACGAACGCTCGTTGTTTTATGTATCTCGAAGTAAATTAGCGTACAAATCAGTATCACCGAACGTGCAGTATTGCGACTATTGGTTTAATGAGAAGTAATGCGTGTTACCTTGACAGTGCAGAGTCAAACCAGTTGTGGGATTTATGCCTCCGAAATGGTCGCGGATTCAATTTTTTTTTTTTTTACTTATGTCTTTATAGCGTCGTTTGTTTATTTTTTTCGCAGTTGCAATTAACAGACACGGGACAGATCGAGTGACAGCAATTTTGACATCAATATCTTCGTGATTTGAGAGCAAAGATTTGTGGTAAATTAAATTGCACTATTAAAAAGTGGGGTTTTTGAGAACGGACATTTTTTTGGTTTTTTTTTTTTGAGGGAGCTTTGTTAGAAATTAAAATAATAAGGAAGCACAATTGCAATTGCAATTGCTGTTTGCATCATAGTTGAATTTTGAAAAAATGAAAATCGTATTTTCGATTTTTTTTTTTTTCATAAACTTCGAATATTTCGTCGGTCAATATTAGTCTATTTGTGTGAAATTATTTCAGGACAGAAAAAAAGAAAAAATTGTAAGCAACTATATAGTTGTACGTTTGACGTATAAGTACGACGAATGGATATTTAACTCAAATTTGAGAAAAGGGATATATGTGGTTTGACTAATTAGCATTTTTTTTTTATTGATTTTCTTAACTGAACAGTCAGAATAAAAATATGATAAGAGATGAGATCAAAATATTTTTCAGAACACATTAATTGCAACTTGAGTGATTTATTGAGTTCTAGTGATTTGAGTAAATTGATGAGCTACTTGAGTTAATTAATTAATCGTAGTTACGTGAGTGAATTAGTTGAATCATAGTGACGTGAGTGAATTAATGAGTCGTAATGATTTGTGTAAATTAATGAGTCGTAATGAGTTTATGTAAATTAATGAGTCGTAATGAGTTTGTGTAAATTAATGAGTCGTAATGAGTTTATGTAAATTAATGAGTCGTAATGAGTTTGTGTAAATTAATGAGTCGTAGTAATTTGAGTGAATTAATGAGTCGACGAGATTTGAGCCAACTATTGAGACGCAGTAACTTGAGTGAATTAATGAGTCGTAGTGACGTAAGTGAATTAATGAGTCACAGTGACGCAAGTGAATTAATGAGTCGTAGTAACTTGAGTGAATTAATGAGTCACAGTAACGTGAGTGAATTAACTTAGTCGTAGTGACGTGAGTAAATCGATGAGTCGTAGTTACTTGAGTTAATTACTGAGCCGTAGTGATTTGAGTCAATTATTGAGTCGTAGTAACTTGAGTGAATTAATGAGTCACAGTGACGTGAGTGAATTAATTTAGTCGTAGTGACGTGAGTAAATCGATGAGTCGTAGTTACTTGAGTTAATTACTGAGCCGTAATGATTTGAGACAGTTATTGAGTCGTAGTAATTTGAGTGAATTAACGAGTTGTAGAGATTTGAGTAAATTAATGAGTCATAGTGATTTGAATAAATTAATGAGTCGTAGTGATTTGAGTAAATTTATGAGTCGTAGTAATTTAAGTGAATTGATGAGTCGTAGAGATTTGAGCCAACTATTGAGTCGCAGTAATTTGAGTGAATCATTGAGTCGTAGTAATTTGAGTGAATCATTGAGTCGTAGTAATTTGAGTGAATTAATGAGTCGTAGAGATTTGAGTAAATTAATGAGTCATAGTGATTTGAGTAAATTAATGAGTCGTAGTGATTTGAGTAAATTAATGAGTCGTAGTGATTTGAGTAAATTAATGAGTCGTAGTAATTTAAGTGAATTGATGAGTAGTAGAGATTTGAGCCAACTATTGAGTCGTAGTAATTTGAGTAAATTAATAAGTCGTAGAGATTTGAGCCAACTGTTGAGTCGTAGTAATTTGAGTGAATTAATGAGTCGTAGTAATTTGAGTGAATTAATGAGTCGTAGAGATTTGAGTAAATTAATGAGTCGTAGAGATTTGAGTAAATTAATGAGTCGTAGAGATTTGAGTGAATTAATGAGTCATAGAGATTTGAGTAAATTAATGAGTCGTAGTGATTTGAGTAAATTAATGAATCCTAGTAATTTAAGTGAATTGATGAGTCGTCGAGATTTGAGCCAACTATTGAGACGTAGTAACACTAGACTGAATTAATGAGTCTTAATGACTTAAGTGAATTAATGAGTCGCAGTGAACTTGAAAAAAAAAAAAAAAAAAAGAAAAAAGATAGGCGTTTGAAAGAGAATGAAGTTGTGAAGTTAACTCTCACCATTTCGTAATACAAACAAGATAGTGCAGGGAAAATACTATCAAAACGCTGCTGACGAACAGACATCATTTACGTATCTGAAGCAAATTAGCGTGCGTAATCATTACGAACATTGATTTAATGTGTAAAAGTGATACGACCATGCCTCACTTCGGCAGTATTGAAAAACCAGTTGTGGATGCTTCCGACAAAGTCGAGGCTATAATTTTATCATCTTCTTTGTTTACATCATCGGTTATTCATCGTCGCACAGTTATAAGCTGAAGAGAACACCAGACGAGCGACATTAATATCTTCGTATCTTAACAACTCACGTTAATTATCTTTATGAATGAGAGCGGTAACTATACAATTAGCGATTAATTGAATTTTATAAGCAATTAAATTCAACATGTTTCAGACCATTTGTCTGCTTGCAGATTTAGGAATTAAGATTATCCGGCTAGGATAAAAAAAAAAGTGAAACATAACTTTCTCATTCTTCTTCATTTTCTACAAAATCTCTTCTTCTTCTTCTTCATTTGAAAATTGTTCACCATCAAAATCACTGGTTTAAAAAATTATTAAATGGAAAAAAAAATGTTCTCCACTTTTTTCTTTCGCCATTAAATCGTTCATGGAAAAACATAACTTTTTTTCTTGATCAATCATTTCATGGTATACGTGTTTGAAAAATAAAAAAAATCCATTCCCAAAAGGAGCGAATTTAAAAATTTGAAAAAAAAAATTGCTGGGAACACATTTAAGTATCACTCGAGAATTATGGAACAAATTCAAAAGGGCAAAAAAAAATTGCTCAATTGATGCAGGATGCCAGATTACAATTTGAAATTTGTAAGAATTATAAATTAAATGTGTTTAACAGCTGCCAGACATTTAGTGTCAACATGAGGAGAGCTTTTCTGCTTTCATCGGTCCTGCTTTTCACTGCCCTGGTATCGGCCAACGCATTGGAAGGCGATGATCTTAAAACGCTAAAACAAGCCATACAGATCAGCGAATCCTTGAAGATACTGTTTCCTGTGAATATCGCAAAGGCACGAACCGGAAATTACAATCGCGCTGATAAGGAGGCATGCGCCAAGCAAGTAACGCTATTTCAGGAAGGACTGACGAAGGGCTCAATATGGGCTTTAAAAAGTACGACAGCAACATTTGCTTCAGATGGATTATCTCGAAAATAATGATAATCGTTTTACTATCGTGAGACTATGGAGGCGAACGTCCTCACATTTCTTCGGGATGTTGGTCCAGTTGAAGAAAAAACGTGGGAATTATTTTCAGATTTTTTTTTTTGCACATTCCAGACATTGAAAATCGCTGAAAATAATCATTATTTTTTAACGGCAATAATACGGCTCGCAAAAAAAAATCGTAACAACATGAAATTTTGAATTTTCAACGCACTTTCCAACAAGATTTTTTGTAAAATTCTCCGATTTCATTTTATGCTACTTTTCAATTTAATAAAGTTGCCACCTTTTTTTTTCCTCCCAAACGGCATTTCCGATTTACTTGAAATTTGCATATTTTGTTCGTTGAAATGCCTAGAATCTTAGAAAAAATTCGCGAAATCCGCGACAATTTTCATCCGGAGTTACAGCTCTTCGAACGATCAAACATCGCGGTAATCGAATTTACAGCTAAATCGGAAAAAAACGTGGAAAATTTATTGAATTTAAAAATAGCGTGAAATAAAATTGGAGAATTTTACAAAAAATGCTGTTGGAAAGTACGCTGAAAATCCAAAATTTCATGTTGTTATGATTTTTTTAGTGCGAGCCGCAGAATTGACGTTTATGATTATTTTCCGAAATTTTTAATAGCTGGAATATGCAATAAAAAAATGTGTAAAAATTCCTACGTTTCTTCTTCAAACAGACCAAAATCCTGAATAAATTTGAGAACGTTTTGTTGGCATGAAAAATATTAACGATCAAAGAAATATAAAAACAGAAAAATTTCAAATTTTTACAAAAAATTCCTCTGACGAAAATATCGAACATAGGGCCAAACGAAAAAATACGTGTCTTTTCTTTTTCAAAATACTTTTTGATTAAAAAATTATCAAAATTATTGAGAGCTTTCACAGGGTCAGAGCAAACTATCTATTGCACGTGAAAAAAAAAACGTAAAGTCAAAATATTGTTAAAAAATATTGCCACCGATTACCAAAATCATTTTTATAAAAATATAAAAACATTAAAAAATCCGAGATAAAAATCTCGTATTTTTAAATCGCATTTCACAGCTGAAATTTAATTAACAAAAAAAAGGAATGATCGCATTTTAGCAATTTTTGAAAATCGTAACACCCACCAAACGCTTTATCTTTAATTCGTCATGCACTGTTTTAGTGATCGACGCTTCGTCAAAAATACCATCGGGTGTTGCAATAGGAAATCGAAAAGATTTGGGAATGTTCGACGAATGCATGGACATCAGAGCTAACGAGAATGGCCAAGAGATTCGTGGTCGTCACTGCATGTACAACATCGAGGCAGAATTAAATGGGCTGCCAATATTCCAAACTCTGTCAATTTGTCTGCCTGCAACCTGCGAACCCGAAGACGTTGAAAATATAATGAATAGTAACGTTGAACAATTTCGGAAAATGCTTGGTACGAATACCACGATAACGATCGGTGGAACAACCTGCACTTCTATCGAACAACCAGAATGGACAGCCGGTGGAATCGTGACAGTGTTGGTATAATTTCTTTCATTTTTATCAGAGAAATCGAAAAATTATCAGAGCCAAAAATTGGATTTAACTTATTTTTCGAATCCTTCAATTTGCTCGGTGAGAACATGAAACAGCTCTTCTGCTTTCATTTCCTGCTGTTGATGAAGAAAATCTCTTCAGCAGGTATGAAAATAGAAAAAGTATTTCGTTATTTTATCATTTCCTAATTAAATATTTTTCGTCAAACTCGACACTTTTAATTTTGCTCTTAATTTAAAAAAAAATGTTTTTTTTTCTTCTAAACTTAATTGTATTTGGAATTTAATTGTAATTAAATTAAATTTCATTTGATAGAAAAGTGATTTAAAAAACAGTTGCCATTGATTATATACAAATTTGTATAATATTTCATCTTGTATTTCCAATGACTATTTTTTTTTTTTAAATTTAGATGTGGATTCAGTGCGCTGATACTGATTCTAATTTTTTGCACAATCTGCGACATGTACATGATGTATTCTAACAAGAAGCCACCGCCAAAAAGTCGAATAGCAATGATCCGTCAATTTTCTCTTTATACGAATGCTGCACGGTTGCTCCGTACAAAAACGTCAGGACAGACATTGCCAGCTCTTCAGGGTCTCCGATTTTGGAGCATGGTCTGGGTGATAATGGGACACGCTCATATAATGACGTTCTTTCAGTCGACTATAAATCCGATAGACATGATCAAGGTTTGTCCATTTTTTTTCGGGCAATAAACATTTTTTAAAAATTAGGAATTTAATTAGGAATTTTTTTATTAATAATTAGGAAACACTGAGAATTATTTTTTAAATAAAAATTCGAAACTTATGATCTTTCAGTGGGTACCAACATGGAATTCGATGTACATAATGGTCGCACCTTTTGCCGTTGACACTTTTTTAACACTCAGCGGTTTCCTCATGTCGTATATTTTTCTTAAGGAAATGTCCAGCGGACAAACTTTCAATTTATTCCGTTACTATCTTCATCGTTATCTCAGGTTTGCATCGAATTAAATTAACGAAACAGCAGGTTTATAGATACTCCAAAAGTTCAGCTTCGACGTTTTTCATGGTGTTGAATATAAAAAAAAAAAAAAAAAAAATCTCTTAATCTTAGTATAATTTTCTTTTTTTTCTCTTCCTAAGATTGACCCCAGCAATGACAGCTCTGCTTCTAATTACGATATTTATTTCTCCACGCGTCGGCTCGGGTGCTCTTTGGGAAAACGGCTCGACCTTCGAGGAACAAGATTGCAGAAGCAATTGGTGGACAATGCTTCTCTATATTCACAATTACGTAAAAGCGACAAATCAAGTAGGTTCTTTGTAATTTTAACACATTTTTGTTTTTGTACGAGACACTCCTGGTCAACTCAATAAGCGTTCAAGCCTGATACCTTCCAATTCCATAATTTTATTTTTATTCTATGTGCTCCGGAAAAGAGTTTTCATTTTTTTTACATTCTTTTTTTTGCTGAACTTTTTTTTTATTCACATTTCTTCGCCGCATTTTTTACAACACAGTTGGAATTAGGATTATTTTGGAGAAATTTATAAATTGAGAGCTTAAAAAAATTATCACTTCATTTTCTTCCCTCCTTGACTTTTACAAGTCCCCTTAAGATAATTTCAACTGGGCTCCAATTTTTCCAAGTCCCCTTAAAATAATCTCCCCTGGACTCCAATTTTTCTAAGTCCCTCATAAATCCTCTATGAGTGATTGGAGTGTCTGTGAGTTTCTGTGAGTTGGCTTATGATAAACCAAATATTAATCCCTTTGAATTTAGGGCTGCCTGGGTCACACGTGGTACTTGGCTGTTGAAATGCAATTCTTCTGGTTTTCACCGTTCATTCTGTATCCTCTGGGAAAAAAGCCAAAAATTGGTCTCTGTATTCTTGCAACATTATTCGTCGTATCGGTTGCAGTGCCTGTAAAAATTGGTTACGATCATAAATACTCGTCCGTTATAATCACCGGTCTTCAGTAAGTTGTATCAATTCAATTTTTTTTCAAATACTTTTGCGAAGAGAAGACCCCCTTAGCGATTATTTAATCTGTTATTATTACTTATTTGCTTTTAGTGTTCGTCACCAATATTTTTTTTTTTTTTTTTTAAACAATATATTGTAAACGCTGTTTTTTATTCTTTAGGACCATCGAAAATGAAAGCTTTGTGGATTATATTAACAACTTCTACTTCGCATCACACGTCAGAGCTGCGCCCTGGATAATTGGATTGTTTTTTGGCTATTTAGTCTTCACGCAGAAAGGATCACCGACAAGAAAAGTATATTCGATTTTTGCTTCCTCATATCAGCTTTGTTTTTTGTAATTTTTTTTTTTTTAAATTGATTTCTGAGCTCTGAAATAGAGGCATTTTTTTTTTAAATACCAATTTTTTTTTGTTACAAGGTAATCAAATGGATTGGATGGCTCACGACTGTATTCGCATTTTTATTCTGTATCTTTACTTTGAGAATATTCGAAAATGAAAATTACAAGTACAACATTATTTGGGAGGCAATTTACACGGCCATTTCAAAACCACTGTGGGCATTCGGGGTCTCGTGGATAATCTACTCATCCGCACGCGGTTTTGGAGGTAAACCAATTTTTTTTTTTTTTTTTTTTTTTTTTTTTTAATACAGGTTTCACGTTTATTTCTTTGGTACTTTAAGTAAAAGCACTTTATGAACTTTGAGAAAAAATAATGTGGGCTTTAAAATAATTTCAGGACCCGTATCGACGTTTTTATCTTTTTCAATATACAATCCATTAAGTCGTATATCTTATTGCGCATATTTGGTACATTATCAAGTACAATATATAAAATCGAGAGCTGCACGAACGCCCTTTTTCTTTACCGCTTTCAATGCAGTGAGTATTTTTCATTTTTATATTTTATATTTAATTTCAAGTCCTTGTAAATACTCTCGATGTCTTTCAGTTCGATCGCTTCTTGAGCGATTTGGTGCTGTCTCTAATCTTCGGATTTTTATTAAATCTTCTCATCGAGACACCCTTTTCGTTACTGGACCACATCTTCTTAACACCGGAAAAACGACGGAAGGATGATTCGAAAAAAGTCACAAAGTTGGGAGAGATGGAGAATGGCATTGATAAAACTTGCCTTGCACCCAGTTAATATGCAAATATAAATGCGTAAATACTTGTTCAATATATAGAAAATAATTAAGCACATTATTGATTTTGTAATTAAAAAGAAAAAATTAATAAGGATTTTTTAAAAGAATTTTTAATTCATTTTCTCCCACGTCAGTTTTGGTATTAGAACAAATTGTGAACAAACGGACAAAGAATGATACGAAGAAAATAAATATAAAATTCATGAAAACAAATAAGCCTCCTCTACGAGGAAGCAAAAATCGTTTTGTGAATTAGTAACAAATTCAAATATAATCATTGCTCCGATATTCGCATGGAAGAGTCTTTCATTATCGTCGACGAAGCTCATTTCGACTCATATTCTCATATACGACCAACACTCCATTAATTCCCAGAGTCTTTCATACCTTGGAAAGAGTCTCAGAAAGAGTACTGCTCCGGATCATATCCATTAATCTTTCTGAGATTCTTTTCAAAATATACAAGACTCTGTGATTCGACAGACTATTTCCAAGATTTCAGCGACACTTTCCGTGATATTTATGAATTCTTCCAAGACTACCTTTTTCTGCGCGGCAGGGCACATTATGCCGGTGCATTGGAAAGAACTACGAGGAAAATCGTGGGTTTAGTGGGTTAACGGAAGTTGATTATTTAAAAAAAGCAATAAAACTGCTTGCCGCAGATATCTACATATATTTTCTGCACATCAGACTCCTATAAAAGTAAGGTCTTATTTGTCCTAAATCCATCCTGCGCTCTTCATCGTATTGCTCTTGCTTTTTTTTTTTTTTTTTTTTTTTTTTTCTTGACTATATAATGATCGTTAAATATTGTCTAAACGTGGCACTAAGCAGATACATCATCGAATGTAAGAGATTTCGACGAGTTCAATTACACTCTACTCTTTTTTTTTGTTAACTCTTTTTTTTTGTTCCTTTTTTTCCCTTCTCTCTTTCACTCATTCTCTCTTCCTTCTAATAAATATTGCAACGATCCGATTCTTCATCAGACAATTTACACGCCTTACATTATCGCGTTAGACGCGACAACGCGGCGTTCACAAACCGACTTTTATAATAGAACGTTATGATCGCAAGAGCACTTTATGTTTATTGAATCGGAACGTCTCGACTGATCGTATGTATGTATAGAATTTAGGGTTTTACAGGGCATTTTTTTTTCTTCTTCTAATAATATAATAATCTATGTCGTAGAACAAAGTACATTACACTTCAGTAATGTCAGCTGGTACAGACTTATTTAAACTTTAAAGTACTAAAATGAACGAAATTTTTTGCGCATATTTTCAAAAGCCATTCGATAGTTTAAATAAAATAATCGCATAATTGAATACATAAATTGTCCTTTGATACACAAAACAAACTGTTACATATGATAATTCAATCCATAAACGTTTTTTATGATTTTATAACTGGAATATTGTAGTCACTTCAAAGATTGTTATCGTCTGGTTTTTGTCAGGATGCGCTTACATTTTTTTTTCATTTTAGTTCTTAATTGACCAGACTATGACTGTCGACTATTCTCAAGTGTAGGACTTTGAGCTCATTTTTATGCATCTGTTATATCAATGAATAAAGTATATATTTTTTTTTTTTTTTTACAAATCACTCTTCTATTCAGATTGCCCGTGGCTTCTAGGATTCGATACTTGCGAACTGAAAGTTCTTTTGTACAAGAATTTTCACGACTCAACCTCAAAACTTGAAAATTATCTCGAGAAGTAAAGCGAAATGATTGTTGATTAGAATAATTTCCAAAACTTTAATTAGCATATATAAATTAAAAAATTTGTCATGCATTTAAAAAAAATCGCTCATTTGCGATTGAAAGTTGCAGTCTTAATAAAAGAGGTTTCATCCGACATTTGTAATATAACTGAAAGTTTTAAGATTTTCATCTATGTGGTGTATTAAAAAATATATATGGAGCATGAATTCGTAATGTACAATAAATTCGATCGGTACTTCTCTGAGCTCCTCTCATTTCTTCGCATTTTCTTTTTTTTACGCATTTCAAACTAAATTTGATAATCTATGGCTGTACAGTTTGCAGAGGGCGAGAGCTAGGAAATTTCTTCAATCGTTTATAAATTCTTTATATTCGCTATACGGCGAAATGGTACTTTTCAAAATATATAGTGATACATTCTCTTAATGAGCACCTGTGTTAATTCGTTCTTGTTATAATAGCAACTTGTTTTTTTTAATTGTAGACGATTGTACGTCGATTCGTTAACTCTACTGTTCCAAAATCGTATCAAGTATGTAACTCACGATTTAAAAAAAAAAGCGGAGTTTTTCTATTGGATATATTAAAGTAAATAATTAACTTTTAACGGTAAATTATATTTCACAAGAAAAAAATCTAATTTCTGTTGAGCTCTGAGGCTCGTTAAAATTAGGCCAATCTAGGCCAATTCTACTAAAAAATAATCGCCACAATTAACTGTAATATTAAATATAATGTGTAACTTGACACGAAAAGTTCGGTAAAGTGCAGAATCTCCCGTACAAATGCCTCGCAATATTTTAATCTATTCTGAAATGTAATACCATTATTTCTCTTCGTTTCCAGTCTGTAATATTTATCGTCTGTCAGGATTTTTTCAGAATACATTTTACAAAAACGCAGTCTCGACGAGAGCTGCGTTTCGATATAGTCTTTTGGGTATTCGTGTAGTGAAACATGATTCTATATATCGAAAGATATGCATGATGACAATCGGAGATGAAGTAACGATGTGTGAGCGAGACGTTCGTTCGATGCCTTTTTTACCGCGCGCGCGCATTTTTCTGTTTTTTTTTTTCTTTTTCGCTTTTTTTTTTTCTTTACTGTTTTACACCCAAGGTAGACAAGCGTAGGGGACACAGCTATTTGAGTCGTACACGAAAGGCAGCGAATGTCTGCCTTTTCGTCAGTGTTGATGACTTTGGAAAGGGTCCAACGGCATTGTTCTATGTCCTTGCGGATTTGCCTGCTGCTGTTGCTGCTGCTGCTGCTGCTGCTGGTGATGCTGAGTCTGCTGCTGGTGCTGCTGCTGCTGTTGATGATGATGGTGATGCTGCTGCGGCGGCTGCTCTGTGTGGCCACTAACCCCTATCGGCTGCAGTATTTGTTTATGCTGCTGCGATGATTTACGCTGCTTCAAACCCGTTGCCAAGTACGAGAATACGCAGGTTACAGCATAGCAGATTTCACGTGCCTGGAAGAAGTACATTTATTGACATAGATTTTTTATTCTGTTGATTTTGGATTCCGAGAAGATCAATAATACCGATAGGAATCAGTATATCAGCAATTGATTAAGGGTGGTTGCATTATGGAATTTAGAAAAAATTGATTTTTAGTTTTTTGGAACATTTGCATTCTGATAATCGAATTTTTTAACTCAGATTTTATCTTCAATTTAAATTTAAGATGTGATTTAAGAACTGAAGTATCTTAACTTAAGATCTTCTTGACATTAAAAGGTCATAGAATTTCATAAATTCATACTCACCATGGGTGACTTATATTTACGTTGAATTACTTGTCTAGTTTTGGGATCTGCAAAAAAATACAAGCATCTTTTAGTTATCTTTTTGGTGAACATTTAACAATAATTTTACCCCCCGATATACATGAAAAAAATGCCAAAGTACTTTACAGCACTGCGGATAATTCTCTGAATTATCCGCATCCTTTATCCCATGAACTGAAAATCCAAATATCCAAATACAGCAAAAAAAATTGGACTGATATTTATTACTGTACACACTAGAAAGTGTTAGAAACGTTTACAACATAAATATTAGTGATTTGAAGAAGAAGAAGAAACCATGTGAAAATGTAAATAAAATTTAAAAAAGTGTTATTATTATCCCCAAAAGTACTTACTGAATTCTTCCAAAACGAAGATCCCACCATTCTGAGTAAAGCACTTGCGGATATGATCGAATCTTACAAAGAACTGCAAATAACCCAATTGTATCCCATTAGTTGAAAAAACTCAAGATATTAGTGACGTATATTCTTCAAATAAATAATGTTTAAAAAACCATGCCTCGTCAGTTATATTACGTGTATCACGACCATTAATAGTTTTCATGGAATACACTGTTTGTGTCATCTCCAAACACTCTTCACTGCTTTTCTTCAATGCTTTTATAATCATAAGGCGGATTAATCCACCGGAAGAAATATGAAGGAAATAGTTTCGACAATTTTCATGATTAATATTTTTGCCATTAATTAAAAAAAAATTTCATTTAATTTCTTTTTGAAGAAATTAGAAAATTGAAAATATTAATTACAGCAAAAAGGTGCATTTTATTATATATTCTTTTGATTTTAAAATAATAAAATAATTCACTAATAAAGAATTACTTTTTTTTCACCTTTTTTCTTAATCATGACAAGTCGAAACTTTTACATTTAATCCAGTGTACGATCAAATTTCATACTGGCAACAATATACACGTACACTGGTAAATTTCTGAAGCAGGAGATTTCTATCTACGCGTTCCCCGACGCATGCAATGTGCATTTTAAACTCTGCCAATGAAAGAAAGAAAAAACTTATAACTAATTGTAAAATCATTAGACAATCATGCGCACTGCAAAACGGGCGCGGTGCACGAGAGTAACTTACAATCTCGCTCATGCTCATGAAACTTAATTATTTGCAATAATGCAATGACTAAAAACATGCAGTTAAGGAATGATCGTCGAGGCTTGACGAGAAAACACTCACTCGCACACAGAGAAAATTCAAGTAAAATTAGGCAAAGATTTACACGTAAGGCTTCACACGCGGAATTTTAATTAAAAAGCAGCGGCAGGCAACTCTGGAGATGGCCTAAACTCATCTTACATCGTTGATTGCTTTAGCGTTCATACTTTTATGCTATATGTGCGTATATATTTCTATATTTATATATGTATAAATTTAGCGGTGGACAGGGTGTTTATTCCGCTACGAAATTATATTCCACTAATTTAAATTAATTGCAACTATGGTAGTCGCAGTTAATTTAAATTATAGAATTATATTGCAGTTCATTTTTATCGTGTCGAATCCATTCAATGTGTTCTGCACTCAGAAAATCTGTAGTGTAACGGTATTCCTGGGTATGTGCGTGCTTGTAAGGGATCAATGTCTATTTTTTTTTTTTTTTTAAGTCATTTTAGGTTGAGAAAAAATATCAGTGAAAAGAAAATAAATAAAAATAACTAAGAAAATAGAGTAATATTGCAGTGCCATGCCATTAATTCTAGGAGTGTTTCGAGTGGACATCCTTAATTATTAAGTCGTCTAGATCGCATATATTTTTTGAATAACAATTCTCTGGCACCGCTTTTTCTTTGCTTCTATTTAATGGCGATTAATTTTTGGCTTTGATTATTGCATCCATTTATGGATGAGTAGATACATCAAGGTTGTTAAAATCAGTGCAGAAAAGCTACAAATCAAAGTGATAAGCTATTTTTCTTAACTAAATTTTTCATTAGAATATGGAACGAAAATTTTCTACAAAAATCAACTACATGTAATGAAAAAAAAAAGGATACTCTGTCACTAATTTTGTGTGTATGAATGAGAAGCTAATACAGCAACTATGTTGCAGTGGGGATTCAAATTGTGGATGCTTGATGAAGTCAAGTGAATTTATTTATTTTTTTTTAATTTCTAT
Source organism: Perithous albicinctus (assembly GCA_964016905.1). Taxonomy (NCBI): domain Eukaryota; kingdom Metazoa; phylum Arthropoda; class Insecta; order Hymenoptera; family Ichneumonidae; genus Perithous; species Perithous albicinctus. The sequence continues at coordinate 16,248,405 of OZ024699.1, forward strand.
TGCAACATTTTCGAAACCGAATTATTGTTCCTGATGTTAAACTGGTGACATTTTCGCAGGAACTTAATTACTTTTATGTTACAGTGGTCGATAAATCGGTTTCAAAAATCCTCATTTATTTTTTATGTCGGCTTTAATAGGGGATTCTTTTTTTTTTTTTTTGTAAAAAAAAGGCGCAACTACGGGTTTTTCGCTAAACGAATTGGGGGGTGTTATGGAGGCACTCTATCTCACTCTCGCTTTCTCTTTCTCACTTGGATGTTTTAACGTCGTTTCTATGTGTCCATCGTGATCCATTGACACGGATCTTTCATTGTCACATAAAACTTTTTTTTTCTGTTCATTCGTGTGAAGGATCGGAAACAGAAAGTTTGATCGTAGGACAGTACGTAAGTTTCTCTAATAGTCGAATTGCCTCGTCGGGTACCAGCAGGTATACGATCAAATATCTTCGTACAAATTTTCTCTGAATTTAAAATCAAATATTTAGCTCAATGTCATTAAATTCACGTACATAAATATTTTAAATTTATGCACTTAATAAAAATATACAAAATTTTTAGGCTTTTCCGATGAACTTCATCGCTTCATCTTTTACAACAAAAAAAATAGCTTCAACCAAATAAATTTACTTTTTTTCAATTAATTTATGCCAATGAAATATTACAGTATTTCTAAACAAAAACTAAAAATAGTATTGGGATCAATACCGTTAAATCTGTTAGTTATTTTTTTTTTCGACAACTATATACATTAGGATGGTACAATTGCTGGTAATGATTTGGCTATAGGACATAATTCTCATGAAACATCTAATCACAACTAACACCGATCAGTGGTAGGAAAACAGTGAGGTAAGACAGATCTATTCAGTTCATATGCAATTCGTATTATAATAATAGGTGTGGTATAATAAAAAAGAAAATAATAATAATAATAATAATAATAAAAGAATACTAATAATAATAATAGTCATTAAACACGGCTATGAAAAGTAATATAAAAAAAAGGGTAAATAAGCATTTCCGTAAAACGGCCAACATTGAATTATAATTATTATAGTCAATACTGAATTGTTAACAAACAATGATTCGTTGAGCAATACCTCGAAATCCTGTTTGTCCAGCCAGGGGCATAGTCGACGCGGACAGGACAAGAAACAGAAAACAGAAAGAGAGAGAAATTAAGATTCGTTTGAAATATAAGTATATATATATATAGCATTTATATATATCGTATAGTATATATATATATATCGCTGAATCCAGGTATAATCAATGTCGTCGTAGTATATATCTGTCGTTCGGTACACCGCCAGGGCTTGTACATATTGTTTTTGGGGCTGCCGGCGCAGTTATTAGCTCGAGCCAAGCCGATTAAACGGCTAATTATTGTCTTATCCATTGTTCAAGGACCATCTCAAAAGTTCCCCAAGCGAAGAAAAGTCTATTTTCCAATAAACACACGAATTAAGATGTGTGTTTGAATTATTTAGAAAAAAAAAAAAGAAATTGAAAAAAAAAAAAAAAATGTTTATACTTGCCAAAAAGTCAAAAAATATGTTGTATTAATATTCAAGAGAACGGGAAATAGACTCATCTTGCACATTACCATGACAGATTAAAAAAGTAAAGGAAAAAAAAAAAAAAAGTATTGTCAGATCTTTAATAGAGAGAGAGATATATAATATAGTAGGCATCCAACATCCAGTACAAATCATAAAGATATTTTTAATTAATGTAGAAGTAAGATTATTGTTATTTGATGTGTAAAACGAAACGAAAAAACGACAAACAATGGAGATATATATGGCTTGTGGTAAAGACCGTTATTTCTTAGAAACGTAATTACGGTTTTGTAAGAAATGCGAATATCGTAATAAAGTACAGATAATAAATATATATATATATATAGAGAGAGAGAGAGAGAGAGAGACTGCGGCTGCACATCGAGCTCCATGCAAGAAAAAACATTGAATAACGATTTAAACCGAATAATACTCGAGGAAACTTAAGAAAAAAATGGAAAATCAGTACCGGATTAACGAGAGAACTAAAAGAATTGTGATGATGGAACGGCATCTCGGCCACACATATAATATTTTATTTATTTTTTTCGGAATAACGCAAAGCGAAAAATCTTTCGATCGATATCATCTTTTTTTTGTTTTTTTTTTTTTTGTGAAATGACTTTTGTATCTATGTGTATGTATTCTTCCCCGCCTATAACGGTGTAATTTCTGAGACAAGTTGAAATAAAAAATAATCTACTAGTTTGATTTTGTATTATATTGCGAGTATTTGTAATCATAATTTTTGTAACGTTTGTAACGCGTTGACTTGTAAAGTCTGTTTGAATAAGTATTCAATTATCTCAAAATACAAACGATATTAATAAAGCTAGATTTTAAAACAACGCATATTAATGTCGTTGAAATTTCCAAATCTTGGATAAACGAGCTTTCAAAAATGAAGAAAAATATTCCTTAATGTATTTATAAGCTGTAAATGTATGTAATGAAGGGCGCTGAAAAATAAAAAAATCGGTTCCGCTTTATAAATCGCGACTAAAAAAACCGTTTAAATGAAATTATCGCAATCGAGAAAATGTCGAGAAATAAGAAAAATACCGATAGAAAGGAGAGTCCGTTGCATAGCCGATAAATATGAAACTGTCTCACCGAAGACGAAATTTCTCTTTTTAACGATATATGTAATAAAAGAGGCCCGAGAAGAATATATACGTATACATACAAATTAAGCAAATCGTGATGGCTATAGCGATGGGAGATAATATTGAGTGGTCCTTGCATCAATGCATTTAACGAAAGAGAAAAATAGATATATATATACATATATAATATTATATATATATATATGTATGATAGAAAAAAATGGGAAAAAACACAGAGAGAAGATATCATAATCGAAAGAATATAATATATATATATGTACGCTTAGCGGAGAGACGAAGGGTAGAGTTGCTTTAACGCTTTTGGGGCGTTAAAGCCCCAAAAATTCACTGGGCACATATCGCCACACTTGCAAAATTCTTTAATGATTTTTGTTATCAAATTTTTCGAGCCTTTTTAGTATTTATTTAATTTTCAATCGATCTAAAAATCCAGTTTCATATTGCAAATTATTTCCAATTAAAAAAAAAAAATGGAGAAATATTTTTTTTTGTATTCGACACGCAATACACTCGATACGTGTAGATTTATAGCGTGGCTGCTCAACTCCGACCCTCCGTCCTATATTTTCGCGTCACGTTCTCTGATTCATTCTCACTTTGATTCTCTCACGTCTACTCTTAATCCACCCTCCCTCTCTCTCTTTCTCTCTCTCTCTCTGTTTCTCACTCGCTCTCTCTCTCTTTTCTCTATCTTCCTCTCCCTCTCTTCCCCTTTCACACACACACACACACACATGTTCTTCATACTCGCTCAAATTCCATCAAATGTGTTTCGCTCTGTCGATTCAACAGAGCTACGTTGAGAGAAGGCTTTGCGCGATAATCCGCATCTGCGGCTTATTTCCTATTCTCGGATCTTAAGCTGTGTTGATCCTGTCTTACATGTTGGCTAGAACGTTGACACGTTTTACCGTCAACGTTGCATCAATTTAATTGCAAATAGTCAATATTGACATACGCTTTTTTGCCAAAAAAAATCAAGTCCTTAAATGTTTTGTTTTTGTTAGGAATGCATGACTTGAATTTTTACACGAAAATATTGAACTTCTCCGGTAATCCCCAATATCGCGGATTTTAAGTGCCCAAATTTAAAAAAAAATTCACGTCATAATTTTTTTGACCTAGGCTAGTAATAAAATGCGGCCTGCATTACTGAATTTGTTCCTAACACGTTTAACCATTAATAGCGATTTATTGGCAATTAGTTAGACTGTTCAATGCATTTTTCCTTCAATTTTGTAAAAAAGCATAATTCACATCGTTACTGCAATTTTAAGCAGATTATTTAATCGTATTTTACTTGTTGAAAGTATTTAACTTCAATGCATAAAAGCATCATTTTACGACTGCAAACGAGCTGCAGAGAATTCTTGATCGCAAAACTTAAAAGTACATAAAATGCATTAGTTCAGAAATGAGCATTGTCATCATTTATTTTATGCTAAAAAAATTTGTGAGAAATTCGCAGCCTACGTCGAATGTTGCTTATAATTTTTCAATTTTAAGGTGACACGTCCACCGAATAGCTTTTCGAGGATTCTTTTTTTCGAAACTTTGCCCTCGTATTAACTAAAACATTATCTAAACGTCTGTAAAATCTCCATGAAACTGATAGTTTCAAACGTAAGATAATTTCAATTAATATCAGCACTTTATCGCCCGATTTACAAATCGCCAATCTCGGCAACGTTGGCTTCCGTTGAACCAAGACACGCAAAACGCTCCACTATAAAAATTCTCAATTACAAAGAAATTCGATTTCTGAAATAATCATTATTACATTTGTTTATATTCCCGATAATGCGATCTTTCGACGCAGATTCCCGCAAATCATTTTTTTTTTTTTGTGTTTTTTTTTCAGAAAAGGAATGCACCGGGAAATCAGCGCGTTGATATAATATTGTGTGTAATATAAGATACAGTAAATAAGTAAAATTCATAAGTATCGTAATTGATTTTTTCGTCAGATTTAATGTCCTTTTTTTCTCGTTTATAGAAGAAGAAAAAAAACACGAGCTGCCACGATTGCGCGTACCTTGCTATTGGCGAAGAGGAGGCCAACACCTTCGATGCAAACCTGAAGAAGTCCACCCTCGCCGGTTCGCATGTCCTGCACCGGAAACTCGTCGCCGAGCTCGATGCCGATGTTCGCGCGGCCACGTGCCGCCGCCTTCTCTATCGCGTCTTTGATGCAATAGTACAAATCTTTGCACTGCAAATCGAAAACAAACGACCTTATTTTCATCCGTGTCATGTACAAGTTATGAAAAGTTTGGTGGACATTGTTTTTATGTATTGTGTAATTATAAGGCAATTATAATCCCCGGTTACTTTTTTTTTTTTGGCAAAATTAAACCAGTAATACTCACTTTTTTCGTATAATAATTGTGAAACTCGAGCTGTTCGCCGTTTCGCCTTGAGAGGCACAAGACTTTGTTCTTAGGGCTGCAGGTCATGTTTACCAGTCGCTCGTACCACCAACGTTCGACGATAATACCGTTTACGGATCTTAACACGAGACCGTCGTGTCGTACCTCGAGAAAACGCAAATCACCGTCCGCGTCGGTGCCCGAATGTACCGTGAACGATTGACGGTGCATTTGTCGCGATGTCAGGGGCTTTAGGTCGATATCGTTGCCGTGCTGAAATGGCAAACACAATAATTTCACAATCGAATTTTATGTGAAATTTTTTTTTTTTACTATTTTAATTAGCCAAATTTTAAGGTGGTGTAAGACGAGTAAGAGAATACAGAATCGAGAACAATAATCAATATATCTAAGTGTGTTGAATATGTAATTAAAACATTTCTCAGCAGTTCTCAAAATTGAAAATGTTCTCTAAAATTAATCACCCGATTAACTTACAATTTATTAGACAAATATAAATAAAATGTCCTTTTGACGTGATTGCACTTTTACTCGATCTTTTTTGCATGAAAACGGGAGTAAAATTTCATTTTAAATCGATTTACTCAATGTCCGGTAGAAAAAACTTACGAGATTATCAATCTGGTCGAGCAGCTGATTGAGCTCCTGACTGTAGATGAGACCAATGTGACTCTTGCCAAGAAGCCTCCGTACTTTGCGCTTCAGCTCGTTCTTATCAACATTCAGCATTACAAGTATTGCCGTCAGATTATGAAGAAGAGTGCAGAGCAATCTGTCTTCGTCATGCTCCAGTCTCCTCCTCTCACTGTCGCTCAAACTCTTGTATCTATTTAGAGATAATCGTAAATATTCATATTCATAGTTTCGCAGTATACAATTTTATTTCAATTACAATGTTATTTAGTATCTCTTCTAAAATATTTTTAAAAAATACACGTTTATTAAACTTGAGATTAATTTCCAAACAACTGTAGCAAGCATATTAAAATGTAGAAAAATGGAAAAAAAGAATATAAATCTAAATACTATTTAAATATCGAATATCGTTCAAGCGCTCACCGTTCCATCATCTCTCCAGGACCCTGATCCATCCCAATCATATCGCGTTCTTGAGACACTGCGTCAAGAAACGCGTCCTCCCAGAATTGCATTTGATCCCAAAGAGAGGATCGTTCCTTTCCCAAAAGACCTTTAAACGTAATACAATAGCTACATTTTTATCGGTCTTCGATCTATGCATTTTTACCGGTCATCATCATTTTCGTAATTTTCATTTTAACGAATATTTTAATAATATTTGTTTTGTTGAAAATTTCAATCATTTTTCTTTTTTGGCAGATTCGGTTGAAATTTTTTTTCCTCGTGAAAAAAATCTTTATAATATCTTTAAGCAAACTCCGCAGCTAGTGTCATTAATATAGCAGCCATATAATTAGCTCAAACAGCATGAATTCATTATAAGTATTTACGACAACTATATTTAGCCAACGACTATTGATTTATGATCATCCCCACTTGCATTTATTAACATTAACTATCTATTTATAATTGTATTATGTGTTTTAATTCATTCGGAGATTGTCGCGAGTTACAGAATCGCATCAGTCTAAATACCTTCGAAGAGATACGTTCTTGCAGCTTCTGGGCTGGGCGTCGTAGTCGTAGGAACGAGACTACCTCCGTGATACCGAAAGCCTGTACTCAACGACGATTTGCTCGACCAAACGCTTCCTGTTCGTTGTTTTTCTTGACGAAGAAGCTTAAGAGTGGGACAGAAAACGAAATTTTAATTGCTAATACATACGCGAGATTATATTTATAATCCCTAAAAGATTTAATAACTTATGCATGGGATTAAATATTATTTGGGACTAATATATGACTTGGAGAGTTGATCCGAGAAATAATTGTCGGATTTAAAGATAAAGGCGTAAAAGAGATTCTCACATTGCTCTGTTCGACTTCACTGTCGGAAACTGTGCTTCGTACCGAAGCTTGATGAGTTTGCCGAAAACCTAGATGACTCGCGACACTTCCGGTGTCCGAAGACAGAGCTTCGTTGCTCGAAGCCCCCGCGCTACGTTGAGCCTAAGAATCGACGTGAAAAATACAGAAATCTGCTCTTCTTAATCTTATACAATATCTGAACAAAAAAAGGTAACTAATAAGGAAAAAAAAACAATTTTACTAATTGTCGTGTACATTTTCTCATTTTTATATATTAGGAACATGCACAATTCCAGTATAAATTTGCGATAATGATGAAACTTGAGTCTCTCGTCTTACCTCGCAATCGAACGACGTCAGTTTGCTCAAGAGTTTTCCCTTCTTCGTGAACATATCGAAGAACATTTCCGTGGTCGATTGATTTGAGTCAGATGAGGAATGTTGCTGTGAGCGTGGCATATCCAGACGTATTTGCGGATGTTCTAAATCCAATTATCGGACGTTTAAAAACAATGTATAAAAAATACGATTGGTCGTTGACGTTGATTCGAAATAATTTTGAATTCCCATAATTACCTTGATGCTGAGAGGATGATTTCTGACTGCCATCCGCGTACTCTTGGTGACTCGGCGATTGAGGAGATTTAAGGTTCTCCCTACTGCCGAATGGACTCGCCTGAAAAACAGAACAAAGCATAGAGTCAAATTTTGAACAAACGATTGAAATATAATATCTCTAAATATATTATCTCTAAATTTGATTATACCTGGAGTAGCAGAGGGCCTTCGAAAGCTCCCTCGCCGAGGTCTTTGCTCCAATAATGAGTGTGCGCGATCTCCATAAGCTGAAAGACCGATGCCATTCCGCCGAGTCCGTCGCTTTTGTACGTATTCGTGAGACCGTTGGCAACCGCTTGAAGGCACTTGAGCATTTCTTTGTACATTGGTCGAGTGATACACTAAAAAATTAAGTACAGAAAATTTAACGATAGAACAAAAAAAAATGCACATTGCATTTTCGGCAACATTGCTAATTTCTTTTTGATGTATGTTTAAAAAAAAACAGACGGTTCACAATATTTGATTAATTATTCACATCAAAAGAACGAGGTAAAGTAGTTAAACAATTTTAATAATTTTTTGTTTTTTCGAAACGCTATTATTGCTTTTGTGGATCTGCCGCAAATATTTTGTTAATTATTAAACTCACTACATCGTCGATGTGATCATCCGGACTGATCTTTCTATTGAGACCCTTATTGAGTTTCGTCACAACTAAATCCCGGTAGCTCTCATCCTTCATGAGATCTTTCATACGATTGATCTTGAACCAGCCGATGCCTTCGCCCGCCAGTGCTTGATTGACGACCTATAACAGCCGTTAAAATTCAATTAACCCAAGAACGCGTAAAATTGAGCAGGCAAAAAAAAGAAAATTTGTGAACTTACATCAGACAGAAAGGCTTGATTGTCACTGTTGGTATTGGATCTTTCGGTGTTTTGCATTCTCTGCAGTTCCTCCTGATTGCTCCTGCTCGACGAGTGTTTTATCAACGACGTTTTTTCGACAAGTCCTGTTTTTCCTGCGTGACGAAAATCCCGTTTAACAAAAAGATCGAAATATCTTTCTTTTTTTTTTCGTTAGAATGAAGAAAATATGGTCGCCTGAATAGACTCTATTGAAGGGAATCTCCTAGTTATTGCGGTAATCTGCATAGGATTTTTGCTTTGTTGCCTACCTCTACGGAAAGGTCCAAATGGCTGGTTCTTTTCTTTCGTTTTTTGCGACTGGGAATGTTGACTAGCATTTCGATTAGAGCTATTCTTACTTCCTGCGGACCAGATTATAAGGCATGGATGATATTTTTAAGTCTTATCTGTTTTATTTCACGCCAATAAGGAAATAATCAATCTCACATGCACATTAAAACAGGCAATTGAAACGATTATGTGAGTCAATTCTATGATTTTTTTTGTATCAATTACGATACTTGTGATTGATAATTCACGGATTTAAAAATTGAAGGAAACCTACAATTTATACTGGTCAATAGATTAAAACATAAGATCTTAGATTTTAATAAATCTTGAAAACTGTTCATCTCTAGTTTAAGAAAACAAGAAAATTAAGCTCACATCAGTTTTTTTGTAACTTCCAAAGATGAATATTATACGTGTTTAAACATAATTTCCTTTATACAAGTTTAAAAAATCAGTTTCACTTTTCATTTCTGTAATCTCTGTAATCTTGCTTTCGAATTATTTTCTCACAGATATTTTCGCAAGTTACTAAAATGTGTGTTTTATTTTATTAAGATCTTTCTTTTTTTTTAACGTCAGTTGTAAGTGTGCGGATTACGCGGCTAATAAAGCGTTTCGTTTCCGGGAGAATCGAGCCATGCGGTAACTACAAAATTATAATTTTCGGGAAGATAAAAATTCCAAATATATATTTTTTTTAATTCCATTCGATTATGTATTGGAAAAAATTTCAATTCTGTGCAAATGTTTACGAAATATTGCTACTACTACACCTATAAAGCATTCTCAAGAAAGAGGGACCGGGAAGCTAACAACCTCTATAGAAGAAAAAAAACAAATTGTACAATGCAATAAAGTAGAAGTAAAAATTCGCAAGTGACTCACCGAAGAGATCGCTGAACATGCTGCTCGTTTGAGCAGCTATTCCATTTAAATCACTGCTCACGTTGCTAAAGAAATCGCGTCCGATATCTCGACGCCCGGTGCGAGCGTCCGAGGCAACCAATTGATTGCTGTTCGAGTCTTTGCGTTGCACCATGCCGGGAGAAGGTGGTGTGTGCGGCGGTGATTGTTGTTGCGACTTCCCGAGACCCTGATTAAAGAATATAATTCAGAAATTGTTGTCAAAGAAGTTAAATTACAGGGTTTTTTTTTCATGACACAAAGATGGGCAATATTCGAATAAAATCGGAATCGTAATCGTAAATTAATGATACAACGGCAAATCCTGATGGTCTCAGCGATATTCTAATTTTTAGAAATTTATAATCGTTGAAATATATAATAAATGTGTCTTCTACAAAGTAAAAATATTTAAAGAAATAACATCTTCCGTTAACAAGAAAAAAAAGGTATATTACCTTTAGCAAGCCTTTCTTCGCCGCTGCCTCTTTCGCGCTTTTCGTCAAATCACCAAACGTGCTTTTTCCGACGTACGTTAAGTCATCGAAGGTATTCTTGCTGACGCCGGCGGCGGTTTTGCTGGCTTCCAACGCCGTCTTTGATACCTCTTGCACCGATTTTGTTGCCTCGTCCACCGCTTTTTTCGTTTGCTGAGTTAGCTGCAGATTCAATTATATATTAATCCCCAGATGCAACAGAAAAAAAAAGAAATTAGCAGGAAGACGTCGCTATTGTTTTTGAATAGACGTCTCTAAACTTTAAGCGATAAAAAAAATTACAGCCTATTATGAGACTAATAAATTTGGAACTATAGCATTAATGCTAAATACTACGTAGGAATAGATTTTTACTTAGAATCTGAATATACGCACTGCCTTAATATTTTATTTTTTTCAGGGTGACCCGTGTACGTGCAAGGAGTACATAGATAATAAAGGAAAAACACACATCATTTGAATTACATTTACGAACGACGAATAACATGCAAGACAATATATATTGTCAACAACGATTAGTACTTATTACAATCACGTGATATTGAAATATCCACTTGAGAGAATTTTGATATCACGCTTTTGAATGAGTTTAAGCACAGTTAATATTTGTATTATAATATTTTTGAACAGTCTCACCTGTTCAAGGGGCGCGAAAAGACTATCCTCTCCAGCTTCGTTAATTTTTTCCTTAGCTTGATGCTTCAGCTGCAACAGAATAAATATCGTGTTCCAAATCTAAGGATATTTGATGACGAGATATAATTTTCTGATTTTACGTTGAAATATAAGCGAATTGATCTCGAAGAAAAAAATATTGTTTCAAAAAGACTGCAAGGTAAAGTCTGGTGAATTTTTTTGCTGTTGTCATATACATTCATGTACCTTGTCCATGTGAGCGAGCAGTCCATCCTGACTGCTCTGTCTGGTGGTCTCACGTACTAGATCCTTCGCCTGTGTGGCAATTTGTTCAAACAACGAACCCTGCGAGCCCTGCCTAAGGACTCCATTTCCCGGACTGCCGCCGCTATTCTGTCGCTGAAGCGAAGATATGCTAGAGCTTTGTTGGCGTTGAGCGTTGTTATTGTTTGTTGGTGCACCCTGACGCGAATGAGAGGACGTACTGCTGTCGCTACCGCCGCTCGATTGTCGTGGCAAAAGCGGTCCTACCGCCGAACCAAAGCTCGAAGTTCTCGCGAGAACATTTCCTACGCTCGGCTGACGCTGAAGCCCCGTTGGACCTATCGGTGGTACCTTCGCAATCCACCAAATCACAATTATAATTTACAATCCTTCGTTTCAATATCTTGCTTCTTTTATTACAACAAAAGAGAGTCTGGGGAATGGAGATGCATTCTTTGTTTTTACAGAGCTACGAATAACACGCAATCTCACCAAAGGGACTGCGCTTCAATTTTCATCTCCTTATTCTACTCCTCAAACACTACGTATTTTTATTTTTTTATGTCTTTTTCTTTTTCTTTTTACTCCATTTACATACTCAATATAAATTACGGGTGCATTTTATCGTTACCTTGTACAGTCGAAGTTCGTCAAATGTATTTTTGGTTCAATAATACTGAGTATAGTGATAGACATATTCAATTATTGTTTTGGACTTTGCCAAACAAAAAATTTGTATATTTATATCCGACAGTTTTTTTTTTTTTTTGTTATTGTAGACAATAAGATTTTTGGTTTCAATTCTTCGAATGTACAAAAAAACTTCTTCCAGTTTCACCCTGGTTTGCAAATAATATACTGCTCTGTACAATTCCGAATCCACATTAAGTATCAAAAGTCACTAATATAAAAGTAAGTATAAAATGGTGTTGGGTAACAAGAGTGTGCAGATTAGTTTTGAGCCACCGAGAGTTGGTGAAGTGAAGAATGAAAAGTGCGAAATATTATTTATTATTCCAAACTATAACACCGAGTTGTGGTTTAAATCGGCAAAAAAATTCAAATCTGGATTAAAAACATGTGTGACAAAAAAAATTGCAAAAGTATTGTGTGTATCGATTAAAATATTTGTAACAATAATCATGACAGTCCAAAGGATGCAAGTGAGCATCACAGTGCAATTTAGTATCTTCCCAAAAAAGAAACGAAAGCATGGATAAGTAAGTATGATGAAAGAGAAGAAATAAATCGAAAAGATAAAAACATGTAAACCAAGGAAGTAAATCCATGCACGCCCTCAACATGAATCTGCTTACGATATGTGTAATGCAAAACTAATGCAACAAGATTAAATAAGAGAATTCAAAGATATCCATATTTCGATCAAAGTGCTGTTTCTCATACACGAAATTAATACTTGCGCGTTACAAATGTGATATTAGAGGATGTACATAAAAATTAACATGAATTTCTTCACGAGAAGATGATTAAAAAAATTCAAAACAATTCATGCAGCAATTTATTCGGATTATTTTATACATTCAAGTAAATTAACAAATTTCTTTTCGAATCTCTTCCAATCATCTCCTTGTTACAATGATACGGGATTTTTTATACATATAAATAGGGGTTTTTATGCATTCACAGACGATACATGGCGTACACGACAGAATAAGGGTAGAAAGAAAGTTAAAGAGAAAGGAGTCAGAGAGTGAAGAGAGTGAAAGAGAGAGAGAGAGAGAGAAAGATTGAGGCAGGCACGGTAGGGCCGACTCACTGGAGTGATAGATCTACTAAGGCGTGAGGTCCTGTGAGGAGTGGTAGGGCGTTCAGTGTCGACGATGGCTGCCGAACTCGCGAAACTTGCCGTTCCCGCGCCAATTCCAACATGGCATACCGTACTTTGCGCGCTGAGTACAGTGCGAGGAGTGGTTGTTGTTGATGCCGAATCCGACTCAAAACTACCTCCTCCCTCCTCTTTATCCTAAGATTTTACGATTAAGCTCTTTGTTAAAAAAAAATTATTTTATTTATCTTATAAACTCGAAATTGATCTTGATTTTTATTTATTTATTTTTTTCGTTCGTTTTGAGACTCGAAACATACGATAAAATGCTTTCTTCTTTAAATGTAATGTGTGGTCACGATATAAAATTATAGAAATTCGATGAAATTGTCTCAGTATCTTTTAATTGGCGTGGTATAAGTTTTTTTATTGGATATTCCATGCCAACTCGATGAACTTTTTTTTTTGTAAAATATGATTTTCACGCTACACGACATCTGAAATATTTCACGGATTTACAAATTCCGTAAAATCATTATCTTAATTTTGTTAGTTTTATTCAAAGAAAAAAATTGTTTTATAATATTTTTTTTTTTTCAGTTTTTACAACGATAAAAATGTAAATTTGAGAATTTTCAAGAACTCATTGAGACAAAAATCTGAAAAAAAATCAGGTATGTTTCTCTGAATTTAAAGCAGTGATTTTTTTTTTAAATAGCGAATAGTTGGGGTGCTATTTTGCCAAGTTGTCATGGAATGCCCCAAGTAGTTTGATTTCATGAAGGTGAAAATGGTGCGATAAGCAGGGACAGAGATAGAGCAGAATGATTCGATTCTATATTTATATATATATATATATATTTTTTTTTTTGTACAGTCTTACCAGATTATTTTCATCGAAAAGCAGCGACACTATCAAAACTTTGTATAGCGCGATGCTATTGCATTTTCGAATCCAATAAATGATATTTAGCGACAATGACATGACAAACGAGCGATCAATTATATCACAATGGCATTATTGTTTGTTTGAAAATGAAAATATTTGTTGAAACCAAGAGGTGATAAAACGATGCAAACAAAGATTATTTTAGACGTGTGTAGAGAGAGAGAAAGTGCGTGAAACAAGTTTTAAGTAAAGAGAATGATAATTTTGCGGACATAAATCGATGTATTCGATTCTTTATTGTTTCTCTGCCTCCCCTTAAAGCCTTTCAGCCCCATGTGGCTGTTTTCGTAGATAATTTAGTCAATCGACACATATTTCACTTTCTAAAAGCATACACGTGCGTAAGAGAATCATAAATAAAGCAATAATTAAAAAAGCGACGAAATTTTTTAATATATTTATTTTATCAATGATTTAGCGATTCGATTCAAGATAAAAAAATGTATTTTCTTCATAGATAGTTTTTCACCGTAAATTGCCTATGAATACAGCCCACAAAGAGTTCGATAAATTAAATACTTACTGAACAATTGAAGTGTTAACTATTAAAATACAAAAATAAAATATATAAGCCGTATTAGAAGGGTCACAAATACTTACGTTTTCTCCTTTAGCAGCCTGCGAAATTTCCTGGAGCTTTGGATTTAGTTCAAGCTCCGAATCTCTGTTAAAACTGGGACTACTCAGGTCGCTGTGACTCGACGATGTACTCGCGGGACTCTCAGGCCGAGCCGCAGAGTCCTCCAATAGGCCAGGGTATTGTAAGGTGTTTGGTGGATTGTAAACGTTCTTTGGATCGACCGATAATGACATTGGTTGGGGTTGCGTCGCTTGCGGACAATTGTAACCTATGGATAACGAAACAGTGATTTTTACAGCGTTAATTCGATTAATTCTAATATTTTTTTTTTCTATTTACATTTAATTGACATCTGAATATCTTTTTATTTTTACTTTTAATTGACTTTAACTTTTATACTCACTCGGTGAGAGATCGGAAGATGCCAATTCCGAGCCAAAATCGCTCAGCGAAGAGTAAGGCGAGCTCATGCTATCGGCATCCTCAGAATCCGAGCCGCTCTCGTCAGTCGGCTGATTCTCCAATTCCTCAGCAGCTCTGAGTGCATTAGCGAGCGAGCTGCTTGGATCCCAGACGGAAAAGTAAATGGGCTCAAGACCGCTGGCAAACCATCTTCCTTTGTCGCCAATTTGCGCGGGATCAAAGACACCCGTTTGCACACGAAGAAAAGCAACGTTGTTCGGTGTCAGTGACCATTCGGCGAGAAACTCAACAGCCTGTGTTCTCGCGAATTCCTCGAGAAATGGATTAATCCGACCCGGTCGCGAATGAAGAAATGAATTTATTTGAAATGCAACCACCGGTCTGGGATATAGACGGAGGGTTCTCGTGTGTTCGGTAAAATTAGCAAGAAGATTTTGGGAATTGAAAAATCGAACCATCGCGACACGTGTCGCAACGTCTACCGAGTCAACGTCGTTACCGTAGATGAAAGGATTGAAAGGCAATGTTCCTTGAGCCAACGGCTTTTGCGGCGATTGCGATATGCTTGTCGAGGGCCTTCGGGGACTTGAGGCAACCGATTGACCTGGTGAACTTATGGGACTGTATTGATTGTGACTACTGTGGTCTACACTCGGTCTATGCCTCGTCGATGTTACGCTGCAAAATGCAATTTATATCCTTTTGTAAATACCACTCGAATCCACTTAATTATTTATTAGAAACGCTAGTTATATATATATTTGTTTTAACGCACTTTTTCAAGCTTGAATCGTTATTTTATTTGGCACAATATTTGAGAAGTTCAATTAGTTGACTGTGCGTTCGAAAGTATTTTAGACAAAAATATTAAATAATTTTTAAAAATTGAATGAGGTGGCTTAAAGTCTTTCTTTCAAGTGTTTAGTACCTTAACGTCGAATGATGTGAAGACGAGCTTTCGCGTCTTGTAGGCGATTGAAGGGAGGGTTGAGGCGAAGTGCTGGTGTTCCGAATTGGAAGCTGACGAGGCTGAGGCGCCGTCATACTCGCCATTGCCTATGAAAAACGAATAAACACGAGTCATACAAATTGAATGTCGCAATTTATCTACGAATTTCTATTTCTACACTCGCCACGTATATTACAACGCTACTTCTTTATTTATTTATTTTTTTTTTATTGAAAATGGAGTATTTACACCAGAGCCAGAGTCCATTAGTTGCATTGCCTGAGGGAACGAAGCGAGCAGCGAAAAGTAGAACATTTCTTACATTAATAATAAATTAGTACGGTTTAGTACTAAATTTGTAAAAAAAAATATATATCAAAGCGTATTAAAAATGGTTGTAAAATAGTATTCAAGTGACAAACATATTAGTGTACACATTATTGGCGAAGCGTTCAGTGATTATTCCTTGTGATAAGTAGAAAAAAAAAATGTGTTAGTGTAATACAAAACTCACGATTTTGTGTTTCGAAAATATTTGACAGTTAAGTAATTCAAACAAATATTTGATAGTGAAAAATTACTTTTGTTTACTGAATGTGATACATTTTAGGTCTTGAAAAGTGTCGACGAATTATAGAAAGCATTTTGAGTGATGAAAAAAAAAATAGAAAGCAATTTGCAAATATTATTGCAAAGGTTTTTCTTACCTGTCTCAAATGATTTTTGAGAATCGAACCTTCAGGCTCAGGCAGAGGCGGCAAATTGTCTGATAGTCCCGTTGGAGGATCGAGCTTATTGCTGTCGAGATCAACGAGCCAGATATCATCCGGCATACGAAATTTCTTCTTGTACTTCAAAAAGGACGCGGGAATTCCTATCACGAAGGGAGTTGGGGCGAGTAATAATTGTTCGGCGCAATTCATGCAGGTTGGGAGAAGGGGAATAGCGGGAAACATGTATTCCAAGGGATAAATCATCGTCACGAAAGCCATTACTGACATCGACAATGCGTTGTAATCTTTGGATTGAAGAACGATCTGAAATTTAAAAAATCAGTTTGATAAAACACTGTTGTCAATTTTTTATTTTATTTTTTTTTGTACTAATTACAGTAGATATTTAATTTCGTCTCATTTCAAATTTAATAGTTATTTAATAGTTTAATAGTTAATAAACTCCTTTTTTGCAATCAGGAGTTTTTTTTACATTTTTGGTAAAATTATTCTTATTTGCATTAAATTATAAATTCACCTTGTGCTCGAGAAGTATGAGAGTGAGAACTTTGAGACACATGTCGACGCCGAGAAGCTCGAGTGGAAGGTGAAGAGGAAAATCGACGAGTGAGAATCTCGTGTGATCGGGAAGGGCGAAACATAGTGGCTGCATGTGTTGCGACAATATGTCGACTTCGACCCTCGTCTTTTCGGGAACAGGAACCGGAGCGCTTAGCAGACGTAGAATCCACGTCTCAATTTCTCGCACGTCGTGGAGAACGATCGATGGAGCACCATCGAATGCCTGACCAGTCAAAACACTCCACACAGTGTCCCTTTGAAAAAAAAAGACGTTTATAAACCGGTTTTGTGCCGAAAATGTCGCAATTAATGTACAACAAAAATGTATATAAAAGAATGAGAAAGAAACCTGAATTTGTTAAATTTACCTGTTCGTCTGCCTCGAAGCGCCGACTTTTTGAGGCGATGAATTTTCGTTGCAGGCGTCGATAATGCGTTTGAGGGCGAATAGACACTCGCGAAATCTCGTGAGGAATGGATGATGAGAAATAATGCAGAGAGACGTCAGCGAGTGATTTCGTATTCTCTGATAAAATAATTCAATTTTTTTTCTTTAAAGATCGGTAAAAGAGTGGATAGATTTTAAAAAAATCAGGTCTACTCAGGTATGATTAAACGTTGCAGCATCTCATTACTTTAAAAATTACTTTAAAAATATTTTCTGATACAATTAATAAAAAATAAAAAAAATTGTAACAAAGATTAAATCGATGGGGGAAATAATCGGTTCTTATTATCGATTACTTTTTTGCAGCACATTTTTCATGTATTTTTTTAGAAAAACGTTAATTTTTATGTGAATTTCTTCATACCATTGATAGACAATAAAAATTCGTAATCAATAAAGAAAATAATGGGAGGCTCGCGAAGCTGGATTAAATGGGAAAAGAGAAGTGAACAAAAATTTGTTTGTTCTCACCTGTCGTCTTCGTGAAGCTCGAGGGGACGGTGAGTGGCTGCCGCCACTCTCACTGTCGCCGCTCGGGGCAGTGATTCCTAATCTCGGCGCTCGAGGTACTACGGGAGTATCGGAGTCTCTCCTACTTGGGCAATCTCTTTCAGAGTCGCTGGGCCCTATCACACTGCTCCTATAGTCGCTATAAAGGACAGCTCGAGTTAAGGTCCCATTATTTAAAGAAAACAAAAAAAAAATAACGATATTGATAAAACTAATAAAATTACAAAAATTGAATCCCCTAATAAGAAAAAATATTTTTAAACATAAAGTCTATTTTTCGGCATACTGATGTATGAGACCCGCGAAACGGAAAATAATAATTGATGGTATTTCACCTCGAGAATGCAGAATCCGAGCTCTTTTCCATACTCTTTCGCCAGCTCTCCTTTCGAAGCTTCGGATCGTGCTTTTCCCTTCTCACCCAGACACTTCCGCTTCCCGAATTGCTTGCTTTCTCGATCGGTCGATAAAAATTTACGCATATTCCGTAGCGTGTTTTTCCTGAAATTGAGGCAAACACTTTTAGTATCTGCGAAGCAAGACGTTCGGAAATGCATGCAATATAACGAGAGTTCTGAATACATATTCAGTAACAGTTAAATAATCGAAGTTAAAGGGTAGAAACGTAGTTAAAAAAATCTATGACAACGAGTTTAATATGCAAGTAATGGTATCACAGATTTGCATTGATATTAATTCTATATCAATTCACCTCGTGAATCCGAAATGTAATAATTTAAATATTCGATTTGTACGGATTTGTGTGAATACATTCCTTTTTTTTTACTGTCACATTCAAATGATGAGGCTAGTTGTTCTAGATGCATGGAATCTGGTAAAGCATGACCAAAACTGATACATTACGTAGCCAGAACTGGTTGAAACAACAATAATCCGTTCTTTCATTTATTTCAATATTTTCTCGACACATATAAAGGTTATAATGCTAGAAATTCAATATTATATCCTTCTGAGATTCAAAATATCTAAGTTTAAATCCATTTTGCCAATTTCGACCATAACTGTGCGAATTTGAATATGGAAAACATAATCGTCTTTTCATTTGGCATCAATTCATAAATGTAGTGAAGTGGTAACGTTTTGTCAAGGACAGATTTACGTCGCTGTGGATGAGACGCTCAGCTATGAAGAATAGCTTGAAATGAACTCCGTAAAAGCATTTCATCAGACAGCCCAGTCAGCACTCACCCGAATCTTTGTCGGTCAAGGTGAAGGTGAAAGACGTAGCCTCGCGCAAGGCCGTACGTTGTGGTCCTACGTTACTGCAGCCTTTTGGCTGGCAGAAATAGACCATATCCAGAGGTAGAGGAAAATCTTTGTGATCCTCCACCGGGTACCTGCGCAGAAGCTCTGGTACCTGCCAATCAAAAATATCTCCTCAAAGCATTGAAAACAAAACGTGCAATTAAATCTTGTTCAATTGCTTGGCAAATCTTTCATTATGTAAAATCGTTTTCAAAAGCTTCCATTTCGTTATATTTTCGGCATTGTTGCGACGCTATTTCAAAATGCCTTTCTTTTGAATATCTCGTCTGTCAATCGCTATTCAGTAAAAAGCTTTTAACGTATTCATTCACGTTGTACCATCGACGAACTCGAATCCATTCAGTGACTACTTTACCCGGGAGTACTTTCCCATTATCAGGAAACAAAAGACATGTCAATCACGTAATCATAAAATAATTAATAATGTTGACAATTATATAAAATCACGGTTTGATCGAACGAAAAAAAGATTTTTAAATATTAATGTATCTCGCACTTTTTGCAACTATTTATTTATTTTTTAAATTATTTTGGCTACTATTAAATCTACAACTATTTCTTTTTAAAAAACATTGTATCCAGCTTATTTCTGCATTTTTCTTTCACCTGCACGGATTGCCGAGAGCCCGGTGAAGGCCTTGCCCCCACGATGGCCAAATAGTCCATCAAGCGGGGGCACAATAATTTTTTTTGTATATCCATGATGGCTCCACACGGATGTCTTGTCACCGGTGCCTGATATCCGCTGGCGACATTTGATCCTTTTTCTCTATGTCTGCAGTATTTTCTCTTGATTCAGACATCGCACCCTCATTATTGTACCAACATGCTTATTAAAACTGCAACAGAAAAATAACAGAGGGTTAATTTTTGTTTAATTTTGAGTGTGTTTTTGAATTATTTGAAATCGATCTGGGGAGTGAAGCGATTAAAATTCGAATTAAACCCGTTTAAGGACCACCCTAAAATGTATATAAATAAATAGTCGAAACTTGAAGAGAATATTTACGCATCTCGGTGGATTTATTAAATTTATCAACCCACGGTCTTACCAGATAATAATAGCCGTATCAGCATTGTGCTTCTACATTACACGTAAGTGCTAGTTTATTAAATTATTTCCTAGCGACCTTTCACAGAGTTTAATTAATAAGCTTCTAAGTGATGACTTAATTGTCAGAGGGTAAAACGACTATCTCTGTGTGGGCGAATATAGAACAGGTCCTCCGACCCCAGTTAGGGTTCTTCGGTAATATCGAGCGAGGGCGGAACACACACAGCCCACGACACCGTGACCTGATTTTTAAAATCCAGACTAAACCAGACGTATAGTGTACGGCGTTTCATTGAAGTCAGCTGTTAAGGGACTATTTCGATGACCTTGAATTCTTTCGTAAGGGCTAATCATGTCTTAAGAATGCGTTGCACGTAGATTCCAGATGAAAAGTTTGCTTTGATTAAATTAAAATTCAAGTATTTTAAGACGAGAGAAAAATCTTTCAAAAAAATTCAACGTTATTTAACACGCCAAGAAAACACTGATTTTGAATAATAATGATGTTAAAAATCTATTAATAAATTCATAATAAAAACGTTGTTTTTAATAAATTCCATGAATTTTTGTTGTATGATATATATATACATGATTTCTTTTTTAATTTTTTTTCGCGAAGTCGTTAAAAAAATGAAAATTTTAGATTTTTTTTTAATCGATTGATCGGAGTCTTCTGAAAACAGACATAAAAAATTCTCGAAACTGAAAATTTCAGAATTGTTCAAAAACAGAAAAAAAAATTAACTTTAATATATGAAAATTGTGTTTTTATAAACATCGAAATATTACTAAAATATCCGTCAATTCTACAGTACAAAAATTAATGTAAGATTTTTCTTTTTTCAAAATGATTAATAAAAAAAAATGACTAATTTTAGTGAAATTGAAAAAAATGATTTCTTCTTGTTTATACTGTTTGTATTGACTCGATAGTTTATTGCACATTCAATAGCGTATTAGTGATCGTTCAATAGAGTTGATTTAATTCAATTACACATAAGTGATTCGCAAGTGAAGCCCGCATATAGAATTAATCAGGGTTTATATATATATATACACGTGGTATTCGTGAGCGACATTGAGTCTGATTGCCAGAACAAGAAATTTCAGATAATTAATTTAGCGCTCAATGATCGCAAGTCGCAGACAAATTAAGGGAGTAGAATTGTGTTGCGACAATTAGATTAGTAGACGCTGAACCAATCTAGGGTCTTGGTAAATTCGATTGAACTTACTTTTAATTGAAGCCCTTTTTACCGAAAATACGATGTGGGATTAGAAAATTCGTAATTTCTTTTACATTCAAACGTGTACTCTTCAGGTGGCATATTTTAAAAAATAATAACACCCCTACACAAAAAAAAATTTGTTTTTTTATGTTTTCTTTAACATAACTTTCAATAAAAAAAACAGCAACAAAAATTCATGAATACAAAGCTTTCTCTATGGGGAAACAAAATTGACTTATTTTTTTCTTCAAAATTCCGTAGAAGCTTCGAAATATTTTTTTTTACGTACTGATGATTTAGAAATTTTTTTTGTACATGACTTTTTGAGATGATAAAAAAGTAGTGTCGAAGATCGAGACAAAAAAAAATTCAAGTTAAAAATGATCCTACTTTTCATCGTTTCACAGCGAGTGCAGGTGGTGGAGAATTTTTGAATAGTGGCTCTGGAAACGCCGAGCTTATCGAATCTATAAGTCCAGGAGCAGAGAAAACGTACGCGAAGCGCATGCGGGCCTCCTGAAGTACCTTGGTCCTGACGATAACGTTACGTTACATACATATTTTCCGCGCACACGCTCTCGACCGGAAAGCGAAGGAACGCCTCTTTGCATATTCCTCTAAAATCGTTAAATCGTGAGGCTTCTCTACTGGAAGAGTTATATAGGTGACAAAATTGATCTATGGTGCACCTTTGCATCGATGCTATTAAAGTAAGAGCTTTGACCTTTCCGTAATTTCTGAACATGCCCTTTCTTTGATATGCACTCTGTTAGAATGATACTTCGGTCCTAGCTATGTGAACCTGGCTCCCATTGAAGGAATCTTATTTTTTTTTTTTTTTTGCAATCTTATAGATATTCGTACGTAGTCGTTTGTAGTAACAATTATTTAGTTTCTAGTTAAGCCCAAAAAAAAGGTCTGCCTTTTCAAAAAATGACCATCCACCGAATTGAACGGCACTGAAATCTGGCATGGCACGTCTGTAGAGAATCGTTTGGAAGTTGATAGTAGTGCAAATATTTTTTTTTTAGTCGAAAGGAAAAAAGTTACGTGTAATTTAATTTAATTAATTTTTTTTTGCGACTCCACGTTGTTTCCCGACACGGATAAAAAATGTCAGAAACTATCAAAGCGTCGATATATTGCAAACTTTGGCTGCAAATTGTCTGTAGTTGTTAGTTTAGTAGCTTTGATTCGTTTGTAGTTTTTTCGAAAACAGGTGTGGAGGGTCCAGAATTGTTTGTAGTTGTTTGCAGTAGCTTCGTTTCGTTTTTAGTTCGTTAAAAACAGGTGTGGAGGGTCCAGAATTGTTTGTAGTTGTTTGTAGTAGCATCCTTTCGTTTTTAGTTCGTTAAAAACAGGTGTGCTGGGTTCAGAATTGTTTGTGGTTGTTTTTAGTAGCTTCGTTTCGATTGTAGTTATTTGTAGTTGCTTCGTTTCATTTTTAGTTCACCAAAACAAGTCCGGAGGGTCCGGAATAGTTTGTAGTTGTTTGCAGTTCGTCGAAAACAAGTGTGGAGGGTCCAAAATTGTTCGTAGTTGTTTGTAGTAGCTTCGATTCGTTAGTAGTTCGTCCGAAGCAGGTGTGGATGGTCCAGAATTGTCTGTAGTTGTTTGTAGTAGCTTCGTTTCGTTTGTAGTTCATCCGAAACAGGTGTGGATTGTCCAGAATTGTTTGTAGTAACTTCCCTTCGTTTGCAGATACAATATTATATCGATTAGTGTTTACAACATTCAAATATCAGTACTTTTACTTTCGACCAACGTCGCTTCGGCCATTTTCAGCGTTGTTGTGAATTATTTACATATTAAGTTTGAAACCCAGAAAAGTTTCATGAAAATAGGTCGACACGGCTTTTTCTTTTTCTTCTTTGAGCGTAAAGAGAACTACACTGAAAAGTTTCATTACAAGGTTTTGATTGACGCTTCGGGCTTATTTTCCGAGAACATTGCCATGGAAAAGTTTATCTGTGATAAAGTATAAACTGTGGTAGCGCGAATTATGGGTTCCAGTTAAAAGCATTTT